>OY755189.1:16116036-16643536 GCA_963576735.1 Bedellia somnulentella | reverse complement strand
CCTAACCTAACCTAACCTAACCTAACCTAACCTTTTTTTTTTTTTTTTTTTTTACGTGGGGAAATCCTCATGGATTCCCCGCCGCATGAGGGTGCGACGGGGATATGTCAGACTTCTACTGACTAAAACCCCACGGGTGGCCATCTTAGGTGCATTTAGTGCAGGACCGACGGGAAGCACCCTAGGAAGTCTACCGTCGGTCCCGCGCACCACGCCTTTTGGCGCACTTCTCGGGAGGGGTAAGACAAATCCCCTCCCTTATGCCCTCTTCTTGTTCGGAAACTCAAGGCCACCCCTGAGCCTCCGATCTTCTCGAGGCAGGTGTTAGTGGGCACCCAGAAGCCCTCACTCTGAGCACCCCCTGCCTCTGAAACCCCGCTAGGCAGATTTGTGACTACACTAACGGGGCCTCACGTCCGAATGGACGCACCAGGAGCCGCGGTACTAGCGTCGCGTACCGCGGCGGCGGACCCTTCTACGACCCGGGTCCGCAACCTCCCTCTCTCTTTCGGCGGCCTCCTTTGCAAGCATGACTGTCTCGCAGAAGGAGGCCACCGCAGCCCACGCAGAAGTGTTATCGACCATGGCCGCCACCACGGCCCCTAACGACAAATCGGGGCCGATCTCCGCTTGAAGAATCGCCCTCTCGCGAGACCAAGCCGGGCACACCTCCAAGGTGTGCTGAGCCGTGTCCTCCGGACACACCGCGCAGTGATGGCAACGGGCAGACTGCTCCCTGCCCAGCCTCCACAGATACCTACCAAAGCAGCCATGCCCTGTCAGTATCTGCGTAAGCCGGAAGCTGAGAGTTCCGTGTCCCCGCTGCAACCACCGCTCGAAGACGGGGAGAATTGCCTCCACCGTCCTATGCCCGGCGCTAGGCACAGCAAGCCTTAGCGCCCAAGCCTCGCGGGCAGCCGTCTCTACCTCCAAGCGGTAGGCAGCCGTCTCCCTCTGCGTGGGCCAGTGACCCTGAGCCCGCCGTTCCTTCCGCCAGTGGAACGTCGACGCGAGGACTTTCGCGTCTAGGTCCCACGGCATCGACCCCGCCATAAGGCAGGCAGCCTCGCGAGAGACTGTGCGGTAGCCTCTTGACACCCTGGTGGCCATGAGCCTTTGCGGCGCATGAAGCAACGCCGCATTTGGCCCATCCAGGGTGTCAGCCCATATCGGGGCGCCGTACATGGCCATCGACCGCACGACCCCCGCATATAGCTGCCTGCAACCTGACCTGGGGCCCCCCAGGTTTGGCAGCAGCTTACAAAGCGCCGCTGCTGCCACTATCAATCTCGGCCCCAGGCGCTCGAAGTGGGCGCGGAAGGTCCAACGGCCGTCGAGAATTAAACCCAAATAATGCAGCGTTGTCTCGACGGCAATCCTCACCCCGCCCACTACAATGGCGGAGTCCACCGGCGGGCGATTCCGAGGCCCATGAAACCACATGGCCTCGGATTTATTCAGGGCCACTTCTAGGCCCAACAGCTTGATGCGGTGCACCACTTGGGCTACGCCAGCCGTAGCCCGGATGGCGGCCTCTCGAAACGTTTTCCCTCGAGCCGTAACCAGGGTGTCATCGGCATAACACACTACCTTAACACCCCAGAGGTTGGCGCCGCGCAGAACCCAATCATACCCGATGTTCCACAGGAGCGGCCCTAAAACTGACCCCTGCGGAACACCGCACGTAACTTCGCGACGACACCACCCCTCCCGAACCGGATAAGTGATTTGCCGGTTCGAGAGGTACGACTCGAGAATTTCCCTCAAATAGGGAGGCACTTGGTGATAGATAAGCGCCTCCCTTATGCACGAATAGGGCAAGGTGTTGAAGGCATTCTTTATGTCCAAAGAGGTTGCCAGCACCACCTCGCCCTGAGAGACCGCCTCGTCCGCTATATTGCGGACGCATTGCACCGCATCAACCGCTGAGCGGCAGCCGCGGAAGCCAAATTGCTGGTCCGATAGGTTCGGACCAGTCTCCTCCAAATGCCCGACGATGCGGGAGGACACTATCCGCTCTAAGAGCTTTCCCACCTCGTCGAGCAAAACGATGGGCCGGAACGCCGAGGGCTCAAGTGAGTCGGCGGGGCGCCCCTCCTTGCGCAACAACACCAATTTACCTGTTCTCCAAGGCTCAGGAAACACTCCTCTTTCCAGGCACATGGAGAACAGGTTACACAACCTATCAGCAAGGAAGGGCTTCAGCGCCACCACCCAGGCCTGCCCCGGGATTCCATCTAAGCCCGGGGCCGTTTTCTTCGCCTGGAGGCGCTTAACAGCCACGGCCAACTCTGGCTCAGTGACCTCCGGCACCACCTCTTCGACTTCCGCAGCTGCAATATACCCGCCCATAACAGGGGCCGGGTATTCTTCTCTTGCCGGAAACAAGGCCGAGACCACGTTCTCCACGACATCTGGCTGGAGACTACTTGTCAAGGGGGGCGCCCAGGGGCGAAGTCTTTGCCTTGCCATCCTATACGGCCGCCCCCAAGGATCGTTATTGAGTGTCTCCAGCAATTCCTGCTTTGAGGCAATTTTGGCCCTAAATATCGAGTCTTTTAGGGCCCACTTTGCCTCTCGAAATAGGTCGTAGAGGCGGTTCTCCTCGGCCTCATTCCGGAGCCTTCTTCTCCTATGGCGGGTGTACTGGCGCTTTGCCGCAATGCACGCTACACGCAACTGCGCGACTTCAGCGTTCCACCAGTACACCTGCCGTCTCGGAACCGTAGGGCCCGCGCGGGGCATCGATGCGTCGCAGATCTCTGTGAGGGCATCACGAAACCACGTCACCTCGTCGTTCAGGTCGGCAGCCCGTCCTGGACCGGTCAGCCATGACTGGACAATGGCAGCCTCAGTCATGAGCTCCCTGTCCAGCTTTTTGAGGGCCCATCTTGGTCCCCCATTAGAAAACGAGCCGTCAGACGAGGCGGCCTGACGGGCCGTGGAGACATCGAATCGGATGTAACGATGATCTGAATATGTCTCCACGTCCGTGATTACCCTCCAGCCCTTAATTAGGGCCCAGAGTTCGGGAGTAGCAAAGGTCAGATCGACTATTGAACTCCCGTTGCGACGCACACATGTGGGTGTCGAACCCTTGTTTGCAACAGCTAAACCTAAAGCTGTTGCCCATTCCACTACAGCTTCGCCGAATGCATTTGCATCTGCCGCCGGGGATCCCCAAGCGACTGACTTGGCGTTAAAGTCCCCGGCGATAAGCACTCGGCGAGGGCGGCTACGAAGAGCTACTGCTTCCACCTCACTCAACAAGTCTTCGAGGTCAGCAAGCGGCCGGTTAGGGGAGAAGTACAAGGAGATGATTACCTCCTCCCCCACTAATGCCGCAACATATCCGTGACCCCGAATGATATCCCTGAACTGGAGGCCAGCAGCCCCCGAGATAACAATAGCCGCCAAGCTATCTAGATCCGACACCCAATTGTCCCTTGCTGGGACAAAGTACGGCTCCGAGACTAATCCAACTTTGATTGACCACTGCGCCATGCTTTGCAGGAAAAGGTCCTGCGCGCAAGCGCAGTGGTTTAGATTCGCTTGAAGGAACCTCGTTGCCATTATTGACTAATGGAAACGGGCTCCTCCTGTTCCATCGGCTCGCTGATCTGAGTCAGCGAGCGGATCGGTTGACTTTTGGGGAGTGATTTACCCCCAGTCTTCTTCTTCGCCTTATTTTTCGGCCTCTTACAGGACTTCGCTCCAACACGATGATCTGCTGGAACGCTGTCCGAAGCACATAAAAGGCAGTGCGGTTTTTCTCCGCAATCCCTCGCCTTATGACCGGCACCACCACAGCGGTAGCACAGATTGCTCCAGTCTGTTTTGGACGAGCAATTAGCTCGCACATGACCCACTTCCAGACACTGAAAGCATCTGAGCTCCTGACGAGGTAAAATCTGAACTCGAGCAAGACTCCAACCTATTCGGATTTCTCCCACTTTGGCCATCTGCTGAACCGTTTCGATGGGGCATCGAACCCATACTGCTCCATAGCCCCCAGGTCTATCTTTAATTTCGCCTACCTTTACCGCATCGGGAGAACATTTTCCAAAAGCTGCGATGGCCAGCTTTATTTCTTGCGTCGAAACTGTGTCGTCCAATCTAAGGAGACGTAAGTCACCAACTTTAGATGGCCTATTAACCCTCGCTTCGGGTGGGAGGATTTCCCTTAAGCGGGCAGCTAATGTGTCTGCCTTTGCTGCAGAATCAGTTCCCGGGAGTTCTATCAGTCTGGCTCCCGTTACTGCCTTACGCATGCGTAGGGACCTGATTCCCATACTCTCCAAGTCGATTTTTCGGCGAGCCTCATACATAACGTCGCCGAGGTTCAGCCCTTTCTCCACTGCGCTGCTTTCCAAAGTTACGGACACTGCTGCAGAGCGGGGTACACGTATTCGGGGAACAGCTTTCTTTTGTTGCCCCTTCGGTTTCGGCAGATTATTGTTGGGGGTGGGAGCTGGCACTGACCTTTTACCCCGTCTCACTACTGTGGACCATGTCTCCTTTTGCTGTCCAGCAGATGGTCCCGGTACTTCAACGTCTCGTACAGGTGACGAGATTGGCCGAGATACTACTACTTGCCGTGTGGTCTCATTGGCGGTACTAGGACCAGCTTTTTGACGGCTCTCACTGGCATGACTCGTCTTTTTGCCTTTGCCTTTACCCTTACCTTTACCCGCTAGGGGTGTAGGTTGGGGTGTGTTGGCTCGCATCTTTTCCGCTTCAAGTCTGCTTTGTGCTCTTTTGTCAGCAGCTAGTGGAGGTCGAATTCGTTTTTCTGGCAGTAAACGTTCCTCCAGAGCTTCTAGTCTCGCATTCATCATGGTCCCCACCTGGACCATGATTGAACGCGCCAAATCCTCGTTCATGACTGCCGGGCTAGAGGCAGAGCGATTGCTTTCAAACTCTGCCCGGATTTCCGCCATATCCCTGCGTAGGCCAATCAATTCAGCAGCCAAAGAATCTTTGTCTGCTGTGATTTTAATGTTTTCCTCTTTCAGGCGAGCGACTTCCTCCTGAAGTTTAGAAACTTCGCCGGAAGAGGAACAATCCTTTAAAAGAAGGGAACGCTGCCTTATGTCTTCGGCAGTATCCTTTAGGGCCTTGACGAATTCGCCTTTAAGATTGCCAGATCTCTTGGCAACGTCAATTATTAGGGCCACTCCTTCTTCCACTTCTTGCGCCAGCTGAGAAGCTGTCTTTCGCTCAATTGGCGTGGAAGTGTCCGTTTTAAGAAATATACGCTTCTCTTTCCTTGCAGTATATTTCTTTATTTTCTGACTTAGGTCCTCTTGCTCCGAAAGCTTTTTTTCGTCGCGCAAGAACTTTTGGCGCAGTGCAGCTGCCTCCGCTCTCGCTTTGCCCACACCAATGAACTGTCCTGTGGAGGGTGGTCTCCCACGGCCCCGTTTTGATGGGTTAGTTTTGCTGCTGGCACCCTCAGTATTAGTATCTGAGTCGGAAGTGCTCAGACCACTTCCGGCTCTGCGCTTCCGCTGATACTCAAACAGACTATTTGAGCTTTCGACTGACATATGCGAGCGTGCACTCACGGCGCCATCACTTTCTTCAGAGTCCGAGAGACGACGTTGGCCTTGGACCAAACTCTCGGAATCATCAGGTTCTCCAAGTAGATGAAAACGTCCCGTGTAGGGTCGTTCAGAAGCAGATTCGGTATCCATTAAACTATTGCGACGGTCGTTGTGGCGCAGGTCCTTGGTCGAAGGACCTGCGAGGCAGTTTTTGCCCCCCCCAGAGTACGTGGGGGCGCCTCCCGCAGATGCGGAAGGGTGGGATTCCCCCTTTCGGGGACCCACCTGGGTATAACTATTCAAACTTGCCTTATCCATGTTTCGGTTTGGTAGGCTTTACACTCGGCCTACCATCGAGCTGCGCTTGGCACTGGACTCCCTCCAGACATTCATCCCCTCGGCACGCTGACCTTGGGATTGGGGTAATTATTTATAGAGGTTTTCTTCCTCGCAGCCCAGACCTCAGTGGCCTGAGCCCCCGTTCCCACCGAAGTAGGCTTACGGGTTGGCCGGCAGTATCATGAAGACACTGCCGCCCCACAAAGACAGAACCTGGCCGATCGGTGCGACACAGACGCCAGGTTCTAACACCCGCCCCAGCCGCCCAATGTGGGCAAACGCTGGGGCTAAGCCGTGCACATCAGAATGTGCCACGACTTCCCGTCCGCTTACTGCTCGCTCTGGAAGCAGAGGAGAGAAGCGGACTCTCGGTACATTAGCTTCACCCCGGACTGGATTGCCCGAGGCTACTGAGCCCCCACGCCACGACAAGGCTGCACCGTGTGGGGGAACCTAACCTAACCTAACCTAACCTAACCTAACCTAACCTAACCTAACCTAACCTAACCTTTTTTTTTTTTTTTTTTTTTTTTTTTTTTTTTTTTTTTTTTTTTTTTTTTTTTTTTTTTACGTGGGGAAATCCTCATGGATTCCCCGCCGCATGGGGGTGCGACGGGGATATGTCAGACTTCTACTGACTAAAACCCCACGGTGGCCCTTCTTGGTGCATACAGTTTGGGGGTCCTTGAAGACTTTAACCGTAGGCAATATTCCTCGGACCCCCAGCACCTCACGCCTTATGGCGTACCTCAAGAGGGGGTTTTTGGTACCCCCTTTTACCATCTCCAAGCAGCGGACGCTCAGGGCCACCTGAGCGTCCGCCCTTCTCGGGCAGGGTTGAGTAGCGCGCAGATAACCCCACTCAGCGCGCCTCCTGCCCGTGGAGCCCCACTTTCGGCGACGCACGCCATATGGGGGCTCCGTGGTCTAAGAAGACCCTACCAAAGGCCGCGGTGCATCAAGGGTTCCTGGCACCGCGGCGACGACGGCCCCTTCTGGTGGGGTCCGCCAACTCCCTCTCTCGTTCGGCGGCCTCCTTTGCAAGCATGACTCGTTCGCAAAAGGAGGCCGCCGCCGCCCACGCATCGGGTCTCTCCACCATAGCCGCGACCACGGCCGGCAGAGAGAGATCCGGGCCGATGACCGCCCGGAGTGCTGCCCTCTCTTCATCCCACGCTGGGCACACTTCTAGGGTGTGCTGTGCTGTCTCCTCGGGGCAATTTAGGCAGTGGTGGCAACGAGCAGCCTGCTCCTTGCCCAGCCGCCACAGGTACTTCCCGAAGCAACCATGCCCGGAAAGGACCTGTGAAAGCCGAAAGCTCAGAGATCCGTGCTCTCGCTGCAACCACTGCGTAAAGACGGGGAGGATCGCCTCCACCGTCCTGTGCCCCGCACTCGGCTGACCCAGCCGCAGTGCCCAGGCCTCCAGGGCAGCTGACTCGACCTCCTGTTTGTAGGCCGCAGTCTCCCGATCCGTGGGCCAGTGGCCCTGTGTCCGCCGTTCTTCACGCCAGTGGAAGGTCGACGCGAGAACTTGCGCGTCTAACTCCCACGGCTTTGAACCCGCCATTAGGCAGGCAGCCTCTCGGGATACCGTGCGGTATCCCCTTGACGCCCTGACAGCCATGAGTCGTTGCGGCGCATGAAGAAGCGCCGCGTTTGACCCTTTCAGGGCGTCAGCCCACACTGGGGAGCCGTACATAGCCATGGACCGTACGACTCCCATATAGAGCTGCCTGCACGCGTCCCTAGGGCCCCCAAGGTTCGGCAGAAGTCTGCAGAGTGCAGCTGCCGCAACCATCAACCGGGGCCCCAAACGCTCGAAGTGAGCGCGGAACGTCCAACGGCCGTCGAGTACTAATCCAAGGTATTTCAAACTTGACTCGACGGCAATCCTCTCGCCACCCACGACGATGGCGGATTCCCCAACCGGCGGACCGTTCCGAGGACCATGGAACCACATGGCCTCGGACTTATTCAGGGCCACTTCCAGACCCAACGACCTTATTCGGCGCACCACGTGCGCCACTCCCGCAGTCCCGCGGATGGCGGCCTCTCTGTAGGTCTTGCCTCGAGCCGTCACTAGGGTGTCGTCTGCATAGCAGGTGAGTTGGACACCCCAGAGGTTGGCGCCGCGTAAGACCCAGTCGTAGCCGATGTTCCACAGAAGCGGGCCCAAGACTGAGCCCTGTGGAACACCGCAAGACATTTCGCGGCGACCCCAACCCTCCCGAAGCGGATACGTAATGTACCGGTCCGAGAGGTACGACCCGAGAATCCTCCTGATGTAGGGAGGCACGTCATGGTACTTCAGTGCCTCCTCAATGCAAGACCAGGGCATGGTGTTAAAGGCGTTTTTGATGTCGATCGAGACCGCCAACACCACCTCGCCCTGGGAGACCGCCTCGTCCGCTATTGAGCGGACCCGCAGAACCGCATGAACGGTGGAACGACAACGCCGGAAACCGTACTGGTGGTCCGAGAGGTTCGGACCAATTTCCTCGAGGTGATTGACGATGCGGGCCGAAACCACCCGCTCCAAGAGCTTGCCCGCCTCATCAAGCAAGACGATTGGCCGGAATGCCGAAGGCTCTATGGAGTCGGCGGGGCGCCCCTCCTTTCTCAACAAGACGAGTTTGCCCGTCTTCCACGGCTCCGGAAATACGCCTTCCTCCAGGCACGCAGAAAACAGGCCCCGAAACTTCACTTCAAGGAAGGGCTTGAGCGCCACAACCCACGCCTGCCCCGGGATTCCATCTAGACCCGGGGCTGTCTTCTTAGCTTTAAGGCGCTCGATGGCCACCGCCAACTCTGGCTCCGTCACCTCGGGAACCAGCTGGTCGTCCACCGGACGTTGCCGTTCGCATATCATCACAGGGGGTTGATGCACCCCCCTATCCGAGAACAGTGCCGAGACGACATTTTCCACCACGTGGGGCTGGAGGCTCGTCGTGAGTGGGGGAGCCCAGGGGCGGAGCCTTTGCATCGCCACTCTATAGGGGCGCCCCCACGGATCTCTATTAAGAGCCTCCCGAAGTTCCTTTCTGGATTCTTCTTTGGCCCTGATGATAGCAATTTTCAGGGCCTTTTTCGCCTCGCGAAATACCTCCACGCGGCGGAGTTCCTCGGCCTCGTCCCGGGGTCTTCTCCTCCTCTGTCTCTTGCACCGGCGGCGTGCCACGATGCTCGCCTGTCGTAGGCGAGCAATTTCGGCAGACCACCAGTGCACTTGGCGTCTCGGAGCCATAGGCCCCACTCGGGGCATAGATGCATCGCAAATCTCTGTGAGAGCCTCACGAAACCAGTCCACCTCAGCACGGATGTCAATTGCTGTACCAGACGGTGCCACCCAGGACTGAACAATAGCTGCCTCGACCATAGTTTCTTTGTTCAACCTGCTGAGGGCCCATCTGGGCCCCCCATTCGTCGACTGACCGCCTGGTAAGGTGGCTGCACAGGACGTGGAGAGGTCGTAACGGATGTAATGATGATCCGAAAACGACTCCACGTCTGTGATGACTCTCCAGCCCTTGATCAGGGCCCAGAGACCGGGAGTTGCGAAAGTCAGATCGACAATCGAACTCCCGTTATGCCGAACGCATGTGGGTGTCGAACCCCTATTTACAATGGCCACACCCGTGGCTGTAGCCCACTCTAGCACGACCTCGCCAAAACGATCAGTGGCCGGAGATCCCCAAGCCACAGACTTGGCATTGAAATCTCCGGCGACCAGGACTTGACGAGGAGAGCGTTGCAGGACTGCTGCTTCTACCTCCTGCATGAACACTTCATAGTTGGCAAGGGTTTCATTTGGGGAAAAGTATATTGAAAAAATCACTATTTCCCCGACACGAGCTGAGACGAAACCCCTGCCTCTAATCACCTCTTCCAGCAGCAGTCCTGATGATTGGCTGACAGTTATCGCCGCCACGCCATCCAGGTCCGACACCCAGTTTACCCCTGAAGGGACAAAGTATGGCTCCGAGACCACTCCTATTTGTATCAACCACTCCGCCATGCTTTGGAAGAACAGATCCTGGGCAGTGGCGCAGTGGTTGAGATTCACCTGGAGGAATCGCATGGCCATTATTATCCGATGGTCATGGGTTCCTCCTCAGCTCTTGGCTTTGTATTAGCCTGAGTAGAGCTTGAATGCCCTATGCCAGCCTTCTTATGACCTGCCCGCTTAGTTTTGTTTGCGGCACAGGTTTTGGCTCCAATTTTGTGGCCTGCAGGCCTTCCATCAGCCGTGCAGATGGGACAGCATGCCTTTGCATTGCATTTGTCCGCTATGTGGCCGGGCAAACCGCAGCGATAGCAGAGATCGCTACGATCGATTTGCGAATCACATTTTGCGCGTACGTGGCCTACTTGGAGGCACTTGTAACAGCGTAGCTCTTTTCGTGGCAACAACTGCACGCGCACTTCTCCCCATCCAATCTGAATATGCCCCACCTGGAGCATATTCTTTGCCGCAACCAGCGGACACCTGACGTGGACTGTTGATAGCCCACGTTGTCCTTCGGTTATCCGCCCAACCTTTACATCAGCCTTTGAACAGCCGCCGGCGCTAGCTACGGCTTCGGCCACCTCGCTGCTAGAAACTGAGTCGTCCAGACCAAATAGACGGAGGTCTTCAAGCTTCATTGGTCTGAACACAGTTACCAGGTCAGGTGGAAGGACTTCTCTTAGCCTATTTGCGAAGGCATCGGCTTTTTCGGAAGATTGTTCTCCCGATATCTCGTATTTTCGGGCCCCGGTGATAGCGGTTCGTATCCGCAAAGGCCCGATTCCCAGACCACTCATGTCAATTTGCTTCCTGGCCTGGGATAGGATATCGCCATAGTTAGCTCCGTTCTTTTCCGCCTCCGCATCGAGTCTTACGACCACTGCCGCAGATCGAGGCGTTCGGAGTTTCCGCACCTTTGGTTTTGCAGCTTTTTTTGCCATTTGTTTACCAGTAGCTGGGGCTGCAGGCGTGTTTTTCTGCCCTTTTTTAGTTTTGCGTCGGGCAACTGTAGCCCACGACTCCTCTGTGGTTGCTGAAGATGTGCTCGGTTGTTGCGACATCGATTCTCGCACCACAACAGCTGGTCTTGACACCGGTTTTTGAGCAGGTAAGGGTAAACTAGCAGGTCGTACAGTGCTTTCCCCCTTACCTTTACCCTTTCCCTTACCCTGCAGCCTTTTTTCGGTCGTTGAAGACTTTGTAGACTGTGCAGGGTCGGTAAGCAGCTGGGCTCTCTTGTCCGCCGCTAGAGGTGGCCGTAAGCGTTTTTCGGGAAGCAATCGGCCCTCCAGAGCTTCCAGCCGAGCGTTGACCATGGTCCCTACTTGGACCATGATTTTTTGAGCTAGGCTGTCAGTAGCCTCAGAATTTAGGTTGCATCCCCGAATTTCTACCCTAAAGGCTTCTAGTTCCTTTCGGAGTGCTTCCTGCTCCGACCGGAGACCTTCGTTTGATGATTTCAAGACTTTCAACTCATTTTTTAGTCGAACATTGTCATCTTGTAGCCTCCTCGTTTCATCAGTCGAAGACCGTTCTAACAGAGCTTCTGTGGACTCTTTAATCGTTGACGTTGCGTCTTTGAGCTTTTTAATGAAGGTGCCCTTCAACGACTTAGAATTGTGGGCAACATCCATAATTTGAGCTATTCCTTCTTGCACAGAAGCAAGTATGTCAGCTGCGGTCTTTTCAGAAGCTGGTATTGGTGCCTCTGTAATTTGTGGCCTTTGCAGTCTCTTCTTCTCTTGGACAGGGTTATTCCGTTCCATTCTCTGAGACAGCTCTTCTGAGTTTCTCAGTAAGAAACTGTCTCTTTTCGCCTTTGCGAGTTCTTCCCGAGCTCTGCCGACGCCAATGTACTGGCCTGTTGTTGGTGGCCTACCACGCCCTCTTTTCGCAGTTGTTTTGGAATTCGAGGAAACTGCACTGTCATCTGAATCTGAGGCACTTAAGCCACTGCCAGCACGCCGTTTTCTGTGTAGGTCCCACAGCCTGTGTTCACCATCCACAGTCGAATATGAGCTCACACTCATATTTCCGTCAGTAAGATCGGAGTCCGATAATCGTTCGCATAAGTCGTTGTTGTTTGGCATAAGATGGGTGTTGTCCCCCCCAGAATACAAGGGACGGCCTACATCAAAAGATGCAGGGAGGGATTCTCCGCCGACTGAGCCGACGGTACCCTCCTGGGGTAATAACTTTCTATTTTCACTCATCATTCATGTTTTGGTAGGCAATTTTACCCTCGGCCTACCATCGAGCTTAACCCCCCCTACCCCTGCGCTAGGCACTGGACCCCCTCCAGACACTCATCCCCTCGGCACGCTGACCTTGGGATTAGGGTAATTTTTTATAGAGGTTTTCTTCCTCGCAGCCCAAACCTCAGTGGCCTGAGCCCCCGTTCCCACCGAAGTGGGCTTACGGGTTGGCCGGCAGTATCATGAAGACACTGCCGCCCCTCCATCACCAGCCGCCCAATGTGGACAGTCGCTGGGACCGAACGCAAGACAGAACCTGGCCGACCGATACGACACAAACGCCAGGTTCTAACTTAACAACGACGCCTACTCGGTACATTGGCTTCACCCCGGGCTGGATTGCCCGAGGCTACTGAGCCCCCACGCCACGACAAGGCTGTACCATGTGGGGGAACCTAACCTAACCTTTTTTTTTTTTTTTTTACGTGGGGAAATCCTCATGGATTCCCCGCCGCATGGGGGTGCGACGGGGATATGTCAGACTTCTACTGACTAAAACCCCACGGTGGTCCTTCCTGGTGCCCAAAGTGGGGCCTCTGGGTACTCTTCAATGCAATGTTCCCGAGACCCCACACACCTAATGCCTCGCGGCATTCCTTCTTTGGGGGTGACAGAACCCCCCTTTTCCGCTTATGTACTCACGGACGCTCAGGACCACCTAAGCGCCCGTCCTTCTTGGGCAGGGTTTGGTAGCGCGCAGATAGCCCCACTCTGCGCGCCTCCTGCCCGTGGAGCCCCACTTTCGGCGACGCACGCCATATGGGGGCTCCGTGGTCTTAAGAGACCCTAACCGAGGCCGCGGTGCGTCAGTGGTTCCTGGCACCGCGACGACGACGGCCCCTTCCAGTGGGGTCCGCCAACTCCCTCTCTCGTTCGGCGGCCTCCTTTGCAAGCATGACTCGTTCGCAAAAGGAGGCCGCCGCCGCCCACGCATCGGGTCTCTCTACCATAGCCCGTACTACAGCTGGTAGGGAGAGATCCGGGCCGATGACCGCCCGGAGTGCTGCCCTCTCTTCATCCCACGCTGGGCACACTTCCAAGGTGTGCTGTGCCGTCTCCTCGGGGCAATTTAGGCAGTGGTGGCAACGAGCAGCCTGCTCTTTGCCCAGCCGCCACAGGTATTTCCCGAAGCAACCATGCCCGGAAAGGACCTGTGTCAGCCGGAAGCTCAGAGAACCGTGCTCTCGCTGCAACCACTGCGTAAAGACGGGGAGGATCGCCTCCACCGTCTTGTGCCCCGCACTAGGCTGACCCAGCCTTAGTGCCCAAGCGTCGAGGGCAGCGGCCTCTACTTGCTGCTTGTAGGCCGCTGTTTCCCGATCCGTGGGCCAGTGGCCCTGTGTCCGCCGTTCTTCGCGCCAGTGGAAGGTCGACGCGAGAACTTGCGCGTCTAACTCCCACGGCTTCGAACCCGCCAATAGGCAGGCAGCCTCTCGGGATACCGTACGGTATCCCCTTGACGCCCTGACAGCCATGAGCCGTTGCGGCGCGTGAAGAAGCGCCGCATTCGACCCCTTCAGGGCGTCAGCCCAGACTGGGGAGCCGTACATGGCCATGGACCGTACGACCCCCATGTAGAGCTGCCTGCACCCGTTCCTAGGGCCCCCAAGGTTCGGCAGGAGTCTGCAGAGTGCAGCTGCCGCAACCATCAACCGGGGCCCCAAACGCTCGAAGTGAGCGCGGAACGTCCATCTGCCGTCGAGCACTAATCCAAGATACTTCAAAGTTGACTCGACGGCAATCCTCTCGCCACCCACAACGATGGCGGATTCTCCAGCCGGCGGACCGTTCCGAGGGCCATGGAACCACATGGCCTCGGATTTGTTCAGGGCCACTTCCAGGCCCAATGACCTGATCCGGCGCACAACGTGCGCTACTCCTGCAGTTCCGCGAATGGCGGCCTCTCTGTATGTCTTCCCTCGGGCCGTCACTAGGGTGTCGTCTGCATAGCAGGTAAGTTGGACACCCCAGAGGTTGGCGCCGCGTAAAACCCAATCGTAACCGATGTTCCACAGAAGCGGGCCCAAGACTGAGCCCTGTGGAACACCGCAAGACATCTCGCGGCGACCCCAACCCTCCCGAATCGGGTACGTGATGAACCGATCCGAGAGGTACGACCCGAGGATCCTCCTCAGGTACGGAGGCACTTCGTGAAATTTCAGTGCCTCCGTTATGCAGGACCAGGGGATGGTGTTGAATGCGTTCTTGATATCGAGTGATACCGCCAACACCACCTCGCCCTGGGAGACCGCCTCGTCCGCTATTGAGCGGACTCGCAGAACTGCGTGTACAGTCGAGCGGCAGCGTCTAAAACCGAACTGCTGGTCCGAGAGATTTGGACCAGCTCCCTCGAGGTGCTCGACGATTCGGGCAGAGATCACCCTTTCCAAAAGTTTGCCAGCCTCGTCGAGCAGCACAATCGGTCGAAAAGCCGAGGGTTCTACAGAGTCGGCGGGGCGCCCATCCTTTCGCAGAAGCACGAGTTTGCCCGTCTTCCACGGCTCTGGGAATACGCCTTGCTCCAGGCACGTGGAAAACAGACCCCGAAACCTCTCCTCCAGGAAGGGTTTGAGCGCCACTACCCACGCCTGCCCCGGGATCCCATCTAGTCCCGGGGCCGTCTTCTTCTTCTTCAGGCGCTCTATAGCCACCGCCAACTCCGGTTCGGTTACTTCGGGAACGAGAAGTTCGTCCCCCGAACGCTGCCGCTCAATCGCCATCATGGGGGGCTGATGCACCCCCCTGGCCGGGAACAAGGCCGAAACCACATTTTCTACAACATTAGACTGGAGGCTCGTCGTTAGTGGGGGCGCCCATGGTCGAAACCTTTGCCTGGCCATTCTGTAGGCGCGCCCCCATGGATCGTCATCTAGAGCCTCCAGTAATTCCTTTCGGGAGGCTTCTTTAGCGTCAAAGATCGCCAATTTCAGTGCCTTCTTAGCCTCCCGGAAAGCCTCAACAACGCGGTTCTCTTCGGCCTCGTCCCGGCGTCTCCTCCTTCTTATTCTTTTGCACTGGCGTCTCGCCGCGATGCTCGCACGTCGGAGTTGTGCGATCTCGGCGGACCACCAGTGCATCTGGCGTCTCGGAGCCATCGGTCCCACTCGGGGCATCGATGCGTCGCATACCTCTGTGAGGGCTTCACGAAACCAGCTCACCTCGGCACTGATGTCGACGGCCGCACCGGGCGGCGGTGACATCCAGGACTGGACGATGGAGGCATCCACCATCATCTCCTTGTCCAGCCTGCTGAGGGCCCACCTAGGTCCCCCATTTGCCGACGCTCCACCCGGTTGGGTGGCTGGTCTGGACGTGGAGATCTCGAACCGGATATAACGATGGTCCGAGTACGACTCCACGTCCGTGATAACCCTCCAGCCCTTGATCAGGGCCCAGAGGCCGGGAGTTGCGAATGTTAAATCGACAATCGAACTCCCGTTATGACGAACGCATGTAGGTGCCGAACCCCTATTTGCCAAAGCCACTCCGGCGGCCGTCGCCCACTCCAGCACCGCTGTGCCAAAGGCATTTGCATGTGTCGCTGGAGATCCCCAAGCCGTAGATTTGGCATTGAAGTCTCCAGCGACCAATACTTGTCGTGGGCGACGTTGCAGGACTGCTGC
Organism: Bedellia somnulentella; assembly: GCA_963576735.1. Classification (NCBI taxonomy): domain Eukaryota; kingdom Metazoa; phylum Arthropoda; class Insecta; order Lepidoptera; family Bedelliidae; genus Bedellia; species Bedellia somnulentella. The sequence goes on along the minus strand of OY755189.1, from coordinate 16,627,764 downwards.
TTCCAAATCTTCCAAAAAGTTCTCAAAATTAGCAAGGGAATCGTTCGGCGAAAAGTAGAGGGAAAAGATAACTAGATCCCCTACCCGTGCCGAAACGAAACCCCTGCCCCTCCTCACTTCTTCTAGCAGCAGCCCCGATGAGCTAGTGACGGTTATAGCCGCCACACCATTTAGGTCCGACACCCAATCAGCCCTTGTAGGGACGTAATATGGCTCCGAGACAATACCCACATTAATAGACCACTCCGCCACGCTCTGAAAGAAGAGATCTTGAGCAGTGGCGCAGTGGTTCAAGTTCACTTGGAGGAACCGCATAGCCATTATTAATTAACGACCATGGGTTCCTCCACTGTTCGCGTATCCGACTGATTACGAACATTTATACCCTCCTTCTGGGCAGGACTGGAAGTATGATTTTGGCCTTTCCTTGCCATCCTTCTCCTGTTTGCCGAGCAAGTTTTTGCTCCAACGGTATGCCTGAAAGGTTTACTGGAGGCCTTACAGACGGGACAGCTTGGTTGCGCGGTACAGGTCTCTGCTTGGTGACCTGCCAAACCGCAACGATGGCAAAGGTCACTGCGGTCCACTTCAGATTTGCACTGCGCACGTACATGACCCGCCTCTAGGCACTTGAAGCAACGCATGGGTTTCTGGGGCAGGTGTTGTACTCTAACACTACCCCAGCCTATTTGCAGCTTTCCCGCCTGCAAAAGCTTTTTCGCGGTTGCCAGAGGACATCTCACTATAACTGTACAGGTTCGGCGGAACCCAGATGCCATCTTTCCGACTCGTACATGTCCCGGAGCGCAGCCACCGGCGCTAGCTATAGCTTCCCCGATTTCAGCTTCTGACACCGAATCATCCAGATCCAATAACCGAATCGCCTCGACTTTTTCGGGTCTTGATACCCTCACTGAGTCTAAGGGAAGCACTTCCCTCAGTTTTTCCGCAAGTTTATCAGCTTTAGCTTGAGCTTGCTCTCCGGTGACTTCTAATTTTCGTGCCCCCGTTAGCGCAGATCTTATACGCAGTGGACCTATTCCCAGGCCAGACAGGTCGATGCGTTTTCTGGCATCTGTCATAACGCTATTGAGTGTTATGCCCTCATCAGCAGCATTCTCAACTAGGCTAATAATCACCGCTGCAGAACGGGGAACTCTCAGCTTTTGAGCTGCCACTTTAGCTGTCGCCTTTTGTGGAGCCTTGGTCTGTCCGCTGGTTTGGGACTTTTTCTTTCCACGGCGGACCACTGTTGCCCAAGATTCCTCGCCGGGAGCCGGATGTGAAGGCTGAGCCGGTTGTTTCTTTGAAGTCGACGCTACGGTACTGACTGGGGGCAATTCTTTGGATAGGGCAACTGCTTGCTGTGGTTGTGGCGTTTTCACAGTCTTTTTGCCTTTTCCTTTGCCTTTCTCCTTAGAAATTTCTGCATTTCTTTGAGTAGAAGGAGCAGATTGAACCTCTACTGAAACTTCTGCTTGCTGTTTCCTTCTGTCTGCTGCCAAAGGTGGCCTAAGCCTTTTTTCTGGCAGCAGGCGCTCTTCGAGAGCCTCCAACCTTGCGTTGATCATCGTGCCTACCTGAATCATTACATTTCTGGCTAGATCTTCGCCATCAACTTGGGTTGGGCGACCAGACCGGATTTCTACGCGAAGGGAGTCCAACTCCCCACGAAGAGCAGCTTGTTCCAGCCGGAGGCTCTCATTCGAAGTCCGCATAAGTTCGAGCTCATTTTTTAGCCGGGTATTATCTTGCTGGAGTCTTTTAGTCTCGTCTGATGACGATCGCTCCAGCATAGCCTCGGATGACTCCTTAATAGAAGTGACAGCATCTTTGAGCACTTTGACTAACGTGCCTTTTAATGACTTGGACTTATCAGCCACATTCAAGATTGCCGTCAGATGGTTTGTGACCGTTGCCATCAGCTCATTGGCGCTCTTTTCAAAAACAGGCACAGGAACCTCCAAGGCACGCGACCGTTTCTTGTCCTGTATCTTGTTGTAGCGCTCCATTCGCTGTGTCAGTTCCTCCGTGTGCTGCTTCATGAAATCCTGACGTCTTGCTGCAGCAGCTTCTTCTCTGGCTTTGCCAATGCCAATGTATTGGCCCGTTGTTGGTGGCCTGCCGCGGCCTCTCTTAGCCGTTTGTTTTTTAGAGGGCTGCAGTATGGTGGCCGACCTTTCTGAGTCAGAATCAGATGATGCCGACCCAGTTTCTCCTATGGTGCGTTTCCTGGATGAATCTCTTGAGATTCTTTCAGGAGTGAGCACGCCTCTATTAGTGGTAGAGGCATATGAGCTATCGCTCATCACCTCTACAGTCGTATCGCTTATATCAAAGTCCGTGATGAATGCATTTTGTCCGTTTGTGTGGCAGATTTTGCCCCCCCCAGAATACGTGGGGGCGCCTACCGCGGCCGCGGAAGGGTGGGATTCCCCCTTTCGGGGACCCACCTGGGTAATTCTCTTGAAATTTGCCGATTGATCCATTGTTTGTTTTGGTAGGCTTTACCCTCGGCCTACCATCGAGCTTAACCCCCCATCCCCTGCGCTAGGCACTGGACCCCCTCCAGACACTCATCCCCTCGGCACGCCGACCTTGGGATTGGGGTAATTTTTTATAGAGGTTTTCTTCCTCGCAGCCCAGACCTCAGTGGCCTGAACCCCCGTTCCCACCGGAGTAGGCTTACGGGTTGGCCGGCAGTATCATGAAGACACTGCCTCCCCTCCATCACCAGCCGCCCAATATGGACAGTCGCTGGGACCGAATCAACGACAAGACAGAACCTGGCCGACCGATACGACACAGACGCCAGGTTCTAACACCCGCCCCAGCCGCCCAATATGGACAAACGCTGGGGCTAAGCCGGGCACATCGGAATGTGCCACGACTTCCCGTCCGCTTACTGCTCGCTCTGGAAGCAGAGGAGAGAAGCGGACTCTTGGTACATTAGCTTCACCCCGGACTGGATTGCCCGAGGCTACTGAGCCCCCACGCCACGACAAGGCTGTACCGTGTGGGGGAACCTAACCTAACCTAACCTAACCTAACCTAACCTAACCTAACCTAACCTAACCTAACCTAACCTAACCTTTTTTTTTTTTTTTTTTTTTTTTTTTTTACGTGGGGAAATCCTCATGGATTCCCCGCCGCATGGGGGTGCGACGGGGATATGTCAGACTCGTACTGACTAAAACCCCACGGTGGTCCTTCTTGGTGCCTGTTTGTGGAGCCTTCGGGTCGTCTGGCATTACGCAATTCATCGCCGCTGAAACCTAACCTAACCTAACCTTTTTTTTTTTTTTTTTTTTTTTTTTTTTTACGTGGGGAAATCCTCATGGATTCCCCGCCGCATGGGGGTGCGACGGGGATATGTCAGACTTCTACTGACTAAAACCCCACGGTGGTCCTTCCAGGTGCGAAATTTGTAGAGCCCACGGGTCGTCTGGCCTTAGGCAATTCATCGCCGCGGGCTCCACACACCTAACGCTGCTAGGCGTTCCTTCAAAGGGGGGGACAGAACCCCCCTGTTTCCACCTCTTATAGTAACGGACGCTCGGAACCACTCAAGCGTCCGTCCTTCTTGGGCAGGGTTTGGTAGCGCGCAGATAGCCCCACTCTGCGCGCCTCCTGCCCGTGGAGCCCCGCTTTCGGCGACGCACGCCATATGGGGGCTCCGTGGTCTTAGAGGACCCTAACCGAGGCCGCGGTGCGTCAGGGGTTCCTGGCACCGCGGCGACGACGGCCCCTTCCAGTGGGGTCCGCCAGCTCCCTTTCCCTTTCGGCGGCCTCCTTTGCAAGCATTACGTGTTCGCAAAAGGAGGCCACCGCCGCCCACGCTTCGGGGCTATCCACAATGGCCGCAACTACGGCCGTCAGGGATAGATCCGGGCCAATGCTTGCCCGGAGTGCTGCCCTCTCCCCAGCCCAAGCTGGGCACTCTTCGAGAGTGTGTTTCGCCGAATCTTCGGGGCAATTCAGACAGTGGTGGCAACGAGCAGCCTGCTCTTTACCCAGCCGCCACAGGTACTTACCGAAGCAACCATGCCCGGAAAGGACCTGTGTCAGCCGGAAGCTCAGAGATCCATGCTCTCGCTGCAACCACTGCGTGAGGACGGGGAGAATGGCCTCCACCGTCTTGTGCCCCGCGCTCGGCTGTCCCAGCCTGAGCGCCCATGCCTCGAGGGCAGCTGCCTCGACCTCCTGCTTGTAGGCCGCAGTCTCCCGTTGCGTGGGCCAGTGGCCCTGCGTCCGCCGATCTTCGCGCCAGTGGAAAGTGGACGCGAGGACTTTCGCGTCCAAATCCCATGGCATGGAACCCGCCAATAGGCAGGCAGCCTCTCGGGATACCGTACGGTATCCCCTTGACGCCCTGATGGACATAAGGCGCTGCGGCGCATGAAGAAGCGCCGCATTAGCCCCGTTCAGGGCGTCTGCCCAAACTGGGGAGCCGTACATTGCCATTGATCGTACGACCCCCATATAGAGCTGCCTGCTTGCGTTCCTGGGGCCCCCAAGGTTCGGCATGAGTCTGCTAAGGGCAGCAGCCGCAACCATTAACCGGGGCCCCAAACGCTCGAAGTGAGCGCGGAACGTCCAACGGCCGTCGAGCACTAATCCCAGGTATTTCAAAGTCGACTCGACGGCAATCCTCACGCCACCCACGACGATGGCGGATTCTCCCACTGGCGGACGATTCCGAGGCCCATGAAACCACATGGCCTCGGACTTATTCAGGGCCACTTCAAGGCCCAGAAGCCTTATGCGGCGCACAACGTGCGCCACTCCCGCTGTTGCGCGGATGGCGGCCTCCCTGTATGTTTTCCCTCGAGCCGTCACTAGGGTGTCGTCTGCATAGCAGGTGAGTTGGACACCCCAGAGGTTGGCGCCGCGCAGGACCCAATCGTAGCCGATGTTCCACAGGAGCGGCCCTAAGACTGACCCCTGTGGCACACCGCATGACATAGCGCGGCTTTCCCACCCCTCCCGAACCGGGTAAGTAATAGAACGGTCCGAGAGGTACGACTCGAGGACCCTCAATATGTATGGAGGCACTACGTGGTACTTAAGTGCCTCTTTAATACAGGGCCAGGGCATGGTATTAAAGGCGTTGGCGATGTCAAGTGACACCGCCAAAACCACCTCGCCCTGTGCGACCGCCTCGTCCGCTATCGCGCGAACGCGCAACACCGCGTGTACCGTTGAACGGCATCGGCGGAATCCAAACTGCTGGTCCGATATGTTTGGGCCTACCTCATCAAGGTGCTCGACGATTCGGGCAGAGATCACCCTCTCGAAAAGTTTGCCCGCCTCGTCGAGCAGAACGATAGGCCGAAAAGACGATGGTTCGACGGAGTCAGCGGGGCGCCCTTCCTTTCGTAGGAGGACGAGTTTGCCCACCTTCCAAGGCTCTGGAAATACCCCTTGTGCCAGGCACAGGGAAAGCAGGCCCCGGAACTTCTCCTCCAGGAAGGGTTCCAGTGCGACCACCCAGGCTCGCCCCGGGATGCCGTCTAGTCCCGGGGCTGTCTTCTTCGCCTTGAGTCGCTTTATTGCCACTGCCAACTCCGGTTCAGTCACTTCTGGGACCAGCAGTTCTTCCTCCTCATGCTGCCGCTCTGCAGCCATCACTGGGGGCATATGAGCTGCCCTTGCCGGAAACAAGGCCGAGACCACGTTTTCCACTACGTGTGGCTGGAGACTCGTTGTCAAAGGGGGCGCCCAAGGGCGAAGCTGCTGCCGCACAACCTTGTACGGCCTGCCCCATGGGTCGTTGTTTAGAGTCTCCAGCGATTCCACCTTGGAGGCGAGTTTGGCCCTGAGAACAGCGATCTTCAGGGCTTTTTTCGCCTCACGGTACGCATCAACTGTTTCTTGTTCCTCGGCCTCGATCCGGCGTCTTCTCCTTCTGTAGCGCTGACATCGGCGGCCCGCCGCCATGCTAGCTCGGCGGAGCTGAGCAACTTCGGCAGACCACCAGTGAACTTGTCTCCTTGGAGCCATTGGTCCCGCCCGGGGCATGGACGCGTCGCATATCTCTGTGAGGGCCCCACTAAACCAGGCCACCTCAGCCATGATGTCATTGGCAAGGTCAGGCGGCGCAGACCAGGACTGGACAATGGCTGCTTCGGCCATTAGTTCTTTATCCAGCCTGCTGAGGGCCCATCTTGGGCCCCCGTTTGCCGATGAGCCGCCTGATGAGGTGGCTTCACGAGACGTAGAGACATCAAACCGAATATATCGGTGGTCAGAGTATGTCTCCACGTCAGTGATGACCCTCCAGCCCTTGATTAGGGCCCAGAGACCGGGAGTAGCGAAAGTCAGATCGACGATCGAACTCCCGTTATGCCTAACACATGTGGGTGTCGAACCCGTGTTAGCGACAGCCATTCCAGTGGCCGTCGCCCATTCAACAACGGCGTGTCCGAAAGGTTCCGTTGCCGGGGATCCCCAAACCACTGACTTAGCGTTAAAGTCCCCGGCAATCAAAACCTGCCGAGGACGGCGCTGAAGGACTACTGCTTCTAGATCTTGCAGAAACACCTCGAAGTCGGAAAGTGGATCGTTAGCGGAGAAGTAGATTGACACTACGACAATTTCTCCGATACGAGCCACCACGAACCTCCGACCCCGGGTCACTTCTTCCAGCAGCAGTCCTGAAGATCTGCTGACCGTTATTGCAGCGACGCCGTAAAGATCCGACACCCAATTTACCCCATCGGGGACGAAATATGGCTCCGAGACCACTCCAATGTTTATTAACCACTCCGCCATGCTTTGAAAGAACAGGTCTTGGGCAGTGGCGCAGTGGTTAAGGTTCACCTGTAGGAACCGCATAGCCATCACTAACTTATGACCATGGGTTCCGCCTCAGGTCTTTTATCGCCACCATTTTTTGGTACGCGATTTGACTTTTCAGGGCTTTGGTACCCTATTCCCGCCCTTGTCGTGGCTCCTCTCTTCTTTTTATTTGAAGAGCAAGCTTTGGCACCAACAGTGTGATCCGCCGGTTTATTGGCGGCTTTGCAGACGGGGCAGCTAGGTTTAGCCCCGCATTCTCTAGCAATGTGGTCTGGTTGACCGCAACGGTAGCAAAAGTTGCTACGGTCTATCTCCGACTTGCACTGCGCACGGACATGGCCAGGTTCAAGGCATTTATAGCAGCGTAACTCTTTTTTAGAAAGTAGCTGTACCCTGGCCGTTCCATAACCAATTTGTAGCGCCCTCAACTGCAATAGTTTCTTGGCAGTAACGGTTGGACACCTAATGTGAACAGAACACAATCCGCGTTGTCCTTCCGTTATCTGCCCCACCTTTAAATCTGATGTGGAGCAATCAGCAGCAGTTGCAATGACGACTCTCACTTCTTCTACCGAGACTGAATCGTCTAGGCCAACAAGCCGTATGTCTTCCAGTTTTGACGGCCTAGAAATTTTCACCATACTGGCATCGAAAACTTCTCTTAATTTGGCTGCAAGAACGTCCGCCTTCTGAGAGGAGCTCTCACCACCTACCTCTAGTTTTCGAGCCCCAGTTAATGCTGTCCGCATACGCAAGGGACCCATCCCTAAGCCTGGCAGGTCCAACTTTTGCCTTGCTTCAGTCATAATTTGCTTGTAAGTAAGACCAGACTCACAAGCTTGCTCTTGAAGCGTAACTATGACTGCCGAAGTACGAGGGACTCGTAGCTTCGTTGATGTCGCCTTGCTTTTGTTCGGCTGGCGGTCTTTTGCCGAAACATCCTTTGTGGACCGCTTCTTGCCCCGCCGGACCACGGTCGCCCAAGACTCTTCTGTATTCCCTGAAGAAGGGCCAGGAATGGGTTCCAAATCCGCAGCTCGGGGACCCAGAGGTTGGGCATGTTGTTGTGGCCTTGCTCCTGGTGGGGATGTTTTGACTGTTGTCTTACCCTTGCCTTTGCCCTTCACCATTGTTTTTTGTTGAGTACCTTTAGCCACAGATGCACTCTTTGTTTGTGGTGCAGTATTTGCTACCAGCTTTGGAGTAGCTCTATCTGCAGCCAATGGTGGTCGAATCCGTCTTTCTGGAAGAAGGCGACCTTCTAGTGCCTCAAGTCTGGCGTTAACCATGGTTCCTACTTGAACCATGATTGAACGGGCGAAATTATCATCTGGCGGTGATGTTTTATCCGAAGATGAGCTAATGCCGCTAATTTTCACTCTCATTTCCGCCAATTCCATCCGCAGAGCATCCATTTGGCTAGCTAAGCTAGCGTTTTCGGCTTTTACTCTTTGGTTTTCCTCTTTTTGTCGGGAAAGCTCCTCCTGCAGCTTTACAACTTCTTCAGAAGATGAACACCCCTTCAGAAGTTCGTTGTGATGAAGAATTTTTTCAGCCGCATTCTTCAAATCCCTTACGAAGGTACCTTTCAAATTGCCCGATCTCTTGGCTACTTCCAATATTTTCGAGACCCCCTCTTCGACAGTCTGAGCTAATTCTGCAGCCGAATTTTTCGCACTTAGGGCTGTCGAGGCCTGCGATTTTTCTTTCCGAGCTGCATTACGGTTGGCTCGCTGGCTTATATCCTCCTGTTCCATTACTATCTGCTCTTGCCGTAAGAACTGATTTCGCGCTGCTTTTGCATCAGCCCTTGCCTTGCCAACGCCTATGTATTGACCTGTGGAAGGAGGTCTTCCACGGCCTTTTTTCGGCGGTACTATCCTATCAGCAATGGCAGTATCAGCACTGTCATCAGAGTCTGAGACACTCAGACCGCTACCAGCTCGTCGCTTTCTGATCAGGTCAAAGAAGCTATTCGAGCTCCCTGCCGTTTTCATAGACGAGTCGCTCATCACCTCCTCACTATACTCGGAATCCGTTAGTCGTTTGCTGTGGTCGTTTGGTTGGCAGTTTTTGCCCCCCCCAGAATACGTGGGGGCGCCTTCCGCGGCCGCGGAAGGGTGGGATTCCCCCTTTCGGGGACCCACCTGGGTAATACTATTAAAAAATGCCGAATTATCCATAATTGTGTTGGTAGGCTTTACCCTCGGCCTACCATCGAGCTATACCCCCCCCCCCTGCGCTTGGCACTGGACTCCCTCCAGACATTCATCCCCTCGGCACGCTGACCTTGGGATTAGGGTAATTTTTTATAGAGGTTTTCTTCCTCGCAGCCCAGACCTCAGTGGCCTGAGCCCCCGTTCCCACCGAAGTAGGCTTACGGGTTGGCCGGCAGTATCATGAAGATACTGCCGCCCCTCCATCACCAGCCGCCCAATATGGACAGTCGCTGGGACCGAATCCACGACAGAACCTGGCCGACCGATGCGACACAGACGCCAGGTTCTAACACCCGCCCCAGCCGCCCAATGTGGACAAACGCTGGGGCTAAGCCGCGCACATCAGAATGTGCCACGACTTCCCGTCCGCTTACTGCTCGCTCTGGAAGCAGAGGAGAGAAGCGGACTTTTGGTACATTAGCTTCACCCCGGACTGGATTGCCCGAGGCTACTGAGCCCCCACGCCACGACAAGGCTGTACCGTGTGGGGGAACCTAACCTAACCTAACCTAACCTAACCTAACCTAACCTAACCTAACCTAACCTAACCTAACCTAACCTAACCTAACCTTTTTTTTTTTTTTTTTTTTACGTGGGGAAATCCTCATGGATTCCCCGCCGCTGGGGGAAGCGACGGGGATATGTCAGATTCCTACTGACTAAAACCCCACGGTGGTCCTACTTGGTGCCTGTTTGTGGAGCCTTCGGGTCGTCTGGCCTTAGGCAATTCATCGCCGCGGACTCCACGCACCTACCGCTTGTGAGCGTATTCTCTTAAGGGGGGGACAGAACCCCCCTATTTCAACCTCTTGTAGAGACGGACACTCAGGACCACCTAAGTGCCCGTCCTTCTCGGGCAGTGTTAGGTAGCGCGCAAATGGCCCCCCTTTGCACGCCTCCTGCCCGTGGAGCCCCATCTACAGCAGTGTATGCTTACGGGGCTCCGTGGTCTTGACTTGACCATTATTGGTCGCGATGCATTATTGATTTCTTGCACCGCGACGGCGATTTCTACGTCTCGTAGGGTCCGCCATTTCCCGCTCTCTTTCGGCGACCTCTTTTGCAAGCATAACTTGTTCGCAGAAAGAGGCCGCCGCTGCCCACGCTTCAGGACTTCCTAGCATTGCTGCCACTACGGACGGAAGGGATAAATCCGTGCCGATGACTGCTTGAAGTGCAGTTCTCTCCCCAGCCCAGGCTGGGCACACCTCGAGGGTGTGTTGTGCCGTATCCTCGGGGCAGTTCAGGCAGTGGTGACATCGAGCAGCCCGCTCTCTGCCCAGCCGCCACAGGTACTTACCGAAACATCCATGCCCGGAAAGGACCTGCGTCAGCCGGAAGCTCAAAGAGCCGTGCTCCCGGTGAAACCACTGCGTGAAGACGGGGAGAATGGCCTCCACCGTCTTGTGCCCCGCGCTTGGCTGTCCCAGCCTCAGCGCCCATGCCTCCAAGGCAGCAGCCTCCACCTCCTGCTTATAGGCCGCAGTCTCCCGTGGAGTGGGCCAGTGGCCCTGAGTTCGTCGTTCCTCCCGCCAGTGAAAAGTGGAGGCAAGCACATTTGCATCCAAATCCCAAGGCAAAGAACCCGCCATAAGGCAGGCAGCTTCCCGGGATACCGTTCGGTATCCCCTTGACGCCCTTATGGCCATGAGACGTTGCGGTGCATTGAGTAGCGCCGCATTTGACCCTTTTAGGGCGTCTGACCACACTGGGGAGCCGTACATAGCCATTGACCGTACGACCCCCATGTAGAGCTGCCTGAACCTAACCTAACCTAACCTAACCTAACCTAACCTAACCTAACCTAACCTAACCTAACCTTTTTTTTTTTTTTTTTCGTGGGGAAATCCTCATGGATTCTCCGCCGCATGGGGGTTGCGACGGGGATATGTCAGACTCTTACTGACTAAAACCCCACGGTGGCCCTTCTCGGTGCATACCTGTGTTAGGGGTCCTTGAAGACTTCACCGGAGGTAATATTCCTCGGACCCCTTGCACCTACGCCGCATGGCGTACCTTCTCAGGAGGGTGTTTAAGTGCACCCCCCTTGTTATCACCTCTTATTTGTAGCGGGCGCTCAGGGCCACCTGAGCGTCCGCTTCATCTCAGGCAGGGTTTGGTAGCGCGCAAATAACCCCCTTTGCGCGCCTCCTGCCCATGGAGCCCCACTTTCAGCGTCGCACGCTATCGGGGCTCCGTGGTCTTAGAAGACCCTACAAAGGCCGCGGTGCATCAAGGGTTCCTGGCACCGCGGCGACGACGGCCCCTTCCAGTGGGGTCCGCCAACTCTCTCTCTCGTTCGGCGGCCTCCTTTGCAAGCATGACTCGTTCGCAAAAGGAGGCCGCCGCAGCCCACGCATCGGGTCTCTCCACCATTGCCGCGATTACGGCTGGCAGAGAGAGATCCGGGCCGATAGCCGCCCGGAGTGCTGCCCTCTCCAGATCCCACGCTGGGCACTCCACAAGTGTGTGCTTCGCTGTGTCTTCGGGGCAGTTTACACAGTGGTGGCACCGAGCAGCCTGCTCTTTGCCCAGCCGCCACAGGTACTTACCAAAGCATCCATGCCCAAAAAGGACCTGTGTCAGCCGAAAGCTCAGAGATCCGTGCTCTCGTTGCAACCACTGCGTAAAGACGGGGAGGATGGCCTCCACCGTCTTGTGCCCCGCACTAGGCTGACCCAGCCTCAGCCCAGACCCAAGCGTCGAGGGCAGCGGCCTCTTCTCGCTGCTTGTAGGCCGCTGTTTCCCGATCCTTGGGCCAGTGGCCCTGCGTCCGCCGTTGTTCCCGCCAGTGGAAGGTTGAAGCAAGTACTTTTGCATCCAACTCCCACGGCATTGAAACCGCCATTAGGCAGGCAGCCTCTCGGGATACCGTGCGGTATCCCCTTGACGCCCTGACAGCCATGAGTCGTTGCGGCGCCTGAAGTAGCGCAGCGTTTGACCCCCGCAGGGCGTCCGCCCATACTGGGGAGCCGTACATGGCCATGGACCGTACGACCCCCATGTAGAGGTGCCTGCACGCGCTCCTGGGGCCCCCAAGGTTGGGCAGAAGTCTGCAAAGCGCAGCTGCCGCAACCATCAACCGGGGCCCCAAACGCTCGAAGTGAGCGCGGAACGTCCAAGTGCCGTCGAGTAATAGTCCGAGGTAGTTCAGAGTAGACTCGACGGCAATCCTCACGCCACCCACAACGATGACGGATTCACCGACTGGCGGACGATTCCGAGCGCCATGGAACCACATGGCCTCGGACTTATTCAGGGCCACTTCAAGACCCAACAACCTAATTCTACGCACCACGTGCGCCACTCCCGCAGTTCCGCGTATGGCGGCCTCTCTATAAGTCTTGCCTCGAGCCGTCACTAGGGTGTCATCTGCGTAACAGGTAAGTTGGACACCCCAGAGGTTGGCGCCGCGTAAGACCCAGTCGTAACCGATGTTCCACAGGAGTGGGCCCAAGACTGAACCCTGTGGAACACCGCAAGACATTTCGCGGCGACCCCACCCCTCCCGAACCGGGTATGTGATGAAACGGTCCGAGAGGTACGACTCGAGTATCCTCATTAAGTAGGGAGGCACGTTGTGATATTTAAGTGCCTCCATAATGCAAGACCAGGGCATGGTGTTGAAGGCATTTTTTATATCGAGCGATACCGCCAACACCACCTCGCCCTGGGAGACCGCCTCGTCCGCTATTGAGCGGACCCGCAGAACCGCATGCACAGTCGAGCGACAGCGCCGGAAACCGAACTGCTGATCCGAAAGATTCGGACCAGCTCCCTCCAGATGCCCGACGATTCGGGCAGAAACCACTCTCTCCATCAGTTTGCCTGCCTCATCGAGCAACACAATTGGTCGAAAAGAGGAGGGTTCTACAGAGTCGGCGGGGCGCCCTTCCTTCCGCAACAAAACGAGTTTGCCCGTCTTCCACGGCTCTGGAAAAACACCTTGTTCCAGGCACGTGGTGACTAGGCCCCGAAATCTCTCCTGCAGGAAGGGCTTGAGCGCCACTACCCATGCCTGCCCCGGAATCCCATCTAGTCCCGGGGCTGTTTTCTTCCTTTTGAGGCGCTCTATGGCCACCGCCAACTCTGGTTCGGTTACCTCGGGGACCATGAGATCGTCCCCCGTGGGCTGTCGCTCTTCAGACATCACGGGGGGCTGAAGCGCCCCCCTGGCCGGGAACAGGGCCGAGACCACGTCTTCCACCACGTGGGTCTGGAGGCTTATTGTGAGCGGAGGCGCCCAGGGGCGCAGCTTTTGCCGTGCCACCCTGTACGGGCGCCCCCATGGGTCATTATTTAAAGCCTCCTGCACTTCCCTCCTTGAAGCTTCTTTGGCCCTGATTATGGCAATCTTCAGGGCCCTTTTCGCTTCGCGGAATACTTCCACGCGGCGGAATTCCTCGGCCTCGTCCCGAGGTCTTCTCCTCCTCTGCCTTTTGCACCGGCGGCGCGCCACAATGCTCGCCTGACGAAGTTGAGCAATTTCGGCGGACCACCAGTGCACTTGGCGTCTCGGAACCATTGGTCCCACGCGGGGCATCGATGCGTCGCATATCTCTGTGAGGGCTTCACGAAACCAGCTCACCTCGGCACTGATGTTATCGGCAGTATCAGGCGGTGCCGACATCCAGGACTGGACATTAGCCGCTTCCTCCATCAGCTCTTTGTCCAGTTTTTTGAGGGCCCATCTTGGTCCCCCATTTGCCGAAGGTCCACCTGACACGGTGGCCGGTTGGGACGTGGAGATGTCAAACCGGATGTACCGGTGATCCGAGTATGACTCCACGTCCGTGACTACCCTCCAGCCCTTGATTAGGGCCCAGAGACCGGGAGTTACGAAGGTCAAGTCGACAATCGAACTCCCGTTATGCCGAACGCATGTAGGTGTCGAACCTCTGTTGGCCACGGACACTCCCGTGGCCGTCGCCCATTCCATAACCGCCTCACCGAAAGCCTCTGTCGCCGGAGAACCCCATGCCACGGATTTGGCATTGAAGTCTCCAGCGACTAATACCTGGCGTGGGCGACGTTGCAGGACTGCTGCTTCCAGCTCCTCAAGGAACTCTTCGAAGACGGAGAGCGGCTCGTTTGGGGAGAAATATATTGAGAAGACAACAATCTCCCCCACACGAGCCGCGACGAAACCCCGGCCCCGAGTCACCTCCTCCAACAGCAGTCCCGACGAGCTGCTGACGGTTATAGCCGCCACTCCATTTAGGTCCGACACCCAATTTACCCCCGTAGGAACAAAATATGGCTCCGAGACCATCCCTATTTGTATCAACCACTCCGCCATGCTTTGAAAGAACAGATCTTGAGCAGTGGCGCAGTGGTTGAGGTTCACCTGAAGTAACCTCATAGCCATCAATCAGCGACGGCTATGGGTTCCCCTTCTTCCATTCGCTCCACTAAAACAATAGGTTGCCGTGTGGGCGCAGATTGGTGAGCTTTTTTTGAAATGTTCTCACTCTGTTTTGTTTTTCGACTGCCTTTTTTAGTGGCCAGGCAGGATTTAGCTCCAATTCTGTGGTCAGCTGATTTGGCACTGTCCTTACAAATCAAGCACGATGGCTGATTACTACACGTGTTGGCTTTATGCCCCTGCTGGCCGCAACGGAAACATGTGTTGCTACGGTCGGTGTCAGATGTGCAGTTTACCCCAACATGTCCAACCAGGAGGCATTTGTAACAACGGAGTTCCCGCTGAGGAAGAAGATGAACTCGTGCCTGACACCACCCTACCAGGATTGATTTAGATTTGGTCAACTTTTTGGCCGCCTCTACAGGACACCGAACCCAAACAGAACCTAGAGCTCGCGGAGCCTCTACAATGTTTCCAACAGAGACATCGGTTACTGAGCACCCTCCGTCTCTGCCTACTGCATCCGCTACTTCTTTAGGAGTCACGGAGTCGTCCAATCCCGTTATGCGCAATTCAGCACATTTCGTGGGCCGAGAGATCCGAGCAATGTTCTCTGGGAATATATCGCGAAGCTTTTTGGCTAGCGCATCCGCTTTATCCGTTTGAGAAGCTGGTAGTTCTATTTTTCTAGCACCAGTGACTCCAGTTCTCATTCTCACCCCTTCAATTCCGAGGCTTGACAAATTGAGCTTATCTCTGGCCTCAGTCATCACCATTTTGTAGGTTACACCTTTTTCCTTAGCACTCTGCTCCAGCGTGATTACAACCGCTGCCGTGCGAGGGGTGCGCAGCTTTTTCACCGCTATCGCCTTGCCTTTTGGTTGAGGTGCTGTTTCGGTGGTCTTAACGCTCTTCGACTTTTTGCCACGGCGTACGACTGTGGCCCATGACTCCACTTGAGTTCCAGCAGTAGTGCTGGCCGTCGGTTGCGAACTAGAGCCTGGTTGCTTAACACTTTTCGGTTTAGGTTGGGAGGAAGATACTGGAATAGTTTGGTTGGTGACAGCAACCCCACTGGTATTCCCCTTTCCTTTACCTTTACCCTTTCCTTTCGTAGCCTCCACTGTTGGAGCAGCCATTCCTGCTAGTGTAGGTTTAGCTGCAGTTTTTTGCATATTGGCAGCCCTTCTGTCTGCTGCCAGCGGCGGGCGAATATTTCTCTTCGGCAAAAGACGCTCCTCCAATGCCTCCAGCCGGGCGTTCATCATGGTACCTACCTGTACCATGACGGAACGAATGAAATCCTCACTTCCCATTGGCTCGGGGGTTGGACGTGTGCCTCTTATTTCGTCTCTGAGGGCTACCAATTCTGAGCGCAAAGAAGCTTGATCCTGCTCGTGATATTTCTTTAAATATTGGAGCTCTTCTCTCAATTTTGCATTGTCCGCCTGTAGCTTCTTTGCCTCTTCTGAAGACGTTCGCTCTAAGAGAGCTTCTGAGACATTACTTATTGAGGTGGCAGCATCTTGAAGAGTCCTTACAAAGGTACCCTTAAGGTTTCAGGACCTTTTTGCCACATCAAGTATCTTCGCTACTTCGTCTTTTACAATTTTTGCTAGGTCAGCAGAGATTTTTTCCCCAGCTGGTGTGGGGTCTACTACTACTTTTGGCCTAGCAATTTCTCTCCGTTTCTTGTATTTCTCTATTGTCTCGGAAATACTTTCCTCTTCCTTTTGCTGCTGAAGCAGGAATTCCTCACGCTTTGCAGCTGCTAGCTCAGCTCTAGCTCGTCCAACTCCAATATATTTCCCCGTTGTAGGTGGTCGCCCTCTTCCTCGTTTTGAAAGAGTATTACCACTCACAGCGTCTCTGCTTGTGTCGGAGTCCGATGGGCAAGAACCCTTACCGTCCCATGTCCGCTTTCTGCTTTCCGAGTTACACCGTGTACTTGGTCCTGTCGTCGGCATGTTGTAGTCTTCATCAGACTCAACACCACCCAAGTCAGTTCCAGAAGCCTGGTCAACATCCTCAATGCTTCCCATATAGGGAAAGTCCAAGTTATTCGCAATCTCGGTGTCCATTATAGTGAAGCTGTGGTCGTTATTGTGACGCAGACCCTTAGATGAAGAGCCTGCGAGGCAGTTTTTGCCCCCCCCAGAGTACGTGGGGCTGCCTTCCGCCGAAACGGAAGGGTGGGATTCCCCCTTTCGGGGACCCACCTGGGTATACTTTTTAAAACTTGCCGAATCCATATTTTCCATTTAAATTCCCCTACCCCCCCTGCGCTAGGCACTGGACTCCCTCCAGACATTCATCCCCTCGGCACGCTGACCTTGGGATTGGGGTAATTTTTTATAGAGGTTTTCTTCCTCGCAGCCCAGACCTCAGTGGCCTGAGCCCCCGTTCCCACCGAAGTAGGCTTACGGGTTGGCCGGCAGTATCATGAAGACACTGCCGCCCCTCCATCACCAGCCGCCCAATATGGATAGTCGCTGGGACCGAATCCACGACAAGACAGAACCTGGCCGACCGATGCGACACAGACGCCAGGTTCTAACACCCGCCCCAGCCGCCCAATGTGGACAAACGCTGGGGCTAAGCCGTGCACATCAGAATGTGCCACGACTTCCCGTCCGCTTACTGCTCGCTCTGGAAGCAGAGGAGAGAAGCGGACTCTCGGCTCTCGGTACATTAGCTTCACCCCGGACTGGATTGCCCGAGGCTACTGAGCCCCCACGCCACGACAAGGCTGTACCGTGTGGGGGAACCTAACCTAACCTAACCTTTTTTTTTTTTTTTTTTTTTTCGTGGGGAAATCCTCATGGATCCGACGTCACCCGGCGGGGTGACAAAGGTATGTCGGACTCTTACCGACTAAAACCCCACGGTGGCCAACTATGGTACACATGTGTGGAGTCCCTGGCGACTTTACCATAGGCAACATCCACAGACTCCACGCACCTGCTGCAAAAAGCAGCCCATCTCGGGGGACTTAAAGTCCCCCACTCCTCCTTGTGCTTCCTCAGCACCGCAGGCGTTTGGGCCACAAGTTCCAAACGCCCACCCGCTCGAGGTTCTCCTTGCGGAGTAGCAGACTGCAACCCGCCGGTCGCAGCCCACCGCCTCACGGATTTTTTAACGAGGTTTTATCCTCGGATTTTTGCGGAAGGTTTACTCCTCTTCCGATTTTTTATAGAGGTTTACTCCTCGCGGTCAAGCCTACGCCGCGGCAAGACCCTCGGCCCTGGAAGTGCAAGACCAGCCCGGGGCTACTGAGCCCCCACGCCACGACAAGGCTGCACCGTGTGGGGGGTGTGGGGGAACCTAACCTAACCTAACCTAACCTAACCTAACCTAACCTAACCTAACCTTTTTTTTTTTTTTTTTACGTGGGGAAATCCTCATGGATTCCCCGCCGCATGAGGGTGCGACGAGGATATGTCAGACTTCTACTGACTAAAACCCCACGGGTGGCCATCTCAGGTGCATTTAGTGCAGGACCAACGGGAAGCACCCTAGGAAGTCTACCGTAAGTAGAGTTTCTGGCCATTTAGAAGCCTTTTTCCCCTCCTTAGGTCCTGGTTCGCTAATCTGAATTAACGAGGGCATAGACATAGCTGTAGACTTCAGTTTTCTCACTTTTTTGCAAGATTTGGCCCCTATGCGATGCTCTGCTGGTTTATTATCAGCAGCGCAGAGTGCGCAATGGGGCTTCTTGTCGCATTCTCTGGCCTGGTGTCCAGCTTCGCCACAACGGTAGCAAACGCCACTACGGTCAATACTGGAAGGACACGCTGCCCGCACGTGGCCAAGCTCTAGGCACTGGTAACATCTGAGGCCTCGAGTAGGTAACAGTTGAATCCGAGCTAAGCTCCAACCAATCTGGACAACCCCAGCTTTCTTCATTTTCTTAAGGGTTTCAACTGGGCAGCGCACCCAAGCTGTCCCTCTACCTCTCGGTCCATCTCTAATCTCACCAACTTTTACATCTTCGGGAGAACATCCCCCTAATGCTGCTATCGCAGTCGAGATTTCCTCTTGTTTGATAGAATCATCCAAACCAATGAGGCGAAGGTCACCTACCTTCATGGGTCTGGACACTTTGGCTTCTGGAGGGAGAACTTGTCTGAGCTTGGTAGCTAGAGCATCGGCTTTGGCTTTAGCTTCGGGCCCCGAGAGTTCAATAAGCCTTGCGCCTGTGACAGCCTTTCGTGACCGAATTTGGCTTATACCTTTTTCAGACAGGTCTACTACCTGTCTGGCCTGGGTCATCACATCTGAGTAAGATAAACCTTTGGCTTTAGCGTCTTCTCCCAATGTGACGCTTATAGCAGCAAAGCGTGGAACTCGGATGTTTGGCGATTTAGTCTTCTCCTTCGGGCCCTTGGTTGCAGCCGGCGCTACTGGAAGAGTTTTCTTCTTTTTACGTCTTACAACCGTTGCCCAGGTCTCAGTGTCTGGAGCAGACGAAGGTCCTGGCTGTGGCTGATCGTGTCGTAGATTTGGTAGCCTAGGCACGACAGCTTGGCTAGCTCTAGCTGGAACCTGGGTTTTGGGCTGCTCGGGATTTCTCTGTGGTTTACCCTTTCCTTTCCCCTTTCCTTTACCGTTTTTGTTTCCACCTGACAAAACGGGACAAGGGATATTAGGAAGGGATGCAGCTAGAGGAGATGGACTTGCTCTAGGAGGGACTTTCTTGTTGTTTGCATCCACAGCTAGAGGTGGGCGCAAACGCTGCGGTGGCAAGAGTCTTTCTTCTAGGTTTTCGAACCTGGCATTTATCATAGTCCCGACTTGGATCATGATCGATCGGGCCAGATCGTCCCCATTCTATGATGTTAAGCTTGGATTAGCCCGGAAATTCGTCAATTCGGCTTTTATCTCCATCATCTCGCGACAGAGGCGGTCTAACTCACTCTTGAGAGATATTTTATCGTCTGTCACCTTTTTATTTTCCTCTTTCATTTTAGCTAGTTCCTCTTGGAGTTTAATAACCTCACTGGAAGAGGAACATTCTCTAAGCAATTCACTATTTTTGTGAATGTCATCTGCAGCATTTCGCAAGGCCCTCACAAAGTCTCCCTTGAGATTGCGTGACTTTTTAGCAATATCACGAATGAGCGTAACGCTTATCTCAACGCGTTTTACTAAATCAGCGGCAAATTTAGCATCATCTTGAATAGGAGCTGTAGGAGCTGCAATCAGATTTTTTCTTCTTGCCGTGTATCTATCTACCGTCTGAGATAAATCCTCCTGCTCGCTTTCTCTCTGCTCTTTGCGCAAAAATTCACGCCTAATAGCTGCAGCGTGAGCCCTGGCCTTACCTACACCTATGTATTGGCCGGTGGAAGGAGGCCTACCGCGTCCTTTTTTCGGTATTACAGTTTCGGAACCAGCTTCCGAGTCAGAAGTGCTCAAACCACTTCCAGCTCGGCGCTTCCTTTGCGAATTGCAAAACAAACTCGGTGAGCTTTCCACTGACATGCGGGAGCACTCACTCACAAGATCATCATTGTCATCAGTATCCGATAAACGATGACTATAATCCTGTAGATCATTTTGACCTACTGAAGGATTACGATTACCCATTGCAGTGTAGTCCATATCGTGAGCTAAATCTATGTCCAGTAAAGCGTTGCTTTGGTCGTTTTGGCGCAGGTCCTTGGTCGAAGAACCTGCGAGGCAGTTTTTGCCCCCCCCAGAATACGCGGGGCGCCTTCCGCGGCCGCGGAAGGGTGGGATTCCCCCTTTCGGGGACCCACCTGAGTAACACTATTCAAAATTGCCTTGTTATCCATTATGGTTTTGGTAGGCTTTACCCTCGGCCTACCATCGAGCTTAACCCCCCCTTCCCCTGCGCTAGGCACTGGACCCCCTCCAGACATTCATCCCCTCGGCACGCTGACCTTGGGATTGGGGTAATTTTATATAGAGGTTTTCTTCCTCGCAGCCCAGACCTCAGTGGCCTGAGCCCCCGTTCCCACCGAAGTAGACTTACGGTTTGGCCGGCAGTATCATGAAGACACTGCCGCCCCGCCTAGGCCGCCCGCTGCGGATCAGACGCCCGGCCAGCCGCGCACATCAGAATGCGCCACGGCTCCCCGTCCGCTTACTGCTCGCTCTGGAAGCAGAGGAGAGAAGCGGACTCTCGGTACATTAGCTTCACCCCGGACTGGATTGCCCGAGGCTACTGAGCCCCCACGCCACGACAAGGCTGTACCGTGTGGGGGAACCTTTTTTTTTTTTTTTTTTTACGTGGGGAATCCTCATGGATTCCCCGCCGCATGAGGGTGCGACGGGGATATGTCAGACTTCTACTGACTAAAACCCCACGGGTGGCCAACTCAGGTGCATTTAGTGCGGGACCAACGGGGAACACCCGAGGAAGACTACCATCGGTCCCGCGCACCACGCCTAACGGCGCACATCTCGGGAGGGGTAAGATAAAGCCCCTCTTTTTTGCCCTCTTCTTCTTCGGAGACTCAAAGCCACCACCTTGAGCCTCCGCCATTCTCGAGGCAGGTTTTGATGGGCACCCAGAAGCCCTCACTCTGAGCACCCCCTGCCTCTGAAACCCCGCTAGGCAGATTCGTGACTACACTAACGGGGCTTCACGTCCTAATGGACGCTCCAAGAGCCGCGGTGCTAGTGTCGAACACCGCGGCGGCGGACCCTTCTCCGAGCTGGGTCCGCAATCTCCCTCTCTCTCTCGGCGGCCTCCTTCGCAAGCATAACAGTCTCGCAGAAGGAGGCCACCGCAGCCCACGCAGACGACCTATCGACCATGGCCGCCACAACGGCCCCCAACGACAAATCGGGGCCGATCTCCGCTTGGAGAATCGCCCTCTCTCCACTCCAGGCCGGGCACACCTCCAAGGTATGCTGGGCCGTGTCCTCCGGACACACCGCGCAGTGGTGGCAACGGGCAGACTGCTCCCTACCCAGCCTCCACAGATACCTACCAAAGCAGCCATGCCCTGTCAGCATCTGTGTAAGCCGGAAACTGAGAGCTCCGTGTCCCCGCTGCAACCACTGCTCGAAGACGGGGAGAATTGCCTCCACCGTCCTATGCCCGGCGCTAGGCACGGCCAGCCTTAGCGCCCAGGCCTCGAGGGCGACTGCCTGCACCTCCAAACGGTAGGCGGCCGTTTCTGTCTGCGTGGGCCAGTGGCCCTGAGCCCGCCGTTCCTTCCGCCAGTGGAACGCCGACGCGAGGACTTTCGCGTCTAGGTCCCAAGGCATCGACCCCGCCATTAGGCAGGCAGCCTCGCGAGAGACTGTGCGGTAGCCTCTCGACACCCTAGTGGCCATGAGCCTTTGCGGCGCATGAAGCAGCGCCGCGTTTGGCCCATCAAGGGTGTCAGCCCATATCGGGGCGCCGTACATGGCCATCGACCGCACGACCCCCGCATATAGCTGCCTGCAACCTGACCTGGGGCCCCCCAGGTTTGGCAGCAGCTTACAAAGAGCCGCTGCTGCCACTATCAATCTCGGCCCCAGGCGCTCAAAGTGGGCGCGGAAGGTCCAACGGCCGTCGAGAATTAAACCCAGATAATGTAGCGTTGTCTCGACGGCAATCCTCACCCCGCCCACTACTATGGCGGAGTCCACCGGCGGGCGATTCCGAGGCCCATGAAACCACATGGCCTCGGATTTATTCAGGGCCACTTCTAGGCCCAACAGTTTGATGCGGTGCACCACCTGGGCCACGCCAGCCGTAGCCCGGATGGCGGCCTCGCGAAACGTTTTCCCTCGAGCCGTAACCAGGGTGTCATCAGCGTAACACACTACCTGAACACCCCAGAGGTTGGCGCCGCGCAGAACCCAATCATACCCGATGTTCCACAGGAGCGGGCCTAAAACAGACCCCTGCGGAACACCGCACGTAACTTCGCGACGACACCACCCCTCCCGAACCGGATAAGTGATTTGCCGGTTCGAGAGGTACGACCCGAGAATTTCCCTCAAGTAGGGAGGCACTTGATGATAAATAAGTGCCTCCCTTATGCACGAATAGGGCAAGGTGTTGAAGGCATTCTTAATGTCCAAAGAGGTTGCCAGCACCACCTCGCCCTGCGAGACCGCCTCGTCCGCTATGTCACGGACGCATTGCACCGCATCAACCGCTGAGCGGCAGCCACGGAAGCCAAATTGCTGGTCCGATAGGTTCGGACCAGTTTCCTCCAAATGCCCGACGATGCGGGAAGACACTATCCGCTCTAAGAGCTTTCCCACCTCGTCGAGCAAAACGATGGGCCGGAACGCCGAGGGCTCAACAGAGTCAGCGGGACGACCCCCCTTGCGCAACAACACCAATTTCCCCGTTCTCCAAGGCTCTGGAAACACTTTTCTCTCCAGGCACAAGGAGAACAGGTTACACATCCTTTCGGCAAGGAAGGGCTTCAGCGCCACCACCCAGGCCTGCCCCGGGATACCATCCAAGCCCGGAGCCGTCTTCTTTGCCTGGAGGCGCTTGACGGCCACCGCCAACTCTGGCTCGGTGACCTCCGGCACCACCTCTTCAGCTTCCGCAGCCGCGACATACCCGCCCATGACAGGGGCTGGATGTTCCTCTCTTGTCGGAAACAAGGCCGAGACTACGCTCTCCATGACGTTGGGCTGGAGACTACTCGTTAAGGGGGGTGCCCAGGGGCGAAGCCTCTGCCTCGCCAACCTATACGGCCGCCCCCATGGATCATTGTCGAGCGTCTCCAGCAGTTCCTTCTTTGAGGCAATTTTGGCCCTAAATACAGAGTCTTTAAGGGCCCGTTTTGCCTCTCGTAATAGGTCGTAGAGGCGGTTCTCTTCGGCCTCGTTCCGACGCGCACTTCTTCTGTGGCGGGTATACTGGCGCTTTGCCGCAATGCATTCTTCGCGCAGTTGCGCAACTTCAGCGTTCCACCAGTACACCCGCCGTCTCGGAGCCATAGGGCCCGCGCGGGGCATCGATGCGTCGCAGATCCCTGTGAGGGCATCACGGAATCCCCGGCGATCAGCACCCGGCGAGGGCGGCTACGGAGAACCACTGCTTCCACATCACTCAGCAAGACTTCGCCTTTCGGCGAACATCTCGGGGGCTGACCTTATGTGCCCCCTTTTTACGCCATCTTATGCAACGGAAGCTCAAGGCCACCCTGAGCTTCCGGCCTCCTCGAGGCAGGATTGGATGGGCAACCAAGAGCCCTTCCTCTGGGTACCCCCTGCCTCAGTGCCCCGCTAGGTGGCTTATCATCATCACCACACTAGCAAGGCTCATCGGGACCGCAGCGCTAATGACGTGCGCCGCGGCGGCGGACCCTTCTGCGGTTCGGGTCCGCCAACTCTCTATCTTCAAAGAGCGCTACTTAAAGTAGCTACTGCGCGCCCTTTCTATTTCCCTACTACCGAACTATATAAACAATGCAAAGTGCTAACTGTGCGCCAGCTCTTTATTCTATTCACTGTTCTAAAACAGCATGCTAGCTTATACTTCAACCCTGATACACTAAACAAGAGGCGAAAGGATATAGTATGTTTGAATACCTATAGTGCAAAATTTTCCATTACAAATAGATTCTTTATATTTTTAGGACCATACTTATATAATAAAATTAATAGATTACTAGAATTATATAACTCAAACAACTTTGAATGCAAG
The DNA here is from genome assembly GCA_963576735.1 of Bedellia somnulentella. Classification (NCBI taxonomy): domain Eukaryota; kingdom Metazoa; phylum Arthropoda; class Insecta; order Lepidoptera; family Bedelliidae; genus Bedellia; species Bedellia somnulentella. The sequence goes on along the minus strand of OY755189.1, from coordinate 16,603,742 downwards.
AAAAAACTTCAATCGTGGCTATTAAATCTTACATACACGGAATCAGAGGAATTGCTTAATATAATAAGTTAATATAAGATGTTTTTATTTATTTTTTTTTATCATAATAATACAATTAGTTAGATACAATCGATTTCTGATAATAATTTATACACTACTTACCAATACCATTATATGAAAACTGATAGTTTAAGCCTTTTTTGTTTATTGTTGCCTGAAATACAGGTAAATTACCTAGCTCAGGAACAGGAAAATGTTATATTTTGTACTTAAAATAATTAACTAGGTTAAGAAGAATATTATGTACTTTTTGTAAACTGAATAAAAAATTTTATTATTATTATCTCTTTCCGCTGCCTCCTTCGCGAGCATGACTGTCTCGCAGAAGGAAGCCATTGCTGCCCACGCAGACGGTCTTTCGACCATGGCCGCCACCACGGCCCGCAACGACAAATCCGGGCCGATCTCCGCTTGGAGAATCGCCCTCTCTCGAGACCAGGCCGGGCACACACTTAATGCGGTGCACCACCTGGGCCACGCCAGCCGTTGCCCGGATGGCGGCCTCTCTGAACGTCTTCCCTCGGGTCGTTACCAGGGTGTCATCAGCGTAGCATACCACTTGAACACCCGGGATGAAGGCGCCGCGCAACACCCAATCGTAGCCAATGTTCCACAGAAGCGGTCCGAGGACCGACCCCTGCGGAACACCGCAAGACATACTACGGCGGCACCAACCCTCCCGACCCGGATACGCAATTTGCCGGTTCGAGAGGTACGACCCGAGAATATCCCTCAAATAGGGAGGCACTCCGTGGTATACAAGTGCCTCCCTGATACACGAAAAGGGCAAGGTGTTGAAGGCGTTCCTAATGTCCAAGGAACACGCCAGCACCACCTCGCCCCGAGAGACCGCCTTGTCCGCTATACCTCGGACGCGTTGCACCGCATCAATTGTTGAGCGGCAGCTGCGGAAGCCGAACTGCTGGTCCGATATATTCGGACCAGACTCCTCCAGATGCTCGACGACGCGGGAAGAGATGACTCTCTCCAAAAGTTTTCCCACCTCGTCGAGCAGTACGATGGGCCGGAACGCCGAGGGCTCAAGTGAGTCGGTGGGGCGCCCCTCCTTGCGCAACAACACCAATTTACCTGTTCTCCAAGGCTCAGGAAACACTCCTCTTTCCAGGCACATGGAGAACAGGTTACACAACCTATCAGCAAGGAAGGGCTTCAGCGCCACAACCCAGGCCTGCCCCGGGATTCCATCTAAGCCCGGGGCCGTCTTCTTTGCCTGGAGGCGCTTGACGGCCACCGCCAACTCTGGCTCAGTGACCTCCGGCACCACCTCTTCAACCTCCGCAGCTGCTATAGACCCTCCCATCTCCGGGGCCGGGTGTTCCGGCCTTGATGGGAACAAGACCGAGACAACGTTCTCCACGACGTCCGGCTGGAGACTACTGGTCAATGGGGGTGCCCAGGGACGCAGCTTTTGCCGCGCCATCCTGTACGGCCGCCCCCATGGGTCATCGTTGAGAGTCTCCAACAGTTCCTTCCTGGAGGCGATTTGGGCCCTAAAGATTTCCAGTTTAAGGGCCTGTTTTGCCTCCTTATAGGCGTCGTAGAGACGGCCTTCCTCGGCCTCGTCCCGGCGTCTTCTTCTTCTGTGACGGGCGTACCGGCGCCTTGCCGCAACGCATGCCGTGCGAAGCTGCGCAATGTGGTCATTCCACCATCGGGCCCGCGCGGGGCATAGATGCGTCGCAGATCTCTGTGAGAGCCTCACGAAACCAGGTCACCTCGTCGTTCAGGTTGGCGGCCCTATCTGGGCTGGCCACCCAAGACTGGACAATGGCAGCTTCCGTCATGAGCTCCTTGTCCAGCCTGCTGAGGGCCCATCTTGGTCCCTCGTTGGCCGACGGGCCACTTGACGTGGTGGCCTGGCGAGACGCGGAGATGTCAAAGCGAATGTAACGGTGATCCGAGAACACCTCCACGTCCGTGATGACTCTCCAGCCCTGGATAAGGGCGCAGAGGTCGGGAGTCGCTAGTGTCAGGTCGACAAGAGAACTCCCGTTGCGACGCACACAGGTGGGTACCGAACCCCTGTTGGCGACAACCATTCCTGTAGCTGTCAACCACTCAACGACGGTGTCGCCGAATGGATCATCGACCGGGGAGCCCCAAGCTAAAGACTTGGCATTAAAATCCCCGGCAATCAACACTCGGCGAGGGCGGCTTCGCAGGACTACTGCTTCCAATTCCCCAAGCAAGACCTCGAGGTCAGCGCGCGGTCGGTTGGGGGAGAAATAAACGGAGACCAGAACCTCCTCTCCCACCAACGCCGAAACAAAGCTGTGACCCCGAGTCACGTCCCGAAACTGCAAACCAGCAGCCCCCGAGATAGTCATAGCCGCTACACCGTCTAGGTCCGACACCCAGTTTGCCCCCGCAGGGACAAAGTATGGCTCCGAAACCATTCCAATTTTAATTGACCACTGTGCCATGCTCTGTAGAAACAGGTTCTGGGCGCAGGCACAGTGGTTCAGGTTCGCCTGGAGGAACCGCGTGGCCATTATTGATCAATGACCACGGGCTCCCCCCCTTCTTCCATAGGCTCACTGTTGTTAGTCAGCGAGCGAGAAGACTTTGTTGGCTGCCGTTTTGATACAGCCCCAGGACCGGACTTTTTATTAGCCTTCTTAGTGCACGACTTTGCCCCAATCCGGTGCTCTGCTGGCTTGTTGTCAGCAGCGCAGATGGGGCAGTAGGGCTTTTTGTCACAGTTCCTCGCTTGGTGGCCCTCATCTCCGCAGCGGAAACAAAGCCCACTGCGGTCTGTGCTTGAAAGGCAGGTGCTACGAACATGCCCGATTTCCAGGCACTTATAGCACCTTAAGTCCTGGCGAGGCAAAATTTGGACGCGGGCCAAACTCCAGCCAATCTGAATTGCCCCGATCTTGCTCACCTTTTTGAGTGTTTCAGCGGGGCAGCGAACCCAAACTGATCCCTTCCCTCTCGGGTCTTCTCTTATCTCTCCGATTTTAACGTCGGCAGCAGAACATTCACCTACATTGGCAACTGCCTCTGACACCTCTTCAGGAGATATTGAGTCGTCCAGGCCGAGCAGACGCATATCCCTCATCATCATCGGTCTAGCCACCTTCGCTTCAGGAGGCAAGACTTCTTGAAGTTTGGAGGCCAGTACGTCTGCTTTGATTTTAGCATCGGCACCGGACACCTCGATTAATCTCGCTCCAGTAATCGCTCCGGACTGGATTGCCCGGGGCTACTGAGCCCCCACGCCACGACAAGGCTGCACCGTGTGGGGAACCTAACCTAACCTTTTTTTTTTTTTTTTGTCGTGGGGAAATCCTCATGGATCCGACGTCACCCGGCGGGGTGACGAAGGTATGTCGGACTCTTACCGACTAAAACCCCACGGTGGCCTTCTTCGGTGCTTTGATGCGGGATTGGTGGGAACGCCCGTGGCAGTCTACCTCCAATCCCGCGCACCACGCCTCTCGGCGTCCATCTCGGGGGACTTGAAGACCCCCACTCCCCCTTGTGCTTCCTCAGCACCGCAGACGCTTGGGCCACACGTTCCAAACGCCCACCCCCTCGAGGTTCTCCTGGCGGAGTAGCAGACTGCAACCCGCCGGTCGCAGCCCACCGCCTCACGGATTTTTTAACGAGGTTTTATCCTCGGATTTTTGCGGAAGGTTTACTCCTCTTCCGATTTTTTATAGAGGTTTACTCCTCGCGGTCAAGCCTACACCGCGGCAAGACCCTCGGCCCTGGAAGTGCAAGACTGCCAGGGTTACGAGTTCCCTTGATTTTTTTAACGAGGTTTTCTCCTCACCCAGTCCGCTTACTACTCACTCTGAAAACAGAGGAGAGAAGCGGACCCTTGGTGCATTGGCTTCACCCCGGGTGACCAGCCCGGGGCCACCAGGCCGCTCAATGTGAGACAGACGCCGGGGCTACACTCCACTAAATTAACCCGATGCGGGAAAGACTACTCGTCAAGCCAATCACATGAAGTGCAATGACTTCTCGTCCACTTACTGCTACCTCTGGAAGCAGAGGAGAGAAGCGGACCCACCTCGATGCCATTGGCTTCACCCCGGACTGGATTGCCCGGGGCTACTGAGCCCCCACGCCACGACAAGGCTGCACCGTGTGGGGGAACCTAACCTAACCTTTTTTTTTTTTTTTTTTTTTACGTGGGGAAATCCTCATTGATTCCCCGCCGCATGGGGGTGCGACGGGGATATGTCAGACTCCTACTGACTAAAACCCCACGGTGGCCTTCTTCGGTGCTTTGATGCGGGATTGGTGGGAACGCCCGTGGCAGTCTAGGTTTACTCCTCGCGGTCAAGCCTACGCCGCGGCAAGACCCTCGGCCCTGGAAGTGCAAGACTGCCAGGGTTACGAGTTCCCTTGATTTTTTTAACGAGGTTTTCTCCTCACCCAGTCCGCTTACTACTCACTCTGAAAACAGAGGAGAGAAGCGGACCCTTGGTGCATTGGCTTCACCCCGGGTGACCAGCCCGGGGCCACCAGGCCGCTCAATGTGAGACAGACGCCGGGGCTACACTCCACTAAATTAACCCGATGCGGGAAAGACTACTCGTCAAGCCAATCACATGAAGTGCAATGACTTCTCGTCCACTTACTGCTACCTCTGGAAGCAGAGGAGAGAAGCGGACCCACCTCGATGCCATTGGCTTCACCCCGGACTGGATTGCCCGGGGCTACTGAGCCCCCACGCCACGACAAGGCTGCACCGTGTGGGGGAACCTAACCTAACCTTTTTTTTTTTTTTTTTTTTTACGTGGGGAAATCCTCATTGATTCCCCGCCGCATGGGGGTGCGACGGGGATATGTCAGACTCCTACTGACTAAAACCCCACGGTGGTCCTTTTTGGTGCCTGTTTGTGGAGCCTTCGGGTCGTCTGGCATTAAGCAATTCATCGCCGCTGACTCCACGCACCTAACGCTTGTCAGCGTTCCATCTTAAGGGGGGGGACAGAACACCCCTTTTCCTCTTTTGTAGTCACGGATGCTCAGGACCACCTAAGCGCCCGTCCTTCTTGGGCAGGGTTTGGTAGCGCGCAGATAGCCCCACTCCGCGCGCCTCCTGCCCGTGGAGCCCCGCTTTCGGCGACGCACGCCATATGGGGGCTCCGTGGTCTTAGAAGACCCTAACCGAGGCCGCGGTGCGTCAGTGGTTCCTGGCACCGCGGCGACGACGGCCCCTTCCAGTGGGGTCCGCCAACTCCCTCTCTCTTTCTGCGGCCTCCTTTGCAAGCATGACGTGTTCGCAGAAGGAGGCCGCCGCCGCCCACGCATCGGGTCTCTCCACCATGGCCGTGACTAAGGCTGGTAGAGAGAGATCCGGGCCAACGATCGCCCGGAGTGCTGCCCTCTCGTCGTCCCAAGCTGGGCACACCTCAACGGTGTGTTGCGCCGTATCTTCGGGGCAGTTCAGACAGTGGTGGCAACGAGCAGCCTGCTCCTTGCCCAGCCGCCACAGGTATTTCCCGAAGCAACCATGCCCGGAAAGGACCTGTGTCAGCCGAAAGCTCAGAGATCCGTGCTCTCGCTGCAACCACTGCGTGAAGACGGGGAGAATGGCCTCCACCGTCTTGTGCCCCGCGCTCGGCTGTCCCAGCCGTAGCGCCCAAGCTTCCAGGGCAGCAGCTTCAACCTCCGTTTTGTAAGCCGCAGTTTCCCGTTGCGTGGGCCAGTGGCCCTGAGTCCGCCGTTCTTCTCGCCAATGGAAAGTGGATGCTAGAACGTTTGCATCCAAATCCCATGGCAAAGAACCCGCCAAAAGGCAGGCAGCCTCCCGGGATACCGTTCGGTATCCCCTTGACGCCCTTACGGCCATAAGACGTTGCGGCGCATTAAGAAGCGCCGCATTTGAACCATTAAGGGCGTCTGACCAAACTGGGGAGCCGTACATAGCCATGGACCGTACGACTCCCATGTAGAGCTGCCTGCACCCGTCCCGAGGGCCCCCTAGGTTCGGCAAGAGTCTGCAAAGCGCAGCTGCCGCAACCATAAGTCGGGGCCCCAAGCGCTCGAAGTGAGCGCGGAACGTCCAACGGCCGTCGAGCACTAATCCCAGATATTTCAAAGTGGACTCGACGGCAATCCTCACGCCACCCACAACGATGGCGGATTCTCCCTCTGGCGGACGGTTCCGAGGCCCATGGAACCACATGGCCTCGGATTTGTTCAGGGCCACTTCAAGGCCTAGAAGCCTTATACGGCGCACTACGTGTGCCACTCCCGCTGTTGCGCGGATGGCGGCTTCCCTGAATGTTTTTCCCCGAGCCGTCACTAGGGTGTCGTCTGCATAGCAGGTGAGTTGGACACCCCAGAGGTTGGCACCGCGCAAGACCCAGTCATAGCCGATGTTCCACAGGAGCGGCCCTAGAACAGAGCCCTGTGGCACACCGCAAGACATTGCGCGACTACTCCAACCCTCCCGAACCGGATAGGTTATAGAACGGTCCGAGAGGTACGACTCGAGGATCCTCAATACGTACGGAGGCACTGCATGATATTTGAGTGCCTCTAGTATACAGGGCCAGGGCATGGTGTTGAAAGCGTTAGCGATGTCCAATGACACCGCCAGCACAACTTCGCCCTGGCTTACCGCCTCATCCGCGATTGCGCGAACGCGCAAAACTGCATGCACCGTTGAGCGGCACCGGCGGAAGCCGTACTGTTGGTCCGACAGATTTGGACCTATGTCGTCGAGGTGCTCGACGATTCGGGCAGAGATCACTCTTTCAAAAAGTTTGCCCGCCTCGTCGAGCAGCACGATCGGCCGAAACGCCGATGGTTCGACGGAGTCAGCGGGGCGTCCCTCTTTGCGCAATAGGACTAATTTTCCTACCTTCCAAGGCTTAGGAAACGCACTTTGGCTTAAGCACATGGAAAGCAGGGTCCGGAATTCCTCCTCAAGATAGGGCTCTAGTGCAGCGACCAAGGCTCGCCCCGGGATTCCATCTAGTCCCGGGGCCGTCTTTTTTGCCTTTAACCGCTTTATTGCGACCGCCAACTCCGCTTCCGTCACCGCTGGAACAACCTCGACTGCATCCGCCGGACTATGCCGCACCGGAGCCATCAACGGGGGCTGGTGTTCTGCTCTTGCCGGGAACAAGGCCGATACCACGTTTTCAACAACCTGAGGCTGGAGACTCGTAGTTAGTGGGGGTGCCCAGGGGTGGAGTTTTTGTCGTGCCGCTCTATATGGCCTTCCTCACGGGTCGTTATTAAGAGTCTCCAGCATCTCCGCCTTCGACGCGAGTTTGGCCGCAAATATCGCAGATTTGAGGGCCCACTTCGCCTCGCGATACTCGTTTACAATGCGGAGCTCCTCGGCCTCGTCCCGGAATCTCCGTCTCCTGTATCTGTTGCACCGGCGGCCCGCCGCTAAACTTACTCGTCGGAGCTGAGCAATTTCAGCAGACCACCAATGAACTTGGCGTCTCGAAACCATTTTTCCCGCTCGGGGCATCGACGCATCACAAATCTCTGTGAGGGCCACACAAAACCAGTCCACCCCACGACTGATGCCAAATCAGGCGGCGCAGACCAGGACTGGACAATGGCTGCTTCAGCCAGCAAATCTTTGTCCAGCCTGCTGAGGGCCCATCTTGGACCCATATTCGTCGCCGAATTGCCTGCTGAGGTGGATGCACGGGACGCAGAGACCTCGAACCGTATATAGCGATGGTCCGAGTATGTTTCTGCGTCCGTGATGACCCTCCAGCCCTTAATTAGGGCCCAGAGACCGGGAGTTGCGAAGGTCAGATCGACAATCGAACTCCCGTTGTGCCGGACGCATGTGGGTGTCGAACCTCTGTTTGCCACAGTTAACCCCGTGGCCGTCGCCCATTCTATGACAGCCGAGCCAAAGCGGTCCGTCGCCGGAGAACCCCAAGCCACAGATTTGGCGTTAAAGTCCCCAGCGACTAACACCTGGCGTGGGCGACGTTGCAGGACTGCTGCTTCCAACTCCTGGAGGAATACCTCGTATTCAGCAAAAGAATTGTTTGGGGAGAAGTAAATTGAGATAATAACAATCTCCCCAACTCGTGCCGAAACGTAACCCCTGCCCCTAACTACCTCTTCAAGCAGCAGCCCTGATGCCTGGCTGACGGTGATCGCCGCCACGCCATTCAGGTCCGACACCCAGTTTGCCCCTGTAGGAACGAAGTATGGCTCCGAGACCACCCCCACTTGAATCAACCACTGCGCTGTGCTTTGGAAGAACAAATCCTGAGCAGTGGCGCAGTGGTTGAGATTGGCTTGGAGGAACTTTAGGGCCATTGTTAATTGACGACCATTGGTTCCTCCTGAGCTCTTTGCACATTTATAGTCGGCATTGAGCGGCCTACTTCTATAGGCACCTTCTTCTTTTCGGGATTAGGTTTTTTACCTTTCCTTCTTTTGTTAGTAGCAGAACAACTTTTCGCCCCAACTATGTGGTCTGCTGGTTTGTTTTCCCCTTTACAAACTGGACAACATGGCTTGTTGTTGCAGTTTACTACTTTGTGGTCAGGTGAACCACAACGGAAGCATAGATTGCCACGGTCCACTTCTTCTTTGCATTGGGCCCGCACGTGGCCAGCTCCAAGGCATTTGAAACATCGCAGTTCTCTTTGGGGAAGATGCTGCACACGAGGCCAGCTCCAACCAACTTGTATGGAACCCATCTGGAGGAGCTTCTTAGCCGTAACCACTGGGCATATGACAACTGAAGTGGAAAGGTCTCGAGGACCACTAACAATTTTACCAACTTTCAAGTCCTCTGGCTTACAATCGCCGGCACTTGCAACAGCTAGGGTTGCCTCCTCTATGGTCACAGAGTCATCTAGACCAACAAGCCGAATGGCTTCCGTTTTTGTTGGTCTTGAAACTTTCACCAAGCCTGGAGGAAGCACTTCTCTCAACTTCTCAGCCAAGGTATTTGCCTTGGTAGAAGCTTGTTCCCCAGAGATTTCGATCATTCGGGCTCCTGTTAGTGCGGATCGCATTCTCAGGGGCCCGATTTCTAATCTTGACAGGTTTATATGCGACTTGGCATCACCTATCACACCTTTGTAGGTTAGTCCTTCCTTTAGGGCCTCTTCGCTGATGCTTATTACGACTGCTGCAGATCGTGGTGGCTTCAGTTTCTGGCCAGCAGTTTTCGCCGTCTTTGCTTTTTGGGGTCTAGCAGGGGTTTCTACTTTTTTACCCTTGTTTTTATTTTTTCCCTTCCTAACAACCGTCGCCCATGTCTCAGCTGTGCTTAGTGTTGTTGAAGCGCCAGGTATGGGCTCCATATCGTTTGACTGCGGGATGTTTGAAGAATTCGTCTCAGGTTGGGTAGTCTTACTCTTTTTCCCCTTGCCTTTTCCTTTGGCTGTCAACCTCTCAAGGGTGGATTTGGCTGTAGGAGCAAAGTTTTCCACCAATCTCAGACTACTTTGAGCTTTATTTGCCCTTTTGTCTGCAGCCAGTGGTGGCCTCAGTCGTTTTTCCGGAAGAAGCCTCCCCTCTAAAGCTTCTAACCGTGCATTTACCATGGTCCCCACCTGGACCATTATTGATTGAGTCAGAATTTCGCCGACTTCTAGGCTTGGAGCGCTTCCGCCACTTCTGACTTCTGCCCGGAGGGCGTCCAACTCCTTTCTGAGGGCTATTTGTTCAAGGTGGAGACCCTCGTTGTTTTCTTTCAAAAGCTGCAATTCCTTCTTGAGGCGAGAGTTTTCAGCTTGCAACTTCATCGAGTCAATCGATGAGGTCCGCTCCGACAGAGCCTCAGAAGACTCCTTGATCGAGGTAGTGGCATTCTTAACGGCTTTTATCAAAGTACCTTTAAGTGCCTTCGACTTTTGTGCTACGTCTAATATAACTGACAGTTGGTGTTGCACATTTTCAAGTAGATCTTCTGCCGTCTTTTCAGAGGCAGGTATACCTGCAATAGCAGTCTCTGCCGCCTTTTCCCTCTTTTTCTGCTCCTGCCGATTATATCGCTCCATTCTCTGCGTAATATCTTCTTCCTGTTGCAGGAGGAAATATTCTTTTTTGGCAGCAGCAGCTTCCTCACGTGCTCGGCCTACACCAATATATTGGCCAGTTGTTGGAGGCCGACCACGACCTCTCTTGGCGGGAGCTTTTTCAGAAGTTGGTGACTTCCGTTTGTCCTTCTCTGCTTCTGAGTCTGATGTTGCTGACTCAGATCCGTCATAAATTCTCTTACGCTGGGAACCCGAAGGTGACCCGACAAAGAAAGAGCCAATATTGTCCACCGTAGAGGTATATGAGTTGTCACTCGACTCTACGGCTGTGTCGCTTAAATCAAAATCCATGGTGATATCGCAAGTTTCGTTGGTTTGGCATTTTTGCCCCCCCAGAATACGTGGGGGCGCCTCCCGCGGCCGCGGAAGGGTGGGATTCCCCCTTGCGGGGACCCACCTGGGTAGATCTATTTAAAAGTGCCGTGTTATCCATTTTAAGTTTTAGTAGGCAATTTTACCCTCGGCCTACCATCGAGCTTAACCCCCCCTACCCCTGCGCTAGGCACTGGACCCCCTCCAGACACTCATCCCCTCGGCACGCAGACCTTGGGATTGGGGTAATTTTTTATAGAGGTTTTCTTCCTCGCATCCCAGACCTCAGTGGCCTGAGCCCCCGTTCCCACCGAAGTAGGCTTACGGGTTGGCCGGCAGTATCATGAAGACACTGCCGCCCCTCCATCACCAGCCGCCCAATGTGGGTAGCTGGGACCGAACGCAAGACAGAACCTGGCCGACCAGTGTGGTACAAACGCCAGGTTCTAACTCAACAACGACGCCTAATCGGTACATTGGCTTCACCCCGGGCTGGATTGCCCGAGGCTACTGAGCCCCCACGCCACGACAAGGCTGCACCATGTGGGGGAACCTAACCTAACCTAACCTAACCTAACCTAACCTAACCTTTTTTTTTTTTTTTTTTACGTGGTCGGTATCTGGAAACAGATACACTGACCGCCCAAAGGGGGGCAGGCGGCCAGGTTATGTGGGGTTTCATCTACTAAACCTTTCCACGGTGGACTTCCTCAGACACTTAGGACGCCTCCGGGACCTCGCTGAACACGCCGGTGACGCCCACGTGTCTTGCCCTTTCGGGCACCTCCCTGGGGAACAAAAACGCGCCCAGGGCAGAACTGCCGCCGCCCCCTCGCTGCCCAGCCGCCAGATGCCAGCAGACGCTGGGCCACCTCCTTGTGCTTCCTCAGCACCGTAGGTCGCAGCCCACAACCTCACGGATTTTTTAACGAGGTTTTTTCCTCGGATTTTTGCGGAAGGTTTACTCCTCTTCCGATTTTTTATAGAGGTTTACTCCTCGCGGTCAAGCCTACGCCGCGGCAAGACCCTCGGCCCTGGAAGTGCGAGACTGCCAGGGTTACGAGCTCCCCTGATTTTTTAACGAGGTTTTCTCCTATTCCGTTTTTTTATAGAGGTTTACTCCTCGCAACCTAACCTAACCTAACCTAACCTAACCTAACCTGATCTGACCCGACCCGAACCGACCCGACCCGAACCGACCCGACCCGAACTGACCCGACCCAACCTTAACCGACCCGACCCGACCCGACCTGCCTGACCAGCCCGACCTGACCCGACCTGACCCGACCTGACCCGACCTGACCAGACCTATCCCGACCTTACCCGACCTAACCTATCCGAGGGAGACAATAAAACATGTGTATCATACGACAGACTATGGGTAGGCTACACGCGGCGGGCCTACAGCGCGCTCCGAGTGCAGTACAACAACGCGTTCAGGGCGATGTTGGGGCTGCCGCGGTGGTGCAGCGCGTCCGCCATGTTCGCGGAGCACCGCACGCCCGACTTCTTCGCGGTCATGCGCGCGCGATGTGCCACTGTGCTAGCGCGCCTGCGCAGTAGCCCCAACACCCTCCTGGCCACGTTGGCACAGAGGTGGGACTCCCTTATGCTGCGGACATGGATGGGATACCATTGCCTCAATAACAGAAAGTGAGCGTGGACCAATCCATGCTTGTTTTGTAAATATTTTTTTGTGTTTATTAGGTATAATTACTAACATAGATAATAAGTTTGCAATTGTACTAACAAAATGTATGGAACAAGTTTTCTGAAAATAAACGTTTATTATTATTATTATTTTGGCATTACTTTTAGTTCCTCGCCTCTCCCATGGCCGAAAAAGAAAATATATATTTTAAATGGGATAGGCGGTACTCCCCGACAAAAGAACAGTCGGTCGGGGTCAGGGAGTCAGGTTCAAGAACCGACGGACGATCCGAGCCGTATCGAGCAGCACCGCTTTCTGCATTTGTGCTGGAACCGACACGCCACAGAAATCCAACCGCCTCAAGTTGGTCGCGAGGCTGGTTGGAATTAACCCGTTCGCGGACAAAACAATTGGGATTATTTCTGTCGAAGTCACACCCCACATGTCGGTGATCTCGTGAGCCAGATCGAGATATTTCTGACGCTTCTCGGTGTCGGCTTTCACGAGACCCTCGTCATGAGGGATAGTGACATCCACTAGAAATACCCTGGACTGCGACCGATCCCATACCATTATATTATTATATTTATTATTATTATAGTTAGATTATTATTATTATAGTTGAAAAATCAACCGAAAATAAACAATCAAGAACTAAAAAGTAAGAAATTATTTTACTCCTAGGTATGGGGTGCTGCCTAAGCTATACATTGGGGTCAGGTATAAGCAAGTTCCTAAGGTTGGTGATAAATTGAATTGAGCGATCATTAAATGGAGTAATGGATAATGATAAAATGAATATCAGTTGAATAAAAAATATATTTGTTAAATTGCTAAATGAGGTAACTATATAAAAAAAGAAACACTCGTTTTCAAGGTTGATAAATAACCTATAGATGTCAAACGTGACTTTTATTAAATATAACAGAATGTTTAGTTTAAACAATTACACTATGAAAATAAAGTTAATATAATAATTCACATGTGATAGCGAATTATATTTATAATTGGTTATAAGTAGAAATTTTAAACTCATCTTTAAAGAGACTTATATTATTTTTATGCTCCTTTACATATTTGTTTTAATATTAAATCTGAATATTCAAATGCCCACGTTTAGTCGACTGTTCTGGCTGACTGTAGCCCACGAAGTCCATTTAGCATGTCACCAAAGCGTCAGGTAGCACTAGGTCGTCTTGCGCGGCCAAGCAGCTCGCGCAATCAAGGCTACGATAATAAGCCCAAATAATAATTTTGGCATTGATAAATATAACTTCAAATATGTATGGCATACGCGACAGTTGACAATAGATTTAAACGTTCATTAACTAAATCATAAAACCCACTATTCCTTAAATGGTCAAGGCATTTTATTTAGAAACTGAGAAAGAAGAAATAAAAATCATCAATAAAAGCCTTCTAAGAAAAGCTCCTTAATATCATAAAGAAACACGGCATCTATATTACAACCTTACAACCTCTTAAAAACTGTCGTAGGTAATGCTGTCTCATTAAAAAACATGTGCTGCCATCTGTACTTTGAACCAGGTATTACTTATAAGCTACGCTACGTCGTAAAGTAGTAAGTTTTAGTAATAGACGTTATTATTCATAAAACTTTGCGTAGATGGCTCTCTAAAGCATTATTTATTATATAAAAAATAAGTAGTGTTTTTCCGTTATGTTTTACACTCTCCAGATTCCGTTCAAATTATTATAGATATTGTAGCATACAAATCAATACTTTCATACATATACTCACGGTTATAAATCCCTAGAAGGGGTAGCCAGAGCTAAGGATTTAGAAATTCCTCGGCCACTTTCGGAAGTTCAGTGGGGAAAAGATGGTAAAATAAAGGTTGTTGGTGATGAGTCTCCAACCGCATCGCTCAAAAATCCCTTAAATGCCCCTACCGTTAGTCGCCTCTTACGGACACCCACCGGAAGAAATAAGGTAGTGCTATTCTAAGCCGACACTACACAGCTATCGATATTTCTTTTAAAATAAAACTTATGATGAACCAAGTGCTAAAAAAAAGTCTAATTTAAAATCTAACCTTTCATTGTTAAAAATGTCGCTTAATACTTTAAAAACTTGAGATGAAACATATATATTTAGGATAAAAAAAACTGATAATGAATATCAGCCAAAAATTCAGTTTGAGAAAAAAGTACACCTGTACAAATAGATGCAGTGAAAAATAATCAATCATTAGAAATTAAATGATCCAAAACTGTAAGCAAACTGTAAGTATAAGGATATAAAAAATAAATTCAATATTATATGAATTTCAACAATTTAACATCATAACAAGTTAAATCAAAAGCATTTGATTTAACTTGTTATGATAAGCTGTGGCAAAAACTTTATGATATTAAGGTACCAGTTGAGGTGATCAACTTGCTGAAACATTGGTATAAAAATCAGACCAACTTTGTGAAATGGGCTGATACTCTTTCAGATCCATACTTATTGGAATGCGGGGTACGTCAGGGGGGGTAGCTTCCACAAAGCTTTTTAACTTGTATATAAATGCTCTAGTTGACGAGCTCAGCAGCACACATGTCGGTTGTTATGTTGACAATGTGTGTGTGAATAATATTAGTTATGCTGACGACATGGTGCTGCTGAGCCCGTCAATTGGGGGCTTACGGCAGCTATTGAAGATATGTGAGCAGTATGCTAACGATCATGGTCTGAAATACAATCTAAAGAAAAGTGAAATAATGATTTTTAAGTCTGAAAAGCGAGTTCCTTTAAACGTACCACCAGCATACCTAGATGGAGGTGTCCTGAGAACAGTGAAATCCTTCAGATACCTTGGTCACATGGTCACGGATGATCTGAAGGACGACGCTGACATAGATAGGGAACGGAGAGCATTGGCGACTAGAGCTAACATGATTGCAAGAAGGTTCAGAAGGTGTACAGTGCCAGTTAAAGTGCAACTCTTTCAATCTTACTGTACATAAATAATAATAAAATAAAATAATCATTTATTTCAAAATAAAAAGATAAATCTTTGTTTTTTGAACGTCAAATTTTAACTTAATACTAAGTTTACTTCGGATTCGGAAGGTGTTTTGTTGAGAGAAGAACCCGTAAGAAACTCGTCAACACACATCTTTTTTTACGTCCATTACAATTTCGGTGTTAGCCCGGAAACATCCTGCATAGAGCCCCGATGACACCAAGCCACTTCATCATTAATATAATCATTGACATTGTAATAGGCTTTCGAACTAAGATTTCTTTTAACAGCTGCTTTGAATTTTGTTTCTGATAAATTTAAAATGTCCTCAGGTATTTTATTATACATTTTTACGCATAACCCCATGAAAGATGTATTTACTTTTTGCAATCTGTATTTTGGTACTGATATTTTATTGTTGTCTCTGTACACCTGTAGTCTCTGTACACCTGTACATCGCTGTACACCTGTAGTCTCTGGACCAACTATACTCAGAAGTCGCTAAATGCTCTCCGCGTTCAGTACAATGATGCGTTGAGGATGCTGTTGGGAAGGCCGCGGTGGTGCAGCGCGTCAGGCATGTTTGCCGAGATGGGGGTGGATGGCTTCCATGCAGTTGTGCGCAAGCGCTGCGCCTCCACGCGTCACCCAACACCATCCTCAATGTCATAGCTGACAGGATCGACGGCCGGTTCCTGAAGCACTGGACCAATCTTCTTGTAAATAAACTTTGTAAATATAGTATTAAGTAGTAGGTATAAGCTTAGCTGTAAGTCAAATACTAACAAATATAGTTTTAAGTTTTATTTGTTCCTCTTACTAACCCTATGGATGTTTTTATCTGAAAATAAACGATTTATTTATTATATTTATATATTATATTTCATTATTTAATTGAAAAAACTAAAATAAACACTCATCTAACTTTTGAGACAGTTATAAAAACCTCGTTGTATTCGAAAGTCTGACAGTTCAAGTGTAATAGTTTTCCATTCGCAGGACTTTTTTAACTTTAAGCCTCAAACCTACTGCTTGCACATTCTGTTTGATGTAAGTAAAAATGCGCTCTCCCAAAACAGGCCCGGAGCCATCAGCACACTTTGTTTGTTATTCAGTAGCGCGCTAATTATGAGAAAACACTAGCGCTGGGTCGACGACTTGTTCAACTAACGTAAACTTTGTTTTTGTTGTCAGTTGGTTGTTGGTACATGATTTAATTTAAAATATGCGAATTCTGTATTTTACGTTTCCTGATTAGAAGCACATACATATAATAGCTGTGTAGTGTTGGCTTAGAATAGCACTACCCCATTTCTTCTGGTGGGTGTACGTAAGAGGCGACTAACGGTAACGGGCTTTTGAGGGATTTTTGGGCGATGCGGTTGGAGACCCATTACCAACAACCTTTATTTCATTATCTTTTCTCCACGCAACTTCCTTAGCTCTGGCTACCCTTTCCAGAGATTAACAGCCGTGAGTATAAGCATATAATCAAAGCTAATAGACCCGAAAGGGGTAACCAGCACTGCAAAATTTTAAATTCTAAAATTTGAGTGGGAATAAGATAGTAATATTAAGGATCACTGTTGACGAGTCTCCCCACATTACTCAAAACCAATAAAAAAAAAGCAAAGAGATTCTTTTCTGCAACACAAATAAAAAATAAACATACAGTTACACATACAAACATATAGTTGAACTCATATACATTTGCACACGATTAACTATCACGTAACAAATCAAAAGTAAACATAAATTACATACAAAATCAACTTATAATATTTAGATAACTTAAATAGGTGGAGAGAAAGTGGCTTGAAAGCTAAAGGTTTTAATAATATATCAGTCAACAATCGCAAAGTTGTTTCTTCACCTACATACATATGCCATATAAATTGCCATATTGTATTCAGAAAATCCATTTTTGACTGCCTTTTCTTCACTACTAAAAAGTAACTAATAAAGAATAAATAAAGGAAAGAAAAATTTCGACACAGGCGGGAAGAAAAAAATTTTTCTTTCCTTTATATATTCATATTTATTTTTA
The DNA here is from genome assembly GCA_963576735.1 of Bedellia somnulentella. NCBI lineage: Eukaryota > Metazoa > Arthropoda > Insecta > Lepidoptera > Bedelliidae > Bedellia > Bedellia somnulentella. Next base: position 16,586,675 of record OY755189.1, on the reverse strand, counting down.
ATAATCTCCACATGAGGTTTTCATGAAGAAAAAGATTTAAATTATGCCTCTTCTTCATTTATCTTTGTTAACTTTTGAGTATTGATTATGAATACCTTTTTATACGCGTTACGTTGGATTTACGTTGGAGCTTTGGTTAAACCTATTGAATGCATAATATTCTACTTGTATTTATTTTGCAGCAGCCAACAAACCTGTTATTTTTTACATTCATAAACATAACATAAACATAAACGTTCACGCCGAATATCCCCGAAGGGTGTTGGCAGAGGTACTAATACTTCTGAACATCACGTGACTTTGTCACCTGGTGTTCAGAGTACCCACGTTTTGCATGGACAGTGTACTCACGTGATAGGGGGCCGGCCTATCGCCGTTTTGTACGAATACACTGTCACATGACTAAGTACAACTCAGCCATGTGGGTTTTCTCACGATGTTTTCCCTCACCGTTAACAACCGTGATAAATTAACCACACATATGTCTTTAGCAAAGACAAATTGGTGCAGGCCCGACCCAGGATTTGAACACTAGTCGTTTGCACGATAACCGAGTGTTCTACCCGCTGGGCTATCACTGTTTTACATTTCTTATGATTTTATTTATCTAAAACAATATTCTTATCAGGAGATAAAGGCGTTAACTGTACATATACTGGCAAAAAAAACCTGATTAATAAATAATACAAATGAAATCTTTAATTATTAATATTAGATTACCCCGTAACCCACCTCCCGGCCTGGCAACAAAGTGTCGGTGAAGTTAGTAGCAGTCCTTCGTTCGTCTGTAGTTCGCTCGTATGCAACCTCCTTGTTACGAAGTTTGGTGCAACCGCTGCGCGCCAACTTACTGTGCGCCGCCATTTTGTCACTGCATCACAAATAATAGTTTGCAAGATGTTGCTGCTGTGAACTTGGGAATGCACTTCTTGCGATATCTTCATATCTTCACTTGGGAGACACCATTTTGGTTTGTTGCTTGGAATATTGGAGGACAAATTAAATAATTAAAAAAATTAAAAACGTACCTCGACACGTCAACAGCGTGCTCCACTATTTATTGTTTTTAAATATATTTCGTGCGTCCATGAACTACATAATTTAAAACTAAAAATAAAGATCCGGCTATAAGATCGATAGAACATTTTTTACATTGATGAGTTGCCAAGAATTTCAGTTATCTCAGCTTGTATTATATCTTATCTGTTTTTATCAACAAAGATCTTTCAAAAAATCTGACTGTAACCAAGCAACAAACTACAAATAAACATTGTTGTAGCAACAATCATTTTTAATAATGAAGCCAGATATACTAATTTCTATTAAAAAAAATGATTTTATGTTTTTATCTACCTTATGATTTACTAATTTATCTAGGATGAAATACAAGTTCAATTTTGTTTTGTTTGTTGTTGTGTACTAGGAAGGGATGCGTTGCAGACGGACTACAATTTCTAAATATTCAATCAAATCTATACAGAATAACAGTTTCAACAATATTTTTTGAGCTTTTGGCTGATATGTATGTGAAATAAAAATACTGCCTGTTTATGTGTTATATTTCTTAGATAGCTTAGATGTCTTAGAGCAGCCGTGATAGCCCAGTGGGTAGAACACTCGGTTATCGTGCAAACGACTAGTGTTCAAATCCTGGGTCGGGCCTACACCAATTTGTTTTTTTTAAAGACATATGTGTGGTTAATTTATCATGGTTGTTGTCAACGGAGAGTGAAAACATCGTGAGGAAACCCACATGACTGAGTTGTACTTAGTCATGTGACAGTGTATTCGTACAAAACGGCGATAGGCCTGCCCCCTATCACGTGAGTACACTGTCCATGCAGAACTTGGGTACTTTGAACACCAGGTGATAAAGTCACGTGATGTTTAGAAGTATTAGTACCTCTGCCAACCCCTTCGGGGATATTCGGCGTGAACGTTTATGTTTATTTTATATTATGTCTTAGACAAATAAAGTGTAAGTTTGCTAATAACTGACCTTGTTTACGTTCCTTTTTGTAATTTTAGTCAAACACTATATTTTAATATACTTTTTAAACTCTCGCAATTTGTGATTTGTAGACATTATAATAAATAAACAGGTTTAGTTTGTAGAACAAATGTCACCTGTTCATGGGAATGAGATGTAGAGTGATGTAATTAAAAAATAAATTATACATATTTTATGTTTTATGACAAGTTTGGTAAAAACAGTGAATAGAATGAAAAACACTTTCTTATTCCCAAGCCCATTATTCCCATAAGGGTGGGCAAAGACTATCAATGGCCACAATCCTGACAAATCTCTTTTGCTATTTGTATAATAATATATTAGTAATATTTTGTGCAATTAATAGTTGTAAATAATTTATTTATTTCTGAAAAAAAACACTCTAAAATGGATTATACTGGTCAACATTTTGAACTATGCATTGAATATAAATAATATTATCTATTAAAATGATGTTTGTAATGAAACAGATCAGATTTTATCACAACTGCTGCGAGGGATTCTTCGATCTAATGGACCGTTGAGTGCTTTTCAACGAGCGGGAAAACATGGACACGGTACTTAAGATAATAGCGGAAAAAAGAATTTATTCATTGTTGAAGGTATTTTTTGGAATAGATTTATATACCATAACATTAATGAATAACTACCAAACAATAATATTTAATAGTGCTAAAGTGAGCCGGAGCCGACACTATCTAATACTACTTACGAGTTATTCTGCTCTTCAAGAGGGCTGAGATTAGCTAGCGGAAGTATTATAATGTACTACAAAAACCTGTAGTCACTATGCAAAATACCGTATTGTTAAAAATGTGCAAAATCTGAAAAACCATTTGAATGTGTGAATATGGTAATCTCACCCACATAAATATTCCAGTATAATAATTCACCTAATTGGTGTTAGGCTATTCATTGCTCCATTTACCGCATTACCCTTTTTCACTCTCCTTTCAATGTCTTCATCACATTTTTCATCCCTTCATTTCAATTGAAGACAATTTCATACATACATACATACTAACCAAATTACTTCGATAATAAAGGGCATTAATAACTACATGAAATGAAGGGATGAAAAATAAATCACTTGATTATGTGAAATAAGATGATTCTGTATAATGTTAGTGTGTTTATGTAGGTTTCGGGTTCTGTTAATGGTAGTATCACAAAATTGTCGGTAGCCTAATCACCGTATTCGGGGTAGGCCCTCTATCATGGGGGCACTAATGAGATGTGACGACGATGAATGTTCAGTGATATGTTACGGATCCACCACTCAGTTATTTCCATTATTTTCCTTAACCAACATAACTTTTTTATCCGACTGCTTCGGAAAGAAAGTTATGCCTTTTCGGCTAAATGGCTTCAAGGATTTTATGTTTGAATTTTATTTACGATTGACTTTATATCCCGAATAATAATATATTCTAACACCGAGAGTACATTAAAAAATGTTTTTTGTAAGTTGTCCTGTCAAGCAGCATCCCAAGATGTAGGGGTTAAAATAAAAAGTACAAAATATATACACTCGTATAATCACGGCTGTAAATTGCTAGAAGGAGTAGCCAGAGCTTCAAAATAAGAAATTACTCACCCACTTTTGGTAAATAAATATAAACTATTGTCCGAGAATTTCAGAACAAATTTTACTGTAGGACTTATTAACTTGATTAGAACAACTTCATATTTTTCTTCTCTTTCTTCTGAGATCAGAGAAATAAAGTTGTTCAAAATTATCGTAACAAAATTTTACTTTATCTTAAAAAATATATAAATATCGGTTATGTGATCGATTTATAAATAGTGTGATTCGTGAAAGTAGTGGTGAGAAGATGATTTTGTAAACATTTGAAAAAGGCATGTTCAGATAGTTTAGGCGTATAGAGAGGATGGATAATGTTAGTAAAACATGACTACGGAGAACTCATTTAGATCAAATAGAGACTGTACTTAAAAAGTATGAAGAATAAAAGGACATGTTTGGAAATATTAATTAATGTTCGAAGCCTGAGGGGTTTGCCAGGATTGGATTAACTAGTGATCGATAGTCTCTGCTTACCTCAATGATATTTAATGGGTAGAGCATATGTATGTATTTATGAATATATATATTTTCTCTTTGGACGTAATGAAATAATATAGAAATATACAGTTTCGTTCGTAGATCCAGGTCAGTTCAATATTTTCCTTGGGTCTGGCGGACAGTTTGCTTCACTGGACTTTAATACTTTTAAAGCTTAACGAAGTCGAATAAATTGTGCTTTTGCGAACTTTTTTCGGTATCAGCTGGAATTTTAAATGGCATTGCTGTTGTGTTTTTAGCCTACTTTAGAAAGCTTTGTTGGGACCGTACAAAGTAGTTATAAATACAATTTTATAAATAGATAATAATTGATATACTGAAATAGTTCTAGTTAGCCCGAAATTTTGAACATTAATTGATTGCGGTATATTGTACTCGTATAATATTGGCAATATTTTTAACTAGCTTTTTGCCCCGCGACTTCGTCCGCGTGGACTTCATTTTTTGCATCCAGTTTACATAATACCAAAATACCGAAACACTGTCTCAACTTCTGTTTTTTATATTTATAATCTCGCGGGCGTTGTAAATGACATAAAGGACATTGAGGCTTTGGAGAATGTGTACTTTATTATTATTATTTATTGAGTATCGTTGAGAGTCTTTAATGAAAACACTATTAACTCGTGATGTTATTTATTAGGTCTTTACATGAGTGCAACTTAAGCGATACTGAATATTAAAAATGCTTACAATAAAATATATAACAATTATAACAACTAAATGTGCTGCCACAGTCACCCCCTTCTACAAAAAACAAAATAAGACATAAATTCGAATACATAAACATGGATGGGTGAGCTAGCACTATTTAAAACTAAAATTTATTATATATCTACTTAGCGCACGACACATTATTACACTCTGTCTAATATCACTAGCACTACACACTCCACTAAACGTTAGCGAAACCTGGGTGTGCTGCCGCCGTTGGGTGTCCGTGTCCGTTCCTTGCTGATGGCAGCGGGTTGACTCCCATTCCGGCCAGGTTCATTGCACTCTGCCAAGTGTTTAGCTCGCTTCTAAACCATTTCTTGGACTGCACACAACACGCTTTGTACCCCACGAAAAATATGAGTACTATGAGTATTACTGCCATGGCTGTCAACATGATGCCGTAAATTTCAATCTTCTGCTCTCGATGTGAGTTTGAGGCGTTATTTGCCCCGTTCTGGGCAATGATAACCTCCTCTTCCTTCTGCACGGATTTGGTGTTGCCCATGATTACGTTACAACTAAGTCTATTAATCTTGCAAAAATAAAAAACTTAATTAGTGTTTACTTTACAGCAAACAAATTTAAAATGACTCCATAATTACCTAACACTTATAATATTGATTCTTAACAAAACGTTTATTACATCAAATGCTGACTTCGCTGCTCTAGTTTCGTACTCTGACCTTTAAACAAATGACAATAATAATTATTACAAAATGTATTTTTATGACCTACTGTTTTATGCTTAGTTCTTAAAACCACTAACCTAATTACACAGTTACTAATTACGAAAACCTAACTATTTGCTTACTAAGCCGACCACTTCTGGTTGGATATTCATTTTTACATATAGGTATGTTTACATGTTTCTCACTATCTTTCTGCGTAATATCTGGCGTTCTCTGATTATACATTTGAGGTTCGATTACATTTGAGTTTTGTTCTTTTTGTTCTACAATAATAAATGCTGGCTTTAATCTGTCTATCGAAACATTTACAATACGGTTAGGCAATTGCACCTTAAAAACTTTATCTGACCTATCTATTACCGAATACGGTCCTTGATAAGAAGCTGTAAAAGGTCTTTTTACCATATCATCTCTTATAAATACATGACTACATTGGCTTAATTCTGGATGGACGAACAGTGTGCGCGAGTCTTTATTAATTCTACTTTGCGGTTGCAACGTTCGCATTGTGTTACGTAATTTGTCTACGTATGTGTTATCGTCAACCTTGGAGTTTTCTGTCTCGGAGTAAAAATCTCCTGGCAACCTTAAACTCTTACCCATGAGCATCTCCGCTGCACTGATGTTGGAGTCACTGCGTCCTGCTGCCCGTAATCCTAACATTACCGTTGGTAATTCATCAATCCAGCTCCTTTTTGACGAAATTAACCTTGCAGTTATAGCTGTCTTCAAAGTTCTATGCCATCGTTCAACCATACCGTTACACTGTGGGTGATACGGTGTTGTCCTTTGCCTTTGAACTCCTAATAATTTCATAAGAGAATAAAATAATTCACTCTCAAATTGCCTACCTTGATCTGTTGTTATCTTGATAGGGCTACCGAATCTGCAAATCCAACCTTCATAAACAGTTCTTGCCACTGTTTCCGCTGTGATATCGCAAACTGGGTACGCCTCTGGCCAACGGGTAAAACGATCTATCATTGTAACACAATACCTGAATCCTTCATGCGTTGTTGGTAAAGGTCCAATTATGTCAAGATGTAGGTGTTCTAATTTATTACTTACCTCAAAACTGCCCAATTTTGATACCGTATGTCTACTTACCTTTGCTTTTTGACAATTAATACAAGTTTTGGACCACCGACTACAGAACACGATGGCGTCCTTCTAAGCACAAGGAGTCATTTGGATTGGCCAGACAAGTACGAGCAGCAAAAAGGATATCAAAGGACAGCAGACAAAAAGCGCTTCGAATCCACGGCTCACGAAACACGACTCGCAGCACGGCAGCAATGGGACACGCAACGGGGCACCCACACCGTGGCTGTTGGAGTCAGCATTGAGGTTCCGGTACACATGGCCGTCGAGCATACACACACTGGCACGAAGATATGGAGTCAAAAATTTCCTGTTGGAGGGGGAGTAATGTAGCGACGCGCTATCAGTACACAATGACGCGCACTACATAGAAACGCTGACAGTGCAAGAAGAATCACATTCCACAGCAACACGTCACACGCGTCATCAAGACTCGCCATACAAATCGTACATCGCGCAATCGAAGTTTCTAAAACATTTACTATATATACAAGTTCCAACTTAGTACAGTTGGACCGCGGTCCCCAGGCATACCACCGCCTGGCGGAAGATCTTCCCTTTTCCTCCACAAGGCTTTTTAAGTGATTGTTGGGCGATGCAGTTTGTGACCCATCACTAACAACCTTTATTAACCTATCTTTTATCAATATATTTCCAAAGTTGGATGAAGAATTAGTATCTCCGAAGCTATGGCCACCCTTTTATGGAATTTATGGTTGTTAGCATATATTCATGAATGATTGATAGTTGGATTTCATAAATTCAATCGCACCAAGTTTTATTATAAAATGTAAAAAAACTCTATATTAACTTTCATTTGCTATATCAACCCGTTAGGGGATGAGTTCCAAAAATTCCTTTTTAATTGTTCATAAGAATCATGAAACAAATATACCAAGTTTTTATGTTCAGAAATGAGTATATCTCTAGTAAGTACAGATACGGATAGTAGTTTGGCGCTGCGGCGACGGCCCGGTGCTGCCCCCTACACTGACCGTTGGTGATAGTGGGAGAGCTTGCAGCGATTGCTCGGCAATATAGGGATGATTAGTGGTGGATCTCCTTCCAAAATAATCGCTAAATTGATGGGATAGTGCTTGTTATTATTATATATAGTGTTATTTTAAGCTGACAAATTTTTTTTTTACAAAAAGCTTGAATTACCTGAGATACGAACCCGGGACGATTGATTCATAATAGTTCTAATTAAATATTCATAGTAGTTAGTTATACCGCTACGCCACGGAGACGTTACCGGGGCGGTGTCAAATTTTTATTACGCTTTATTTCACATTAGTCTTACTATTGATAAACAAATTTGTCATTTAAATTGATGAAACCCCTTCATCTTTCCAAAATGAACATTAACAAAGTGTCTGATGTGAATTCCATCGATGATAAAAATAATCGCTGCAATATTTTGAGCCATATATGAGTTAAGGTTTTTTGATGTTCCTATGAGAACTCTTGCGGATTCCTTAGTTTCAAGGAATCGTCGTCGTTTCATTTAGTTTCTATATTTACATGTTAATATTCGTTTGCAATATAAGTAGATGTAAAAAAAAATGTATACGATAAAAAAATAGTACATCATGGCTCGGGAGTTCCTTATTTTCGGGGATGCATTACCGTACCATTAAGCTTCTAAATTTTGATTTTTATATTAGTTTACAATATTTTACGTTGTTTTAAACGATACACAGCGCCATCTCCAATGCATTTAGTAAGCAAACAATATTTTTGATTTCCCGTGGGAACAAATTTTTTCCGGGATAAAAAGTACCCTATTATTTAATTTAGACTTCTAACTACACGTCTGAAAAATTTCAAAGCAATCGGTTCAGTATTTACGGCGTGAAAGCGGAACAAACAAACAAACAAACTCACTTTCCCATTTATAATATTAAGTATGGATAAGTAATTGTCAATATACAAATTACATCTTAGCCTTAATATCTATCATTCATATTCAAGCTTCCACTAAAATTTCCCACTCACGCTCTCATCCCCGGAAACGTGGCGTAGATTCTATACTTTTGGATATCACGTGACTTTTTTGTTACCTGGTTGTAAAAAGGACCGAAACTTTATTTTGAGAGAGCATTCAAGCGATGGAGGGTAATTTTGTATGAATACATTATCACATGTCTTAGTAAAACTCAGCAAGGGCGGCCTGAAGTTTATTTTATTATAGCCATTATGGTAATAACCTACCCTCTAAAAAAATATGTCAAAGATTTGTAAATATCTATTTATCTAGTTGTAGACCTAAAAATTGGAAAAACAAAGCTTTAGCTCTTTTGTGGAGACAAGGTGTCATCATAACTTTTTCTACATTATAATTAGCTGCCTCACTGTGAGTAATTAAAAATTAGACTAGACCAAAGAAGACGAGAACATATCGTAATATTCCCATGACAAGAAATGGGGTAGTCCTAGCCACGTAACACTTAGCATAATACCACTTTAAAATCATTATTTTGCAGTGTAAGTTTTTTCAAGAAGATAACAAAAGCTTCGCACCTTTCTTTATATAAGGTACTCAACTACTCAGAGTTGCGTAAACAATGCATCTACATGAAAGGAGAAAGGCTACTGAAGTCAGGTACCCGAGTGGCACGTTTATATTCATATTCTACCTTTATTGCACTCTTAGGTAGCTACATTTTTAAATAATGCACGCTTGTTTATGTTAAAATATGTTTGAGAGGTACCGAGCGGTGGAAGGACATTATACCGGATATATGGACATTCGCCAAATACTAAAGTTGTATTTTCAGAGTATTTGTTATTAGTTTTTTTATTTTATTTTAAAAATATTTCTTCAAGCCGTTTAGTGTCGGCTTTTAATAGCACAACCCCATTTCTTCCTGGGAGAGTTGATCAGATGTGGCTAAGGGTATTGGAGCCTTTTAAGTGATTTTTGGCCGATGTGGTTGGAGACCCATCACAAAACAGCTTTGTCGTACAATCTTTTCCCCAGTCACTTTTCAAAAGTGGCTGAAGTATTTAAAATCTAATCAATTAAGGATCGAAAACATTCGATACCAGCGGGACTCAAACCCACGATATCTGGGTATACGCCCCGGTATAGCCGTGTAGTGTCGGCTTAGAATAACACTACCCTATTTCTACCCGTGGGTGATCGTAAGAGGCGACTAAGGGTATAGGGGCTTATTAAGTGATTTTTGGGCGATGTGATTGGAGACCCGTCACCAAAAACATTTATTATTACCATCTTTTCCCCAATCAACTTCCAAAAGTTGCTGAGGAATTTTTCATTCCAAAGCTCTGGCTACCCCGTTAAGGGATTTATAGCCGTGAGTATATGTATGTATGTATGTACGCCCCGGTCGCTCTTAATTAAGTTAAGTTGTCTATTGCACTGTTACATCTACTTGACTTGAATTGAATTGACCTTATACAATACTAGCTTATGCCCGCGACTTCGTCCGCATTTTATAGTTTGACGACGTCTGTGGTCGAGTGGTCTGGCGACTAGCTTCTCGGCCCGGAGGTTGCGGGATCCATCCCCGCTGAGAACAACATGTATGGAATAAGCATAAATGATTGTTTCTGAGTCTTGGTTGTTATTTATATGTGTATTAAATAATTTTAAATATATCGTTGAGACTTGAGTTAGTATCCCATACCACAAGTCATTAAGATGTAGTACAGTAGAGAGAGTGGAAGTTTAATATACAATATATTTTCAACACACTCTTTCAAATATCCGACTCATTCATTAATATTAATGTTTCATGTTATTAATACTTTAAGCCTAATGATATATTATCAGACTAACTATGGCCTACGGAAAGAAATAGTGTAATATTATTCAGATTTTCTACTTCAAAATAAAACTGAGTTGTATAAAGTAATCTAAATTGCTAGTTAATAATTAATATCGTCGTCAATTAGTATCAAATGCACTGCGCCCCTCGAATTAATTATCAAAACGCGAACTTCAAACACAAGCGTCAATTACTTTATTAGAATTAATAACTTCATGAAGCCACGCAACCATTACTTTCCAAATTGAAAATTTATTATTTTGCTGGCTATATTCTGCGGTTTTACTCGAACCAGACAAACATACATGCATACACATACTCATGACTTTAGTTCCCATTGGGGTAGGCTGAGACTATCTATCGCCGCTTGTGTCTTATAAAACCTGTCTCGCTTCATTTGCATCCATCAATCTTTTCATACCATGTCCTTTCCAACCGGCTTCAAAAATGGGGGTTCTCAATTTGATTAAATGTTTCGTTTTACTTCGTCAATGTTTAATTAATTTCAAAATTTATTCATTGGGATATGATTCCAGAGTGGTGTCACTAATTTTCATGAAGTTTGGTAGCTATTCTATATTGTTATATTTATTATCGAACTTGTATTAAAATATTAGGTTTTTGTTAATATTTTAAGCTTCTCATAGATTTTTATGTCGCTGTTAGGCGATATGGCTGGAGACCCATCACCAACGATACTTTACCTTAACTATCTATCCCTCAATTAACTTACAAAAGTGACTCTGCGTGAAGTTTTTGATTCTGCAGCTCTGGCTACCTCAATTTAAAATTTATAGCCGTGAGTATATAGTGTAGTATGTATGTATGTGTATAGCGTGGTCAAGATGTTATCAGGTGACATTTTTACCCGACTAAGATGTCACTAGACCGAGAGAGTGTGACCAGTAAGCAATTGTGTTCATGGTTATATATTCCACCATCATTTTTGCACTACTATCACAATGAACTCATACTCAGAATACGAGTGTAAGTTTGTTACATTAAAATCTTTAAAGGGAGCTTTCGGCAAAAATTTCTTGATCCATAATTTAATGTTTTTGACATGAATTCCTCATGTGGGGATTATTACTCATAAATAAAAGATGTTATTAAAGGAAAGAAAAATTTCGACACTGGCGGGGTTCGAACCCGCGACCTTCGGGTATACGCCCCCGTCGCTCTGCCAACTGAGCTACAGTGTCAGTTGGCATCCAGCGTGAAATTTCTTTATCCTTTGTTTCTTTTTTACACGTTCAAGTAGTGTTTTGCGTTTCCTACCTCCGAATTTTAACTAATTCGGACGGATTTCTTGATCCAATTATATAATTTAAGTTTTATTAAAAGCTGTTTTTTTTATGTTAATCTTAGTACCTAACTAGTTAACTATAACTAATTATACTTTAAATTTATATCATAATGTAATTAAAAATAATTTGAAGTCAATGAGAGTATGGTCGTTATGCACGTGAATGTGGAATACCGTAGTAGGCACTTAATGTTCACAGATGTAGTGCGGCGGCGGCGGCGGCGGCGGCGGCGGTGAGGAGGTGCAATAAATTGTAAATGAATCCAGCCGAAGTTCGCGCACTAACTTCGGAAACTTCATACACTGCACTCAATTATTGTATACTAAATTACAGAGAATCATTTGTGAGGTTCTCAATATTCCTAATTTCTACAATCAAAGTAAATATTAAATATTAGAAAGTTTATCCCTTAATTCTACTTGGTAATAACATACATACATATACTCACGGCTGTAAATCCCTAGAAGAGGTACTTTTGGAAATGTGAGTGGGGAAAAGATGGTAAAAATAAAGGTTGTTGGTGATGGGTCTTCAACCGCATCGCCTAAAAATCCCTTAAAAGCCCCAATACCGTTAGTCGCCTCTTACGTACACCCACCGAAAGAAATGGGGTAATGCTATTCTAAGCCGACACTACACAGCAATAACAATATTGGTAATAGCACACTCGGAAAATCACTAATTTGCCAAAAATATGAAAAAAAGAGACATAAAAACTATGGTTAGATTAACATGATACATATTAATGTACTCATTTATTTAAATTTAGAATTGTATACCTCACACCTACATACCTACATATATTTCTCCGTCCGTCTTTGTCATTTATAACAGTGAGTGTACGTGATTATTTAAACGAATCTTCGAACTCGCAACTGTTCTCAAAGAGCACCCAACTCCAAAGCACTAGAATGTAAACACAGTCTAAGTTGGAGTCCATTGAATGCGCGAGTTCTTTCCCAACTTTGCATAATTTTACCACTTTTAGTGCACGCTTAGTATTCATTCCCCGCACTAGCGTTTGTTCCATGATAAATTCTAAAGGATATCTTCACGTTTACAGAATATTTTAATACCTGGGAATGCTTTTAGAGCTGCCAGTGCGGTAACTACGCATAGTTTTTCTTTTGTTGTACTTTCCACGGTTACGGCGTTCTAGCTAGACAGGATGTGGTGCGGTTCATATATTTTTATTAACAAGCAAAGCTACTTCATATAGGTATAAGAATTTTATAGAAGACGCCGTCCGCGGTCCAGTAGTTAGCGTAAACTAGACAGTTTGGTTTTTTCCATTAGGCTACGACACAGTAAACAACGGTGATGAGACTAACCTTAGTAACCTGATTACACTGTCTACGCTTAGTAAAAATCTAGATGAAAATATTGATTAGGATTCATAAATCTGAAGTCTACATGGGGATTTACTCTAAAAGTCACATATACTGAAGCTCCGCCTACCCTTTTTTGCGATCATACGTTCAAGTTTATTATGTACGAGTAAATCCAGCCTAGCACGAACAACGTAGATAAAGTGAAATGTTTAGTTTTCATTCGGTTCGCGCGAGCAAGTCCTCGGAGCGTTATATGTCTCGCAACTTCATTTCTCGCGGGGCGAGGTTGGAGATGGAAGTTATGCACCTGTAACTGCGGGTGTGACGACCGCAGCTTGATGGTTTGCAAGTTGTGATTTTATTAAGTGGTTCAAGGTTCATAGCATAATAGGAGGAAATCATCATGATTAATTTTAGTTTATGAGAGTAAGCTATGTCTATTGGTGTGTATATGTTATTTTATTTGGATAGGTCTTGTAAGAGATTGACGAGGATAGAAATACCCGACATAACTGACATTATATAAACACACATATGATTACTTCAAACAACCTACCTCACATACAACTACCTAGTCACACAAACATATTAACAACTAACATATACTTAACGCAATACATATAATTATAAATATATATTATTATTAAGATACCTAATTATTTAAGCTAATACAATATGTTTAAAAAAGAAAAGAAGATATCTTTGTTATCTAATGTTTAAATTTAAATGTTCTTTTGTAAATTATTTTAAGGCATTGCTGTGCCCTTGCAGGGCTCATGTTACGGCTACTTCTATAAATTGTACCACCTATGTATACCACATGAAGCAATAAACGAATATGAATGTGAAATATACTCACGGTCATGTATCTCACAATTGGATAGCTAGAGCTTCTGAATCGTGCTTCTGGAAGTTTAGTAAAGAAAATATTGCAAAATAAAGGATGAGTAAAAGATGTCCTTTTAGCTCCAACACCCAACAATAAAAAAAGCAATACGTTGCTTCGAGCGACACAGAAAGAGACGGTTGAGTGGAGTGGACGGACATTGCAAGCCTAGAAATAAATTTTGTATGTACCAAAACGATCTCAATATTAATCCAATATGTGTCGGAAAATAATTATAAGTGGTTTAGAAAACCCTCGTTGGTAGTACCACAGCATGTTTAGAATTGCTTGAATAAATTATTAGACTACACGCAAAGAAATAAAGTACAAAAAATAGTTCTTGCACATAATAGTTGTACTCGAGCCGCAAGACAATGGCGGTGTAAGGAGGTAGTTAGAGGAGAGGAGTGAAACACGCGGGCACTGAGTAGATACTGATTTATTAGTCATAAGGTTACATACGTGCGCACGAATAATATAGATATAGGTAGATAATATATTTATTAGTTACTAAGTCGATCTTATAACTAGGTATACACCACAACGGCAACTTTCAATGAGGCAATTTTAAGTAATTCGTGCCTCCATACGAAGGAACTCATGATATGTATATAGTAACGAATCCTCTTATTTCATTTATCCAAATATTGATGATGATGTAACAACCTTTGTTAACTTCATTAGCTACATAAACAAACTTGCATGTTGGTATATGAGACTGCAGGTAACAATGCGTTTTGGCAAGGGTGGTTAAAACTATACTCAACTAACTATATTAATTAACTTGTCTAGTTGCTAAGTGTTTTAAACATTAATCCCAAAAAGTAGTTCCTGGCGGTGACTGAAAATCAGTGTTGTGAGTATTTACTCACAACGACAATTCTGAGTCAGCCGCCAATTTATTGCTACGCAAGGTATGGCTCGTGACCATGGTTTTTATTTTTAATTCTTGTTTTTAAAACCTTGTTATATTTTTTTTTCGTGTTTAATTTTTCATGTTTTTAGTTATTTTGTTAACTGTGTAGCAATGAATAAATGTGTTTCTTATCTTATCTTTTTTAGTTGCCAAAGCTATGAACTCTTAGATAATGATTTTGTATTCGGGATACTGCTTGGAAATAATTAGTGGAATATAAGATCCGTGGTGATGATTTTCCGACAATATGGTCGAAAAAAACTAAGAAGACCCTTGTTAACCACCATCACTATAATAAGTGATATGTGGTTATCTTATTCTTAGACAAAATCTTAAAGATTAGATTTGACTAACATATAAAAGAGAATATAAACTTTCTGAACCAGTCCCAATCACAGTAAGGGCGTGAGGATGTAAAATATTTGATCGAATAATTATTCAACACGCTAAGAGACTTCAGGCTACGAGTTTCTTACTCAAAATAATTGTAACAAAGCAGACGCCAACTCGAGGAAAACAAAAAACACAATGAAAATTAAAAACATTTCATAAAAAATTCAAAACGCTCCCGCAAGGCGTATAATGACAAACAAAGAGGACATAATTCAAAGTTATAAAAAGACTCGAAAAATCTTTTTTTCCTCAAGTACGTTCATTGCGGGGCGGGCCGGCGCTCCGAGCTGCTTATTACATGAAATCATCCGATGTTATGCCTCGAAAGCCTTCTGAAATGTTCGGCACTTTGCCTTGAGACGATAAACTACACAAAATTTGGCGAGTAAGTTTGTCTATTCCATTTGTTGAAATTACTCTTTAAACATTGTTTTTTTATATTATTTTTTTAAAAGTATATGTTTTTTTAAAATTTAACACTTAAATTAAAGTAAAGTAATAGTTGGAACAGTTTTTTTTTCATATATTTAAAAGATTTAATGTTATATATACATATATATTTTAAGATTTTACGGGTGCACTAAATATTTTTAATGTCCCTTTCAGTTCATAAGATAGAGCCTGGTGACAGACGTATGGACAGTCAGACTGACAAACTTCAAAGTGACAATAATGGGTCCCATTTTTACCTTTATAAATATACATAAATCGTTGGACCTACAAAATGGCAATACTTCAGCCAACGTGCCATTATTGTAGAGGTTTTCATAATTTCAATATTACGCGTTTTTGTTGGTTTTAAGAGTACTCACCTGCACTCAGTATTCGTGTGACAGGGATGAGGTTAATAAAACGTTGTGCGTCTGTTGCATGCTTTACTTTTATAAATGTATTGTGTTAAATAAAGGTGGCTTATAGCACATTTTTTTTATTGATCTACAAAACCAAGTACAAAATTAGGAAAGTAACAATACAACAATATTGACGACATGTTTTTCTTTTGCACTCTACTTGATGTAGATACTGTATGCTCGTTAATACATAAATAAATATTTTATCTTAGACCTATGATTGTAAACACAAGAATAAAAAAAATACATTAAAAATTAAACACTAAAAACACTAAAAAAATTTAATAATTTAAATAAAAATCAGACAACATTTAAACTGTTTACACCAATAACTCTTTAGACCAAATGTGACGCGTCATTTACACCTCCAATCCTGTTATGACATTGCAGTGTAGTGTCGGCTTAGAATGTCACTACCCCTTTTAACCCACTGATATCGTAAGAGGCGGCTAAGGGTATGGGGCTTTATTTAGTGGTTTTTGGGCTGATACTTTATTTCTACTATCTTGTCCTCTATCAACTTCCAAATGTGACTGAGGAGTTTCTAGGTCTTAAGGTCTGGCTACCTCTTGTTGAGATGTATGGCCGTGAGTATACGTATATATTATGTACTAGCGGACCCGACAGACTTTGTACTGTAAATTTGCTTATGCCAAACTTAAGGCGTTTTTTCCGGTACTCTGAGTTCAATCAGGCGTGAATATTTAATTGGTCAAATTTTTCCGGGGTAAAAAGTATTTTATTCGATAATTGGGATCATTATCTATCATTCTGCTAAATTTCATTTACATACATTCTGTAATTGAGAAGCCTTTTCACCTCAAACACTCAAACATCCAAAAATTTAAACATCCAAACATTTAAACTTTCACATTTATAATATTAATAGGATAAATGCTGGTTGAGTTAGATAAGAAAGCTCACTAAAGAGAATCTAAAAAAAAATCCATCTCTACTGTTCTAAACGGCGGCGCAGAAAAGAAAAAATAATAATACTTTGCTTGACCTTTAACACAAAAAATAATTTAAATCATATTTAAACACAAACAAATGGACTTTGGAGACACGATTGAAATAAATGTCTTTTTTATTGTTTATTTAATTACCTCGGCCAGGGGCGTATTCTGCAAAGGGCCAAGAAGCGTGTACATACGGTAATTTAAATAAAAAAAGGGTTTTTACAATGAACATAGCAATGTACATTTTTGTAGTTAACGTAGAAGACTTGGACTAAGTGTTTTAATAACATGTTGTAGGTCTATAAAACAAAATAACCTAATATATATTTATATAACTATGACATAAAACTAGCTTATGTCCCCAAACAGAAACCACATAAGTAAGCAACACATATAGTTAAGCTTTGCTAAAAAGTAGTTGAAAAACGCCTTAAATTATGACAGTGCACAGATTTCCTTTTTCACTTTGCCAGGAATCGGAAAATTAGTAGCCAGTCCATATGTCTAGTACATCTCCAAATTCCTCAAAGTATTTAGCGAGACCATGCCTCCACCGTCAGGTATCCTGGGGGCCTAGCACTAGCATTATTTTATCATTACTTTGTCGGTTAGAATGAGATAAAAATGTACAATACTATATGTTAAAAAATATATTATTGTTAGCATAATTACGAATGTACTACCTTGTGTTTTATATTATTTAGTTTTGTGTCAGTGAAAATTGGCTTGTAGTTATACTTCTTAGTTGCTATTTAATTATTACTAGCCGTTTATTTTCTCTAATTATAAAATAAAAATAAATGTGAAAGAGATAAATATTTTATACCACGCGTTATCTAGTTAAAAAGTCAGTCGTGCTAGCAATGCAGCTCCGCGTCAATGGCAACCAGAGTGTGGCTTTTCTTTCTTTTAGTTTTCTGATTGTTTGACAATATATGTACCTAATCTATGAACGGATTAATAATTATAGGCTATTTAAACATTAGTCTTAACTATTTAATAATTTAACTATCACACCACAAAGATGTAATAATTACATACATACATACACATACTCACGGCTAAAAATCCCTATAAGGGGTAGATAGAGCTAAGGCATTAGAAATTACTCAGCCACTTCTGGATGTTAAGTAGAGAAAAATAATTTTTAACAAAAAGAAAACCGACTTCATAGAAAAACAACCCAAAATAAACAATCTAGTACTAAAAAGTACGAAATAAGTTTTTTAATTGAATATGAGTACTGTGATTGATACCTTAGCAATTTCTTTACTCCACACGCGTCAGTTCAACCTACCTAAATCTTAAAATTCTCTTAAATTAATTTGTGAGCCGGTGCCAGCCTCGATGATAATTGATAATAAGAAGTGTGTATTTCGCACTTCATATACATGTAAAATGTAGGTTACCTTGTAGTTGTAGGGTAAATTGATTTTTGTACGTATTATCATTTAAAACGTTAGGCGATAGATATATATTGTTTAGATTGTAATAATCAGAGATAGATAGCAGGGTGAATTTACTTTTGTTTGTCTGGCACCGACTCAAAAATTAATTTAAGAGAATTGTAATATTTAGGTAGGTTGAACTGACGCGTGTGGAATAAAGAAATTGCTAAGGTATCAATCACAGTACTCATATTCAATTAAAAAACTTATTTCGTACTTTTTAGTACTAGATTGTTTATTTTCGGTTGTTTTTCTATGAAGTCGGTTTTCTTTTTGTTAAAAATTATTTTATTTTACGAGTTTTAGAGATGGGTAGACCTGGCAAAGATGCCTCTCGGATGAGGAAGCGACAATTACTGTATTATTCTTCGTATTTCCGGTATTTCTATTATAGTACGATATTAAATAGGCTCAACCATATGTAACCTTACATTGTTCTTAAAATCCTTCGAAAGGCGATGGTCTTCAATTCTACATCTCAAGAAAGACTCAAACGCTCACGCCGAATATCCCTGAAGGGGTTAGCAGAGGTAGTAATACTTCTGAATATCACGTGACATTGTCACCTGTTGTTCAGAGTACCCACGATTTATTAGGCAGTGTTCTCACGTTATACAGGGCAGGCCTATCGGCGTTTTGAACAAATACACTATCACATAATTGTGAGTTTCGACAGTCCCCTCGATTTCCTGGGATGCCATCATCAGATCCTGGTCTCATGGTACTTTCTCGGTAACAATAACATAACAAAAGAAATGTTTAGTGAACCTGACTTCTCTTCATAAAAGCTACGAAGAGGAGTATAAATCTATATAGAATGTGGAAAGAACTGTTTCCTAATACCTAGTGATTGAGGATCCACACCTTCTATCATCAGCTCAGCAGCATAACAATATGATTTTCAGAAGCAAATGCCAATATAAGTTCAGACAATATGTAAAACGCGGTACATTTGCCTATAAAATTTGAGGGTTCCCCTCGATTTCTCCAGGATCCCATCATCAGACCCTGATATCCTCATCATGGTACCAATCCGGGAGTATCTTCTTTCGAATAAAAAAATAATAATTAAAATCGGTTCATAAATGGCGAAGTAATCGGCGAACATACATAAAAAAAAATAAAAAAATATACCGGTCGAATTGAGAACACTCCTTTTTTTGAAGTCGGTTAAAAACATGGTAAAATAAAGGTCGTTGGTGATGGGTCTCCAACCACATCGCCCCAAAGTCCATTAATAAGCCCCATTTCCCTTAGTCGCCTCTTACGAACACCCACGGGAAGAAACGGGGGTAGTGCTATTCTAAGCCGATACCACACCGCTCAGTTTTTTTTAAATTTAAGATTGCGGATAATTTGGATAAGGGCGCCAAATCTCTAAATACGCCCCTGCCTGCGGCCATTACCGAAACAACATCTTTAAAATAGGCCTCTTAATTTACTCTTCGTTATGTTTATCACATTATTTTATGACATTTTTTATAAAATTTTAATTTTTTTATATACTATATTTTCTAATTTATACGAATATTTGTATTGTGTACTGTGATCATACAAGATACATATATGCTCACGGCTATATATCCCTGAAAAGTCAGAGCTTTAAGGTAATTTCTTAGCCACTTTTAAGAGTTGGATGGAGAAAAGATTGTAAAATTAAGTATTCTTCTGTTGGGCCTAAAAATCACTTATCCTTCTCCTTAAAAGTCGCCTCCTATGATCACCCACAGGTATAAATGAGATAGTGCTATTCAATGTTGACCCTACACTAAAAAAATATGTGAATGTAAAGAGTTTCTTTGTTGCTTCTTCTCTTTACGAACATCTTCCGAAGCAACGGATTAGTCAGTAAATATAATCTTTTGACCTTCAATAAATGTTATTTATTTACTTTATTTTGAAAAATAAACTTTTTGTCATATTTTTACACAGGCTTTGGTAAAATATATGATTAATATTTTATAATGCTTTGATCGGGGACACTTATTTTACCCCTTACAAATACTACAATCCCTATTCAGCATTAAACTCACTGGTCTTTTGCCTACAAAGAGAAAAGGATAGAGAAATTAAGGATTGTTGATTTATTAATGATGGGTCTCCAACCACATTGCCGAAAATGCAATTAAAATATCTACTTCGTCCACCCATTAAATGGGGTGATGATGAATGCAAAATCTTTGCTTACAGAAAACGTCATACTTACCAGGTGTCCGAAGTATGAAGATAAAAGAGAATGTATGAAAATATTGATGCGTGAACGAAGGTAGAGAGGTTTGCCAGGATCGTACTAAGTTCTACCATTAAACAACAACTTTTCAGGACTCGTCATAAAAGTCTTTTATTTGAAACTTGAAGCATCCGCCGCCGCCGCCGCCGCCGCCGTCGCAGCTTCGCGGTATTAAGTCAAGTTTAATACAAACCACAATTCGGAGTTACCTACTCAAATTTATCTTCGTAAAAAGTTTTGAACTTTGAATGGAATGATGTTTATTTTGGAAAAGTGGAAACCTGAGCTGAAATAAATATTTTAACAAAATTTTGTTGTAACTTTGTTATTTTTGATAGCGTTTTGGTAAAACCGTTGGATGTTTAAAGATCGGTTGGTCATTGGTTAGTAGTACTCAACAAAAAGAATGGGAAATACCCCATACATTTGCTATACTTGGTAGGAACAAAAAGATAGTTTTTTTGAGAAATTAATAGTGGTAAAGTTTCTAAGGTTAACAGTTTCAAATTGTTTTAAGCGTAATATTTAGTTTGATTTTCGAAAAACAAATAAAGTGTCGTATCAGACACCCACTATAAAGAAAAAGTCAAAATAAAAAATATATAAAAAACCTGAAAATTTTCACGATACTAAAAGCCGACTCAATATGTAAAAAAACACAATTATTTTTAATTAATAAAACTGTAATAACTGTAAATGTTTATTGGGAGATGTGGCAGGAAACCCACTATCAACAACTATCTTTTTACAATCGTTTTCCAACAAACGTTCTGAAATTTACTAAAGAATTTCTAATCATGAAGCTCTGGTCATCCCGTTCTGAGATTTATAGCCGTGAGTATATAAATGTATGTATGTAATATACATACAAAATTAAACGACAAGTAAAAGCCTATTGGTAAAAAGGGTCCGCGTCGAGGGAGTCGAGGTAATCGACGTCTACGTCTTTGTGTTTATGAAGCTTTTAACAAACCCAACAGCCTGAGATGGAACCACCGTTTATACCTGAATTCAATAATACCTTAAGTGATTAAAAAAACATTTGAATCCGGACAGAGTTTTATCATGGAAAATTATCTTTAAGAAGCTTAGGAGGAATAAAAACGAAGGCAAATAAATATTTAACCATGATCTTCCCGAATCAAATTAAAAGAGCACTAATATTCGTCTAAATCTTTTTGCATGAGGTTTGCGTATCTGGTGACTTTTAGTAACAAATAAATAATCATTTTCATACAGAATACTTTAATTCTACCATCTTGTCCCCTATCTGTGGCGTGTAGTGCCGGCTTAGAATGTTACTACCTCTTTCTACCCACGGGTGTCGTAAGAGGCGACTAAGGGTGTCGGTTTTTTAAGTGTATTTCGGGTGATACTTTATTTCTGCCACTCCTCTCTTATCAACTTCCAAATGTGGCTGATCAGTTTCTAGCTCTGAAGCTCCGGCTACGTATGTATGTCTTTTCATATTAGAGTAATTAGAAGAAACTAAACCTAGTGCAACATACTGTACGAGTACAAATGTTTCTTCTGTTTCTGTTACTCTTTGTGAATTTGATGAAGATTGGGCGCGAAAGCTGGTAAGCGGGAGAGTTCCTTCATTTTATTACTTTGTGTTTTTTTTTTACGAAAAATAAGCATTGTTATTTGTATTTGTTCATTGCATAAGTAATTTTACTGTAGTGCAAACATTTGTTTATTGTATTAAGAAAAATACGTTTAGAAGATTTGTAATTTTTCATATTTCGACAAAATATATAAAATATCTTGACAAAATTTCGAAGTTTTATTCTACATTAAAATAAACTACTCATAAAAAATATTTAACTATAACGTTGATCATGATCAACATGAAAGCTGGCTTAGATAACGAAGATTTGTGAAACATAAGAAGGCAATCTGCTTAACATCGTTGCTAGCTTCATTTGTTATTACCTCGTTCAATATTGTACAAGTGGCTGAGGTATAATGGCCCAGTGCTGGCTTACGGGTTCAATTGGGCAGCTTTGTTTTTGTTCTAATGTTGCACTAATACATTGTGATTGTACGGGTTTTCACAAAATGGTGGCTTCACTTAAGTGCGTTGTGGTTATCATAATATGTTTTTAATATAAAACATTGCTAGTCTATAAAAACATTACAAAAAACGAATATTTCTAATTTGTGAACACATTTACCAAAAAATATGTTGTTGTTAGAACTAGTCTGCTGGCTAATAAATAAAGGATAAATATAGTAATGAAAAATTTCGACACTGAAATTTTTCATTCCTTTATTTATCTTTTATTCATTAGTAATAATCCCCACATGAGGTTTTCATAAACAAAAAGATTCAAATTAATCAGTTGGCTTATAATAGCAGGAACCTATCGATATTGATCTGATCAAAAAATGTGTGTGGGTAAGATTGTAAATTGGGGTTGTTGGTGCTGACTCTCCAAACGCATAATAATAATAATAAAACAGGGTGTTTGCGAGGAGTTTTATGAACGCCTGAAAAGTGTGCTTAATAGCTACTTGTCAGGCGTTAATAAGATCCGAGCCATTAACTCCTGGGTCATGCCTGTACTGATGTACACATTTGGCGTGCTCAGATGGACTCAGACCGAACTCGACGCTCTGGACAGACGAGTCCGCAAGATGATGACCTCTCATCGAATGCATCATCCGAGGTCGTCGGTTATGAGATTGTATATCCCGCGGAAGTGTGGTGGTCGAGGCCTCTTGAGTGCCAAAACCATGCACAACCGCGAGGTATGCAACCTCAGAAACTATTTTTTGACGATGACGGATGATAGTATTCGGGGAGAGGTGGTCGCTAGTGATAAAGGACTGACTCCCTTATCGTTGGCCTCACAGGATTGGCGAACCCCGGAGGTGCTTAGCACCTCTGATCGGGAGTCCGTATGGAAAGAGAAGGAGCTGCACGGGAGGTTTTACAAGGTACTTCACGAACCTTTCGTGGACCGTAAAGCCTCCCTGCATTGGCTGCGTTTCGGGGACCTCTTTGGGGAAACCGAAGGTTTTGTCTGTGCAATACAGGACCAGGTCATCAAGACGCGGAACTATCGGAAATACATCCTAAAGGACGGTACCACAGACATCTGTCGAGCATGTGGCCGTCCCGGAGAGTCACTTAGGCATGTTATTTCCGGTTGTTCGGCTCTTGCTAACACTGAGTACTTGCACAGACACAACCAAGCAGCCAAAATCCTGCATCAGGAGCTCGCTCTGAAATACGGACTCTTGCAACAGAGGCTGCCGTATTACAAGTATCTGCCGGAGCCAATCCTAGAAAACGACCGTGCCAAAATCTATTGGGACCGATCCGTTATCACGGACAGGACTATTCTAGCGAATAAGCCTGATATCGTGGTATGCGATCGGTCGCAGTCGAGGTTATTTCTAGTGGATGTCACTATCCCTCATGACGAGGGTCTCGTTAAAGCCGACACCGAGAAGCGTCGGAAATATCTCGATCTGGCTCACGAGATCACCGACATGTGGGGTGTGACTTCGACAGAAATAATCCCAATTGTTTTGTCCGCGAACGGGTTAATTCCAACCAGTCTCGCGACCAACTTGAGGCGGTTGGATTTCTGTGGCGTGTCGGTTCCAGCACAAATGCAGAAAGCGGTGCTGCTCGATACGGCTCGGATCGTCCGTCGGTTCTTGAACCTGACTCCCTGACCCCGACCGACTGTGCTTTTGTCGGGGAGTACCGCCTCTCCCATTTAAAATTTATATTTTCATTTTCGGCCATGGGAGAGGCGAGAAACAAAAATGTTTTCCGAAATAATAATAATAATAATTTATTTATTTAATAAAGTAACATAGACTCATTATGTTAGTAGTACTTATTTTTAAGATGTTAGTAGGTCTACAAAAAATAATAATAATAATAACATATTTACAAATTAAATAAAAACAAAATAAAATAAAATAAAAACAAAGTTTAAAAATAAAAAAAAATAAAATTAAAATTAAATTACCTAATTAACTGACACTCGGATCAATGTCACGGTATACCAGTTGATACAGCATAGCCCCGAAATCACATAAAAATCCCCAATACCTTTTGCGATTGCGCCTCCTATGAAAACCCACGGGAAGAAATGGGGTAGTGCTAATGTAAGCAGATTCTACACCATACATTTAAGTGAAGTGAATTAGACTATATCCTAAAAATTCAAAATGTATTTGTGACTCTACCCCCTACGGGTTTGAACCCGTGACCTCCGAATCGTTAGCAAAACGCTCTACCGTTTGACCACGAGCGCAGTATTAACATTAATGCTTTTTATAAAATGTGTATTCGCTAAACTATTTATAGAGGTATTTCCCACTTTTCCTTGTTGTTTTGGTGCTAAGGAAATTGAAATTGAACTTTCTGTCGTAGCAGAAAAATCTTATTTCCCTTGCACTGGTAGGACAATATGATTTTTCAAGTTATGAATTTATGCTGGTCCCTAGAACGATGGACAATTTTACTCTCGAAGAGTTTAGCCTTACAAGTTTACTAAGGGTTGGTTTTTTATTTTTTCTTTACGTTATTTGATTATTTAACGATCTTTTCCCCACTCAACTTCCAAAAGTGGCTGAGGAATTTATAATTCCTCAATATTTTTTTTCATGAAAAGCTCGTTTGGGGATTTCTACTAATTAATAAAGGATCAATAAAGGTAATTCGATTATTTTTTTGGGGGTTCGAACCCCGCCGGTTTTCTTTATAATCTTTTAAAATTAATTTTGCTTTCCTTTATTTATTAGTAATAATCCCCACATGAGGTTTTCATGAATAAAAACCTTCAAATTATGTGATAGTTAGGCGTTAGTGAAGGTAGACAAGTGGCCTTCCGAATTTGTAGTAGTCAATCAAGACGGTAAGGGTTGTTGGGATCGCAGAAATTAGCGACCAAAAGACGCTAGATAGGATAGTGTGAGTAAACTGTATTGTTCCTGTCGCGAATCACACACTGAGCACAGTACGTCTATGTTGTACAAGTAACCTATAGTACAAAGCTAAAAGCCTAAATTGGTTGGATATTATCCAAGGGGTGAATTTTATTGGTTATTTAAGAATAATAAAAAATACATCTTGAAAACCATTAAAACCATTTATTCAGTCGTAAATGTCTACGTACGCAGTTAAGATAAAAAAGTAAGAATATATTTAACTTTTAATATTATAGACGTAAATTATCGGTGGAAATTAGTGTACTGAAAAAATACGAAAAGATTTTTTATCTGTTATCTTGAAAAACAAGTGAAATAAAGATCTTTGAAGTAAAGTCTAGAAGAAAGTTGGGGCAGCCCTTGAATATTTTTTCTCGGACCTTTTCATACTGAATTCGAACGTTAAAACATTAGTAAGAAGTCTGGGCTAACATTTTGAATACATAAAGTGTTGGGATTCGCCGAAATTTTAAGCAATAGTTAAATATTGTAGACGTTTTTTTGCTAACGGAACCAGAAAATTAATTGTTGCTAAAGTATGGGTTTATAAAAGTTTTTTCATAGAATTTAACTTTGATTTTAGTATGATAACGAAGAATTGCGGCATTCTCTATCAGCCCTCCGTAACAACATAATAACATATATAAATAAAATAACATATTTAATGGCATGAACTAAAAAGAAATCAAGTATCAAATATTTTTTATTGTTACAAAAATATTTAACAAAAGCATGAAATTAAACAATATAAATTAATTTAATATATATTAAATTTCCGTGTAGTGCCGGCTTAGAATGTCGCTACACCTTTCTACCCACGGGTGTCGTAAGAGGCGACTAAGGGTATTGGGGCTTTTTATTGGATTTTTGGGCGATGCGGTTGGAGACCCATCACCAAAAACCTTTATTTTTACCATCTTTTCCCCACTCAACATCCAAAAGTGGCTGAGGAATTTATAATTCCTTAGCTCTGGCTATCCCTTCTAGGGAAATATAGCCGTGAGTATAAGTATGTATGTATGTAATATAAATTAATTTTACACATGCGGGTATCCGCGTTTTTGTTTTGTGTCGAGCATTCTGACAAGGAACCGAAGACTATGCTGTATTAAGAGTTTCATTAGAAAGAACGTTTTTCTTTTGAAAACAAAAGGTTAAACTACACCAGTTACGTTAACTACAAAAGGTTGGCTATTTGGTTCTGGCTCAGAAAGCTCGCCTCATCCACGTTTTTCGCAGGAAACGACAGCTGCTGTTTTGTTGCCCTTTACAATAATTTTAACAAATTCTAAAGTAGTAGCAGTTTGTCTAGAATTTTCAAACACGTAGTCTTGATAATTACAAAAAAAAAGAGTAAAATAAAGCAAAAAAAAACTTTATGTAGCCCCTTATAATGATGCCAAAAACATTTTTCAAACAAATTACATATATAAATAAAAGTTTTAGCTCTAATGCAAGCTGATTTTCAGCCGGGGCCCTAGAAAATTATATAAAAATCTGAATTAAACATTATAAAACAAAACATTACACCATTGTCAATACCATAACGGCAATATCACCTTATTTTATATTTACATATACTTAAGGCCATAAATCTCAAAAAGGGATAGGCTGAGCTTTAGAGCTAGGAACTCCTCATCTACGTTATATACATACATACAGCTACTATATTTTTTATCTTATACGGATAGTGGTATACTCTGATCTGACAACATGTACACATACATATAACTCACGGCTATAAATCCCTGAAAACTGTAGCCAGAGCTTCGGTATAGGTAATTTCTTAGCCACTTTTGGAACTTGGAAGGGGACAAGATTGTAAAATGAAAGATATTGGTGATGGGGCTCCAACCTCATCTCCCAAAATCCACGTAAAAAAGCCCCCATATCCTTAGTAGCCTCTTATGTCGTAAGAAATACCAAACCAAAAATAACAAAATCGTAGAAATATGCCCATGGGTAGAAAGGGCTAGTGACATTCTAAGCCGACACTAAACGGCATAGTTTCCTAAATCCTTCACCGATATATTAGCAGAAAACTAAAAATGACATATTTATACATAATATATTTATTATTAATATATAGTGGTTTTGTGTACGTTAAATGAAATCTTTGCCTTTATGTGAAAACAAACTTATTAAGTACTAATAGGGTGTTTCCTTATCCTCTTATTATAATATTTTTTGTTTAGCTTTATGTTTGATTATAAATTTAGGGAATCAGCTTTGTTCAGATAATTATTTGTGATGTTATAACTTCAATTAATTAAAATTAACTGGTTTTTCAAGACACCGTCTTAGCCTAGTTTGAAAACCCCTGTTTACTTCTAAAAATGTATGTAGAAAATTAATAAATAATTATTATATTCTATATGTAATATTTAAAGACACAACTGAAACAAAGTTATACATATAAAGTCAGATATGAAAAATATATGAAGAATTTTGATTTTTGCTTTATGGCTACAAAACCCTAAAAAATATGCTGTTAGACTTAAAAGACAAACCACCTTATAAGTTCCAATCACGACAATCAACAAAGCGTTATTGTTGTAAACCGGAAACTATTATATTCCAAAACAAAGGTTTTAATCACCTCCTGGATATAAAGAAAATCTAGTTGTTATTGCGATTTGGCATCTATTGCGTTGCAGTAAGACACACTGTTTTGTACTTGTCTAGACTTAGTGTACTGAATACCATGCTTACAAATGGTGTTCCAAATATATCTTAGGTATTTTTTTAAATATAAATTATTTTGGTAGACATAATACCAACCTGCTAACACTTACTTCTATTACTGTAGCTTCACAATCGGAAATTATTTCTTGCAAGTTGTGCGGGGCAGGATTCTAAAATGGAGATTGATGAGTTTTCTTCAGCTAATCGCACAATAATAAATAAAATAGCACCAAAACCTAACGAGACCTCACCTCTTATGAGAAACACGGGAAGAAATGTGTCTTTGCTATTTTAAGCCGACAAAATTGTATCCCAAAAAGGTGGTAGAAGTATTAACTGCATACAAAATACATTTATTATCGTGCGCTGATTAACTTCAGAATTGCTGCTCTTAGATATTTATATTATTTTTAATAGTACAGTTAGATCATCTATACTTATAATAAATCTGTAGAGAGGTCAATTCTGTACATGAAATATATTTTCAAAATAACTATCAGGGGGTGATTAGTGATCGATACTGATGCCAAAAATGCAATCAGTAAATTTTTTGTCTGTCTGTCTGTCTTTGTGTCTGTCGCTTTGTATGTTCCTTATGGAAACAAAAACTACTCGATGGATTTTAACGAAACTTGGCAAAATGATTCTTCATTCTCCTAGGCAGGTTATAGTATACTTTTCAGCAGCGTAGTGAAGGGGAATTTTGGTAAATTTTGGGAAAACGGGAGAAGTTGCTCCATTTTTAAAGCTTCCGTCGCGTGTGCAGCCTTAATGGTTAAAGTTTGTAACACGGATCACGGAAATATTTTTCATAATTTTTTTAAAAAAAATATCCCTTAAGAGCATATGTCTAGCTTTTATGGTTGACTCACAATAACGCGGGTAACTCCCGATGGCTTAGCAGTTCAGGGTATTCTGAGTATATTTTTTTACTCTATCGTTTATAATACTCTCACTCATCCATAATTTTAAAAGGTTGACAATATAACCTATTCAATAAAAAAAATATCGTAGAAATCGGTTCAGAAACACCAAAATTATACATGAAATAAGCCATCGCGCCCGTGACCAAAACCAAATTCTTACTAATTTACATATTACATACTAGATGGCGTCAGTAGTTGCATCCTACATCGCGGGATGGTTTCTGTTAGATTGCTATAAATTCTTTATAGCGTTCAACTCCACTTCAACTCAACCAGAAAATTTGCTTAATAACGGAGATACTGAACCGTTCATTAAAGCGCATTCAAAATCTCAAAGCTACACTGTTCAGGTATGCTAAAAATCGCGATCATTGCGCAAAATATCACAAACCTTGAGCAGTGATTGAAGAAACCTCGGATATTTAAAAACTAACGCTCGCGTGCGAAGCTGGGCCGATCTACTAGTATTAAATAGTATTTTAACTTGAAGTTTCAAAATCAATTACATAAATATACATAAAGGTGTAGAACTTTATTTCAAAGCTAATGCTAATTGTATGATGATGTTAAAGAATAAATGAAGATGTTTTAGAAATTGATATTTGATTATAGCTCAATTTTATAACATTATTATAATAATAGTAACCTTGATAGTTCAGTGGGCACAACACAGCATAGCCGAAAGACATGGGTTCAAATCCCAATGTAGATACGAATCTACACATATGTGTAATTTCTGATGTCATATTTGCAGCTAATTTATAATGGTTGTTAAAAATGTCAAGTGATTTTCAGAAGTACCTACTAGTACCTCTGCCAATCCCTTGAGAGATATACGGCGTGAAAGTTTGAGTTTTGAAACAATTTAATTTGGAGTGCTGATGAGATAATTTTGTTACGTCTGCTTTGGTGTTAAGTATAATAAGTATTCGTGTAGTGGAAATTATTCTTGGAATGACGGATGTTCTTGACATGTTTCAGAGCGGTTATATAATTTAAAGTATAAGGTGAAATAAGAAAATAAACCTCTTGAATATTTATAACTAGGTAGTCGTGGGTAAATAAATGGAGCTTCGCTCAGTACGCTCGCTTACCTACAATAATATAGGCCATAGTTCATTTCGCTCACTGGTTTAATGTGAGTTAAACAATATGGATACTATATATGTACTGATCGAAGCGACACGGATACAGTACAGTAGAAATATACGCATAAAATCATTGTACTTTGGTACTCCTGTAAAATTTTTCGTTCATGAAAACCTCATGTGGGGATAATTCTAATAAATAAAAGAAAGAAAAATTTCGACACCAGCGGGGATCGAACCCACGACCTCCGGGTATTATACGCCCCTGTCGCTCTGCCAATTGAGCTATAGTGTTAAAATAATTTTAACACAATAGCTATAATTATTAAAGCAATAAGTAATTTTTGATTGAAAAGTTATAAACAACAATCGGTTGAGTGAATCTGCTTTAATTTAACTGCAGTTGTAATAAAATCATAGAAATGTGCTATTAAATGTTATTGCGAGCACCTAAACACTGTTATTATACTCATATTTGCACAATTTGCTAAGTGTTAAATACCTGTTGTGAGCCGGTGGGTCTCCTGGGTTGCGATATTTCTCTCGAAATACCCGAATAGCTGTTAATTATACAATAGTGTCAGGCTTAAGGGTACATGTAAATGTTTAAGTGTTTGAGAGGGAAAATTAGGAAACTAATGTTATGGTTATGTAGTTTTAAATTACTCTGGCTATTTGGTTGGACAACTCCGCCTTTTTACCTGACTGTAGGAATGAGGTTTTAAATTATTTTGTCTGACATAAAACTTTAAAATTTAGGAGTACTTTTGTAGTGTTCTTTACTTCTCCTATCTCTGCCGGTGGATTTTTTATTATATGAATTGGGAATCTGGACCTTTTTCAATGATTTTTGGGAATAATTTTTCTTAAACATATTATTCTTTTTGCTATTTACGCATAAAATATGCTCATAAAAAACTATAGTTTTTTTTTGGGGTAAATCATGTATATCATACATCGTTATCTACTAAATACGCTATTAGCCCCGGTCGGTCGTTTAAAATCAGGCTGTATAAGAGTTTCAGTCGAATGAATGGCAGTAATTAGCGACAGGCCTTTTTCACTCTACTGCAGATTACGCTTTTTTGCATGGCTTGAGAATGTTAGCAGTTGACCTGCGAAACACAGCTCCATTTCCTAGCGGATAAGGTCGAGTTTCCCGGAGCAATTACAGCTACACAGCCGTCTATTCAAAATAGCCTCGATTCATTTAAACGAGGTTGAATGAACTTTTACTTCCTAATTGGTTTTAATATAGTCCAAAATTTTAAATATAATTATGCATCGTTGTTGGAATAGACTTCTCATATTGTAGCAATAATTAAACTGACATAACACTACAAAACAAAAATAATACTATTAAATTTAATTGAATTATTTTTGTGTAATATTAACTTAACGAACTTAACTTGGAATTTCATTGCAAATTATTAACATGTATACCAATGATTAAAATTTTAACTTAATTTAAACCTCATGAGCGACACAAAAGGGGTTACGTCAGTCAATCAACAGTATTATGTCTAATCACCACTACCATCATCAGCCAACAGGCGTCCACTGCTGTAGGCCCCTCGAAAGATCTCCACAACGAACGGTCCTGAGCTGCCCTCATCCATCGGCTCCTGGGACCGAGATCGTGGCCGCTACTCAAGAACTTTCG
This sequence comes from Bedellia somnulentella, assembly GCA_963576735.1. NCBI lineage: Eukaryota > Metazoa > Arthropoda > Insecta > Lepidoptera > Bedelliidae > Bedellia > Bedellia somnulentella. The sequence goes on along the minus strand of OY755189.1, from coordinate 16,554,638 downwards.
AGTTCTAACGGCTATCGGTTCTGCGTACATTTCCATCGTTAATATCGTTATTATTATATAAACTAGCTTTTTGCCCGCGACTACGTCCGCGTGGACTACATTTTTTGCATCCAGTTTACATCCAAAATACCAAAACACTATCTAACTACACTAACTTCTGTTTTTTTGTATTTATATTCCCGTGGGCGTTGTTATAGATATAAAGAACATTGAGACTTTTTAAGTGATTATGGGGCGATGCAGTTGGACGGTTGGACAGACCCCATTCAACTTGCAAAAGTGGATAAAGAATTACTATCTCTGGAGCTGTGGCTACCCTTTTTTGGTATTTATGAGCCGTTAGTATATTCTCATGATTGATTGATGGATGAATTTCATACATTCCTTTTTGTAGTTGTTATATCAGTCAATCGCATCAAGATTCAAATTTCTAGATACATTGTATTTATAGATCGAAAATCTCTATAATATATTTCAATCTCTTAGGGGATGATTTCAAAAAAATCTCTTTAATTGTTCATAAGAAACATGAAACAAACCATTTTGTAACCAAGTTTCTATGTTCAAAAATTAAAATATCTTGAGTAAGTGTGGATAGCAGTTTGGTGACCCGGTGCTGCCCCCAACACTGACTGTTGGTGATGTGTGAGAGATGGCAAATATCAGCCAACAGATGGTGTTACTGAATTAACATTGAGATATTTACTATTTTTTAGAAACTATGCATTCTGAGGATAAGAGACAGAATATTAATTTATGCGCAAGTAAAACATAATATATCTATGAGAATATTAGTAAAAAATAGTTAAATGAATAAAGGTTATAAACATATTCTCAAACCTACCAAATGAATACGAAAAATTCATACAATATGCTTTCAATTATCTTTATTCATACACATTCGCATAGTTGAATGTGAAAAAGAAGGATTAGTGCATCCTATTATTCTAACCTAACACAAAAGCAAAAAAAATACGCAAAAAGACTTTGCCCACCCGGGATTCGAACCTGGGTCTTTCATACTTAGTATTTACTAAACGGTATACCGCTACGCCACGCAGTCATATGTGTAAGTCTCAAATTTGTGATATCCTATATATCTAGTAGTCATACTATTGACAAACAATTAAATCGACGATTATTTTGATGAAAATGGATGAAACCCTTATTTTTACCAAAAAGACTATTAATGAAGAGTCCGATAAAGTCGGTCGATGAAAAAATTAATCGTGTAAATATGGGGAACCACATAAAAGTTATGTTTTTTTATGCTCCTGTAGGAACCCTTGCGAAATCCGGGATAAATTATATCCGATATGTTGGCCAGGTGTATAACCTACATTCATGCCAAATTTAATCAAGATCGGTCCGGTAGAATTAACGTGATGAACAGACATACAGACAGACAGACAGACAGACAGACAGACAGACAGACATTTTTTTCAAAAATAGCAAATTTGGCTTCAGTATCGAAAATAAAACATATTCCACCGGTTTTTATTTTTTTTTCTTCAATGTACAGTTTTGACCTCGTTACAGTCTTATTATAGTATAGATAGATTATAATACTCGTATTAACAATGTTACATTGTATTAACAAGAGGCTTCGCCCCGTATCATAAAAGTACATTTCAATAAAAATATAGTTTATTTTATGTGACATATAGCTATAAATCTCATAAAGGTGTAGCAGAGCTTGGAAATATTTCTCAGCCACTTTTGGAAGTTAAGTGGGGAAAAGATGGTAAAACGAAGGTTTCTTGGTAATGGGTCTTCAACCGCATTGCCTAAAAATCACTTAAATTTTTATTTTATCGTCTTTTAGAGAAATAGAGAGAGTATTTTATTTGAGTCAGTATTCTCATAAGTCGATTGAATGATAAATTCTCCCTTACTTTCTTATCTCTTAAGAAACTAGTATCATAATATTCTCGTATTGTCTATATAATATAAGTACTAAATAGGAAGAGATTTGTAAGTTACTTCTTTCTCTGGACATCAACGGTGGTGCAGGCACTGATAATATTCCTCCCTTCTTTATTAAGAACTGCGCTAAGCCTCTTCCCACCCCTCTTTCCATAATTTACAATCGTTCTTTTCATGCAAGTATTTTCCCTAAAATCTGGAAGGACGCTTTGATAGGCACAAAACTGGTCCAAAATACAAAATTGCTAACCATAGACCCATTTCTATCCCAAACATTTTTGCTAAAGTCTTAGAGAAAATTGCTTATAAACGTATCTATCCTGTTGTTAAACATAGTATTCCGTCTCAACAGCATGGTTTTCTTAAAGGTAGGTCTGTACTTTCTTACCTTATTGAATTCATTGATTTTGTCCTTGGTTGTATGGATAGAGATATACAAGTTGACGTAGTGTTGTAACGTTATTTCTAACTCCTGGGATGTTGCACCCAGAAGCCAGAAATAACTAAAGAAAAAAGAAGGAAAAGGAAGGATAGAAAATAAATGTAAGATATATATATGTCACAACAATTTTTTATTTTAAATAAAATATCCTAAAATTATATAACAAAAACCTAAACACGAAATTATAAATATATTTGGAAAAACAACTCAGCTCTAGCGTGGCTCAGCTCCTGCTGCGATGGGTGATCTTAACTGGAGCAGCTCGTGTCCAGCAGGTGTCTGCGCCAGCAAGGACTGTTAAATGTGTCTGGCACGGGGGCTGCGGCTCCGGAAAGCCCGTCGGTGAGGTCAGCTCGAAGACAAAGGGGCTGCGACTCCAGGGAGCTTGATGACAAGGGGCCTGCGGCTCCGTGAAGCTTTCTTCAAAAAAAAAAAAATAATAAAGGGGGCAGCTCGAGAATATGGGCTGCTTTTCCAGACGGGTATGAATAAAATCAGCCCAGAATATCTCCCGTTTCTTTTAATTTCTTCCAAAATAATGATCAATATCGACTTCGGTAATGGATCTTTAGTGTCCAATTCCAATATTTGTTCCAGAATGATTCCACCCATCGCCCCAGGAGCTGAATATATACCAACATCTGCGAACAAGCATGACAAATTTGAAATTTTGAAATAACAAATATTCCTTAAAGGAGGTATCAAAGAAAGTAGTCTGAAGTACAAGGAGAGATTTTACTCATTTAGAATTATATATTAGAAAACAAAATAAGGAAAGACAATAAATTAAGAACATTATCTATCCACTTACAATATTAAACAATACATTCATATTAAAATTATACAAAAGTTTAGAAAATTAAATTAAATAAATTGTAAGTCTACAACCTAACACTAGCAGCCTTCTTTCAGAAAACTAATGGTTGAGAGGAAATTTAGAAGAATAAAAATTAATATCTGACAATAAACAATATTGTCAAAACGATTATTTTCGAGAAAAATCTGGAAGTGATTGGACATAGGCTCAAAGATAAATGTATTGAGAATACTCTACTAATATCTATATTGCGAATAGAAATAACGGCAGTGTAGTGAAAATGGTGTGTGTGTTCAAAATGTGTCGTGCAATATAAATGTATATTACATAGTGTGAAATATTAATAAAAATATGTGTGTAAAACGTGGTTTACATTAAATTCCCTAAATCCTTTTCAGAATAAGTGTCTGATAAAAAAGGTAAGCCAAACATCATGAACTGTTCCACATCTCACATACATAACACAAAATGTACATTACATACATTCCCCTTTCCCCCGGAAAAAAAAAAAATTTCGAAGATTTTTTTTTTAATTAGGTTGAAATCCACACATTCAAATAGAAAAACTTTCATACCTCATTCTTACAAAAGTGAGTACTGTTCACATTCAATGACAAGTACTCTTCATAGGACTCAACCTATTAATGACGATTAGGCTTTTTTAAAGAGTTGTCAACCGCTCATTCTAATAAATCCCTAAGTAACATAACTTATGTACAACACTAAGCTTCAAGGCTTAAGAAAAATAACACCTTTGAAGTGGTGTTAAAACCTTAAAACAACAATGTCAAGCAACATTGAAATTATAGAATTGTTACATAAAAAGGTAACACCTTAAGAGTGGTGTTAAAAACCTTAAAGAGCATTGAAATTACTTAATTGTACATTAAGTAGAGTAAGGTGATAAATAAACCTTACACGAAATTGTTAACACATTAGCATAATATAACGAAAAATAATTAAACATCTTGACACAACCAAAATAACGAATAAAATAAAGATGATGACATATTGATAATCATTAAATAAAATAAAGAAATACTATGTGCAAAAAAAAAATTAAAAATCTTAAACTTTTATGTCTTTGATATGCCATTTACCTCTAGAACCATTTGGGTCTTCTAAGAGGTATACCAAAGGGGAAAACTTTTCAATTACTTTACATTTCAGGTATTTGGGAGCAAGTTTGGAGCTAAAGTAATTGCCAGCATTACTCTGAACGTAATTCCTACGCCAAACAGTATCACCTACATTAAATTCCTTAGGAGATCGACGACGGTTGTAATGAGTTGAATTCTTTTCATGAGCAATATGAAGAGCCCATTGAACTTTATCAAAACAAGAGGAAAGGTAACCAATGTTTTGAGCATATATAACCCTAGGCAGAAAAACTAACTCATCTAAATTATTAAATTGAGTATAAGAAGAACCACATGTAACTATTTCACGACCATAGACTAAAAATGAAGGGCTATAACCAGTTACAGAATTAACAGTGTTATTTAAAGCGGCTTGTACCATAGGTAAATGAATATCCCAAGATCTATGGTCATTTTCTACTAAAGATGCAAGGGCTGTAATGATAGTTTTGTTATACCTTTCTGTAGGGTTGATTTGGGGACAGTAGCGTGGAATATAAGATATAAAAGGTATCTTATATTTTTCTAACAACCTTTGAAATTCATGGCTTTGAAAATGTGAACCATTATCCATAATAATGGTTTGAGGAACACCATGTACTAGAAATACATAATTTTCGAGGTTAAAAATAATATTAGCTGAAGTAGACCTTTTTAAAGGAAAAAGAAGAGAGTATTTTGTAAATAAACAATTAACAACTAAAATAAACTGATTACGACGACGAGACATAGGAAGAGGTCCGATCAAATCTAGCGACACAGTTTGAAACGGTCTCGAACATATTTTTGGCTTACCCATAATACCATATGGGGAATGGTTTGAATGTTTGTAAGCAAGACATTTTTCACATTCACCAATAAAATTAGCAATATCTCTAAACATTCCTGACCAATAATATGTAAGACTTAATTTCTTAAATGTTTTAAAAATACCTAAGTGTGGACTACTAGGAGAACCGTGAGCGGAATCAATAAGTAACTTCCTTTCTCTAGGAGGTGGAACAATTTTCCAAATAAAATCCTCATTAATGGAATTAGGATCAATACAACAACGAAGAAGATGGTTGTCCTTTATACAATAGTTAGGATATTGTTCAGGATTATTCTGACAGCCTAAATAAAGTTTATTGTATTTCTCAACAGCTAACTGAAATTGTTGAGGAACGTTGGCAACAGGTGCCACATTAAGAAGACAATTAACATTGGCCGGAATATCCTTAGATCGAGAGAGTAAGTCAGGTACTACGTTTTCTTTGCCTTTCTTATGTTTTAAAACAAAATTAAATGTTGATAATCGAAGTGACCACCGAGCTAACCTACCAGTTGGATTAGACAAATTAAGAAACCATTTAAGAGCAGAATGATCTGTATAAACAACAAATTGTTTGCCATTGTCCAAATAACAACGCCAATGCTCCAGAGCAGTGATTACCGCCAAAGTTTCTCTTTCTGTAGTAGAATAATTCCTTTCATGCTTATTAAGAGAACGACTCATATAGGCAATAACCACTTCTCTGTCATCTTTCATTTGAGTTAACATCGCACCAATTCCAGTGTTTGATGCATCACAGTGCACTGCAAACGGGAGACTGAAATCTGGACAAGCTAAAATAGGAGTAGTAACCAAATGGTTTTTCAAAGTAAGAAAAGCTGAATCTGCTTCAGAAGTCCAAATGAATTTAGGAGCATTTTTGCCCGAAGACGTGAGTTTATTCAAAGGAGCTGCTATAGTGCTAAAATTAGGAATAAATCTACGAAACCAACTACAAGTACCTAAAAACCTACGAACTTCTCTTTTTGATGTGGGGACTGGAAAATCTAAAATAGCTCTAATTTTTTCAGGATCAGCGCGAAGACCATGCTCATCCACGATGTAACCTAAATACTTAAGTTCATTTTTGAAGAATTTACTTTTCTCAAAATTAATGGTAAGATTTGCATAAGTCAATTTTTCGAGAACTTTACAAAGTAAGGCTATGTGTTCTTCAAAAGTTTGACTTATTACGATTATGTCATCCAAATAACAAAAGACCTTGTTCTCGAACTCTGGATTAAACAGAATATCCATCAATCTTTGCTGAGTAGCAGGAGCATTGGTTAAACCAAATGGCATGACCGTAAATCTGAACATTCCACGACCAGGGGCATAAAATGCGGTCTTGTCACGATCAGCGCCATCTAACGGAATTTCCCAAAATGCTTTAGCTATGTCAATGCTAGAAAGAAATTTAGCCTGTCTAAGACTATCTAAAATTTCGCTGATAAAAGGTAGACTATAAGCGTCACGACGAGTAACAGAATTAAGTTTCCTACTATCAACACAAAAACGCCATTCTCCATTTTTCTTAGGAGTAATCAACACTGGGGATAACCAAGGACTTTCACACGGTTCAATCACATCCCATTGTAACATCTTATCCACCTCATTAATAAGTGCCTTTTGCTTTTCAGGTGAAAGACGATAACAACGTTGTTTGATGGGAGGAGAGTTACTAGTATCAATCTTGTGAGAAATTAAAGTTGTACGACCTAATTTGCCTTTCCTTTCAAAAGATATATCCTTAAATTTTTCTATTATATTACTCGCTATGAGTTGTTGATCTGAAGAAAGATTCTCAAAAGGAAGAATAGACTTATCATGAGAGACAGTATTAACGACTAAGGGTTCGTTAAAATACTGAAATAAGACTTTAGGAACAAGTTGAAACTTTCTCCAAAAATCGACACCAAGAATAATAGAAGTAAGAATATTAGGAAAGACATAAGCTCTTATTACATAAGTCAAATTATTAAAAGAAATAGGAATATCCATATAACCAAAAGATTCAAGTTTTTGATTACTTGCTGTGGCTACAAAAATAGGATTGGACTTGGACAAAGTGTAGCCTAATCTGATAAATTTTAAATGAGAATTATTACCTAGAATAGTGATAGAACTACCACTATCTAAAAGACCAGAAAAAGATAAACCACCTACAGAAAAATTAATGAAAGGACGATTGTAGTCTTTTTCTTCTGAGAAAGCAATAGAATGAGTTCTATATGAACCGAAGAATAGCTTAATAGTAGAAAGCCAATCGTTCCATTCATCAACGTTAAATTTATTAATATCCAAGTCCGAAATTAGTTTTTTTGTTTGTTCAAAGCATAACTACAATTAGGACAGTTGTTCACCTTAAAACCTTTATTACCACACTTAAAACAAATGGGATCTTTAGGTTCCTTACAAGAACGAAGAGTATGACCATTAACCTTACAACGTGGACAATACTGACTTGAAGAAGAACTATTGGAATGAGAAGTAACACGGCGATTAGTATTTGAGGACTGTTGACTCGATGAAGAAGAAGAAGACTTGATGGGTTTGTAATTAAATTCTGAGGCTATTTTGCTATTGTCAGGTATTGGTTCCTGAAAATTGTGATCCCTGTCCATATAAGATTCATATTTTTGGCAAGAAGAAATTAATTCATCTATAGAATTAATATTTTTCAACATTACGACAACTGAATAACAAGGTTTGATATTACGTAACAGAATCTGGAGCTTTTCTTGCTCCGAAAGTGGTGCAGACAAACGATTAAACATGCCAAACATAATGGAAACGTAGACAATAATATTTTCATCACGACCCTGAGTTCTAGCTCTAATTGAAGATAATAATTTATAATCGTAATCATATTCTCCAAAATCATTAATTAATGAGGTACTGAGTTCACTCCAAGAAATATTGGGATTTAAATTTTTCTTTAATCGAAACCAATGCAAAGCATTATCAGAAAACAGTTCGTAACCTAAATTGGAGAGAAAAGATTTATCAACACCTCTCGATAAACAAAACTCCTCTACCTTTTGGATATACGATCTAGGACAGGAGAGACCATTATAGGTGAACTTTTTAATTTCCTTAGCACAGGATAAAATGTCACCAGAACGGGAAGAAGAAGCAAAAGGAGAGACAATAGGATCAGTAGCTGTAGAAGCTACGGGCAAAACTTCAGCTGGTAATCTTCCAGAACTAGGAGGAACTTCCAAACGAGGGGAAACCTGAATGTTGGATAAAAGTTCGGTCGCAGGCTGAAAAGTATAGTCATCAAAACGTTTTTCTAAAGAGTAAAATAAATGTTTGATGTTATTATATGATTCTGTATATGAAGGGTCAATATCGATATCTATTCTACTAATCCGGAAATGTAAATGATTAATAAAAGATTCTAGCTTTTTTAAATAAGCGCTAGAAGTGTTCTCTATATTTGCTAATTTCTTTTCTAAGTAAGATAAAGTGGACTGAACTTCATCTAAGTCGTCACCTATGGGTAAAATTGAATCGATAATATTATTAGAAGGGAACTCTACAGCCAAAGTGGATATCTGCTGACGAAGGTCTGCTAGTGTAGAGCCAGGTGTAGCCATCCTAATCCTAACTTCATATTCTAATTCAGCTTTATTAAGTAAATTAAAATTAATAGTTCTCGCCATCGTATATAATAACAAAAGTATGTATAATAGAAAAAGAAAACACGTAAAGCTGAGTGCTTTTATATTATAATATTGTTAAGTTAGGGGATTATTTTATTAGAAAAAATAAATTTGTAACGTTATTTCTAACTCCTGGGATGTTGCACCCAGAAGCCAGAAATAACTAAAGAAAAAAGAAGGAAAAGGAAGGATAGAAAATAAATGTAAGATATATATATGTCACAACAATTTTTTATTTTAAATAAAATATCCTAAAATTATATAACAAAAACCTAAACACGAAATTATAAATATATTTGGAAAAACAACTCAGCTCTAGCGTGGCTCAGCTCCTGCTGCGATGGGTGATCTTAACTGGAGCAGCTCGTGTCCAGCAGGTGTCTGCGCCAGCAAGGACTGTTAAATGTGTCTGGCACGGGGGCTGCGGCTCCGGAAAGCCCGTCGGTGAGGTCAGCTCGAAGACAAAGGGGCTGCGACTCCAGGGAGCTTGATGACAAGGGGCCTGCGGCTCCGTGAAGCTTTCTTCAAAAAAAAAAAAATAATAAAGGGGGCAGCTCGAGAATATGGGCTGCTTTTCCAGACGGGTATGAATAAAATCAGCCCAGAATATCTCCCGTTTCTTTTAATTTCTTCCAAAATAATGATCAATATCGACTTCGGTAATGGATCTTTAGTGTCCAATTCCAATATTTGTTCCAGAATGATTCCACCCATCGCCCCAGGAGCTGAATATATACCAACATCTGCGAACAAGCATGACAAATTTGAAATTTTGAAATAACAAATATTCCTTAAAGGAGGTATCAAAGAAAGTAGTCTGAAGTACAAGGAGAGATTTTACTCATTTAGAATTATATATTAGAAAACAAAATAAGGAAAGACAATAAATTAAGAACATTATCTATCCACTTACAATATTAAACAATACATTCATATTAAAATTATACAAAAGTTTAGAAAATTAAATTAAATAAATTGTAAGTCTACAACCTAACACTAGCAGCCTTCTTTCAGAAAACTAATGGTTGAGAGGAAATTTAGAAGAATAAAAATTAATATCTGACAATAAACAATATTGTCAAAACGATTATTTTCGAGAAAAATCTGGAAGTGATTGGACATAGGCTCAAAGATAAATGTATTGAGAATACTCTACTAATATCTATATTGCGAATAGAAATAACGGCAGTGTAGTGAAAATGGTGTGTGTGTTCAAAATGTGTCGTGCAATATAAATGTATATTACATAGTGTGAAATATTAATAAAAATATGTGTGTAAAACGTGGTTTACATTAAATTCCCTAAATCCTTTTCAGAATAAGTGTCTGATAAAAAAGGTAAGCCAAACATCATGAACTGTTCCACATCTCACATACATAACACAAAATGTACATTACAGTGTATACTGATTTTCAAGAAGCTTTCGACCGAGGAGACCACGTGATTATTCTTCGCAAGCTTCTTTCTTTAGGGGTACAAGGTGATTTCTTTAGATGGATAAAATATTATATATCTAACCGAAATCAAGCTGTTGTTTTGGGTGGTTTTCGATCAGGTTTTGTTGACATACCATCAGGAGTACCCCAAGGATCCCATTTAGGTCCCCTTTTATATAATATTTATTTGTACGATATTTTTACAGCCATATGTGAGACCAATTTTATAATGTATGCAGATGACAAAAAGGTTTATTGTGGTCTCCGACAAGCTGACAACTGTTATAAACTACAAAAGGATCTGGATCGCCTCACCGATTACTATAACGAGAACAGAATAGACATAAATGTGTCAAAATGCGTGCATATTACATTTTCACGAAGTAATAAACCCATTATTGATACTTATTATATTAATATACAGCCTCTCCGGAGAGATAATGCAGTAAAAGACCTCGGTGTTACTTTAGATTCAAAGCTTACTTTAGAACAACACATTGTTGATATCACTAATCGTGCATACAAAAATCTGGGCTTTGTATTGAGGACTTGTGAAACGTTTAAAGAACCTAAATGTATACAGACGGTTTATTATGCCTATATTCGTAGTATTCTGGAGTTCGCCTCAAGTGTTTGGTCCCCTCGTTACATTAAGTACAAGCATATGATTGAAAGAATACAACATATTTTTGTACGGCACTTAAATTTTAAGACTAAGAATTTTCTAAGTGTTACGAAATGAATTGTAAATTTCCTAAAAGGTTAAGATTAGAGGACCGCCGTATTTTAACTGACCTTACCGTTCTCCATGATATAATCAATGGTCGTTTGGATAACTTACTTGCACAGGTTGGACAACTTACTTGCACAGGTTGGACTTAACATGCCATCATTTAGGACTCGCCATACTATAAATAGTTTGTTCTCCGTACCAATTTTCAGAACTAACTACTCACAGAATGCTCCTTTTGGTCGTATTTTATCCGAATATAATAAAAACTTCCATGATTTAGATCTATTAAATCTAAGTAGAAGCGCATTCAGGAAAGCTGTTATGGACGTACTTTTTAATTCTTAAAGTACATATTATATCAGTAAAATAAATAACACATACATTCTAATATGCCTTTATATATGTCACAGATTTTATTTGTTTTACACACACACTCACACACACACGCACGCACACATATACACACATATACACATACACACACATGCACATACACACACCCTTGAGATATCGTGGGTCAAAACATTTTTGTTTTAAATATTGTTGATAATATCTATTTTATTTCCTCTTAAAATTGTATGTATTTGTTAGAGTTATTTGCTGTAAAAAAAACATGTGTTGAAAATTTACATATTAGCTTTTAGTAATATTTTATAAGTTCTAGGCTCATCAATTGTAACGTAAAAACGAGATTATTGTTAGGTATGTTTTCTGTACATCTGTGAAATTCCGTTATTTGCCTTACTAGATTTCTATTATTAACTGTGTATTATTACTTATGTCGCTGTTGATGTTCCCAATAAAAATAAATAAATAAATAAATAGTCATGCCAATCAATTCCAGTAAGTTTTCCATGACATATTTTTATAATGTAGCTAAGCCTACCTACTTTGTGCTACTCATACTCGTAGCTCTGTAAAATATTGGGCGGATTAAAATATAGTTTTTTTCTCCAAAGTTGTCCTGAAAAACACGAACACAAAAAGGGTGTATTCGATAGGATGCAATCATTTGGAATATATGCACGTTCACACATTCTGCTACGCATTTTTATTTTGTATTTTTATTTTTATATCAAATTGTGCATATAACTCAAAAATAGTAAAGGAGTAGTTAGTTTACTCAAATAATATACATTCAAAATTATTGAATTAAGAAAACTTTAAAGACATCCTTATTACGGGAAGAATATATATGTTTACCCTTTATATTTAATAAGCAATACTATCTTGAAAACCATTGGAATCATTCAAATTCAAAAACTGTTTATGATTATTTTATTTATTTGATTAGTAATTTTCGACAGTTTTGAAAAAAAAGGAGGTGTACAATTCTATTGTATGTTTTTTGTATAAATGTTACTTGATAACTCCGTCAATAGTCAATCAATTTCAAAAGTAGATTTTTATGTTATTTTGGGTATGATTCACATCCACATTGATCCCACCTAATTTATATGAATTTGAACGTGGCTGTGAAAGTGGTTCCAATTTGGTACAGAATAAATTATTTAGCACTGAATTAATCAATTTAAACTATATTGCGCATGCGCGTTGCGCGTAAGATATCTAAAGTAACATAAATGTTACTCATTTACCGTCATATGTTTTTCCTTTTTAACATCTCTAGTACTAATTAATGATAGATAGTATTGAAAAAATACACTTGTTGCAACAATCATACAATACACGTCCAAAATTGAACATTATTGAACTAAGATTAAGCGATTCAAGAATCCACCTCGGCTGTAATCACTAATTATGGGAACTTGAATAATAATATACTATTATGTTATTGTTATCACTGTCACGCTCGCTTAAAATGTTTTTTTTTAAAAATCAATATGAAGTTGTGTTCCTGCCGATCCAGAACACTAAGTCATGACATGATATTATGAAGTTATGTCATCCAAAACTAATTTGTATATTTAACGAGATAACTTTTCAAATGACATCGCAAAACTGACTTAGCTGACTTTGTCGAGTTGCTCAATTTTGGACTCTATCGTTAAAAGAATAAAACCTACTGAAAGTGTTCGTTTCATAATTTTGAGCTGACGTCATTACGGGCCTCGTCTCTTGTAATGAAAACTTCAGTAACTATTAGTTCTGAATATTGTGTGCTTTATTATAAACATGAGGTTTGTTAAACGAATTCATGTCATAGTAACTCATTATGTATTCAGCTTATAATCGTTAATACGTTATAACTAATTCATTCTTAGTCTACCGTAAATGATCCTACCACCCACTTTACTAAAAATCCTTCAGCTTTAGGATACGTTCGAAGCTGAAAGATTTGCAGGGACGCAAGTGGCGATCGATAGTCTCTGCCTACCCCAATGGGAATAATGGGCGTGAGTATAAGTAGTAAGTAAGTTCAAAATTTATATTTTTCTTTATTTTCCCACCTTTTCACATCTTCTAACTATAAATAAAAGCCTTATAACCCTATGAATACTTCTCGGACAGCCACAGGTACAGAGCTACAAATCAATTTACTTAAATGGTTTGTGATTGGGAGTTCAATAAGAATGAATACCCGGAGGCAGCGGGTTCGATCCCCGCTGGTGTCGTAATTTTTCTTTCCTATATTTATCCTTTATTTATTAGTAATATCTGCCTAATCGAGTAAAAAGAGGTGCTTACTTTGTGACAGTTAATGATTCTTGCATTGCTATATGCTAGTTATGTCTGAGCAAACTTCGTTGAAGCTGACCGCAAACGACCATTTCCGTTAACACCAAAACTATCGCGGTCGGTGCGGTTCCGTGGAATCGATTTGAAGCAAACTTTTTATTAGACGTTCAATATTCGACTAGGTGAGGTGACGTTTAGAAAAGACAATAAATTTCGATCACTAGTGAAACTCAACGTTCATGCCATAAATCCCCGAAGAGGTGGTCAAGGTACTGATACTGAATTTTATAGTTCTAAAATTGTCAGCTGGTGTACACAGAGAGTACACATATTTTAATATCACCATTTGATACATATAAATAAATGACTAAATGAGCATTAAGGGTGTAAAAACGCTCATAAACAAGAATACATACAGATTCTTGTGTGGTTTGTTTTCCATTAGAGTAGATAAGATAGACTATAAATGTACACTTCGCACAATGTGAGAAAAGCTCTTATTTATTTAACTTTACAGTTATAAAGTTAAAACATATTTTTCATAACGTAATACAATCGTTTTAAATGTTTAGAAGAATTGGTGATTATGCATTTTTCTAGATTATAATATGAAAATTAATTTTGTGACATTAATTATAACTATACATGTTTACATATATCACCCGTAAATATACACATCTTTGCACTTTCTAATGATGAAAATCGATCAGGAATTGATACTTTCTAGTAAAAATAAGGTGGTTGGTGATTGGTCTCCTACCGAATCGCTCAAAAATCACATTTAATAAGCATACATCTCAAACTCAATAAAGTTTTTTTATAATATGTACACACATATACTCACGGCTATAAATCTGTAGGTCTGCCTCCGTGGTCGCGTGGTTAAGCGCTTGGTTTCAGGTACGGAGGTCTCGGGTTCGATCCCCAGGGGGGTAATCTTATAAATTTAACTTGTAAGATTTAACCCAGTACATAACATAAACATATATACATAAACGTTCACGCCGAATATTCCCGAAGGGGTTGGCAAAGGTACTAATACTTCTGAACATCACGTGACTTTATCACCTGGTGTTCAGAGTACCCACGTTTTGCATGGACAGTGTACTCACTCACAGTGTATTCGTACAAAACGGCGATAGGCCTGCCCCCTTAACCCAGTCTGGAAGGATATTACAGGTAAAGCCTGATTATCACCTGATTATCCGAAGAAATAAGATGATTCCGTGCTTTGGAGGGTATGTTAAACCGTCGGTACCGGCTACTATCACGGTAGTTGTCGTTAGTCTGCCAACCCGCAATTGGCCAGCGTGGTGGACGAAGGCCAAATCATCCTATATAGGGTAGGCTTGAGCCCCTTGGTGGGGACGTATATCATCAAGGGCCTGTTACGTCTATGATAGACGGTTTAAACAGTGTCTGGTTTAAGTAACTCCAGTGTTTTGACTGCACCTACGTTGGTGGCTTTGTAGACCAATATGAGACCCACAAAGCCTACCACATCTAGAACAAGGGAAGTCACTTGTTGGTGGTTGGGAAGCGGCTAGATGTTTACGCCTCCTCCTCTTATCGGGACGTGTATAGGCTGTCAGATAATAAATCCGTAGAAGGGGTAGCCAGAGCTTTGGGATATGAAATTGGGATAGGATTGTACAACAAAGGTTTTTGATGATGCGTCTCCAACCGCATCGCCCAAAAATCATCCAATACCCTCAGCCGCCTCTTACGAACACCCACGGTAAGAAATAGGGTAATGCTAAGCCGACACTACGCAGCAAATCTATACTAATATCTATACTAATATTATAAAACTGAAGAGTTTGTTTGTTTGAACGCAAGGATCTCAGGAACTACGGAATCAATTGAAAAATTATTTTTGTGTTGGATAGTCCATTTATTGAGGAAGGTTTTAGGCTATGTATTATTACGCTGCGACTAATAGAAGCGAAGTATTAGCAAAAAAATTGCAAAAACGGAGATAATTATTCATATTTCAAGGCCTCCATTGTGTGCGCTGCGTAAACAGTTGAAGTTGCCCAAAAAGTATGTATGTAAGAATTATTAATTATAATTAAAATTTAACTAATGGTGTTTTAAATTACTCTTATCAAGATGTCTCCGTACTAGAAATAAAGATAATTAAATTTTAAAATATAACAAAGTATACAAGACTGAGTCTTCCCGTGACCATGATAACTGAAAAGTTTTCGAAACGTCGGGGTTTCAAAAACCATGTAATCGCGTGTGATTGAAATATCCGAAAGACAATAGTTGTTTTAATTATAATGTGCAATCGTGAAAGTCTTACAAAATACTAAAGTATACCACAATTTAATGAATGACTTGTGAACGTACTGACGATGTCTTATATATCTCGTTATCTTCTGCATATCTATAGCAACCAGCACACAGTACATCAATGCTCCTATGTAGGGTATGCTCGACTCCCATCGAATTAAATTCCCGCTTAATTATTTCGAGAACATGTTTGCTTGAATTACCAGAATTATAGACACTTCTCGCAGATTAAACTGGCTGGTATTAGTAGAAATACAGAGGTCTTTCTAAACTGGCTACGTAACCTTGAATGTGCTTCGAATTTTCACGTCATTCTAAAAAACGAGCCCGCACGTAATTAACATGACACAACACCGAACATTTTGTAGCAATTTTTCGTTGATTGTTCAGTGGATTTTCGGTCCCGTAAAATTTGTTATGCTAATTTATTATTATATTACCTACGCTGAATTATGAGTGGAAAGAGGCTATCTTCAGGCTTTGGTAGGAAAATAAGAGCATCTTTTGCACTTGATTTTGTTATATAATATTAAAATAGAAGGAAAGAATGAAAATAATATTATATCAACTATTAATTTTCACATAATTTATTATATTGCACGATGAACATTGTAAAACCACACATAACTTTACATAATAATTGAAGCCTTTTGAAGGTGTTTTGTTTTGCGTTTTGAAAATTATATAGCTCAAATAAATTATTTTAAAAATCCGAAATCTATTATTTATAGTAAATACCTCTCTCATTTACATAAAGTTCCGTTAATATAAGTCGAGGCGTTTTAGATATTATATCAAACAAACAGGCAGTCAAATAGACAGACAGACAAAGCAAAATTTAATATTTTGCGTATAGTTCAAAATATTTTTTTTATTTATCTTTACCGAAAACTAAAACTCCTTTTACAAAGCAATTGAAATAATTCATAAAAATCGAACCTACGATCCAAGAGAGCTACCACCCCACAATAGTTATTCACATCATGGCGGACCGGTGACTGGCCGACACCGCAGCTCAACAACTTTGATTTACATCTCGCGTCGGAACTACAATACACCAATATCATCATTTCAATAACGCCAGCGGTCCTTAAACTGTTCCTATGGTTTACTCCTATTTATACAAAAAACGTACAAGAATAAGTGTCAATTAGTAGGTGTAAATTAAAACACTGCGCTTTCCTTGGCCAGTCTGTAAATTATTGTCACTTTCTCCAATAATTAAATCTACTTAAAAACGCAGTAACGGATCTTGCAAATTGTAAAAAAACTACTCTCACAGTTTTCTATAAATAAGTTGCATAAATATATTATAATTTTACTAGTAGGTACAGTATAATAATTGATCAATTATTTGCTTTAGCTAAGTTGTAAACAAGCTTTCTATTCTGATATTTATTGCACCAATTTCAAAATAATATTTCTTCCATATATTATTCAAACATACTCACAATAAGCATAAAAATATATCGCACTTTGGGAATCTGTGTCTGAAATTAGCAGCTCGCAATATACATCAAGATGTACGGATAACTGGTAGCTGCCAATAATACCGCCAACACTGCCATACACACTGCACTCGATGGACCTGCTCATTATGAAGTCTGCTGAATATGTGACGATCGCGCTTTATCCCACTCATTTACAAATCAGGTTCGATATACACGATGTAAAGGACAGAGCTTTGGTATTTCTCTCAGTTGAATTCTATTATGTTCCATGATTGTGTATTTGAATACATAATTAGTTATAGCTTTATTGTGGGTGTAAAGGTGTTGATGTATTTAAGGTCCGTACTATGGAGTTTTAAGGGTGTCCCGTTACTACTGGAGATTCAGTCCCTGTCTGTCTGTATGTTTATTTGTCAGTCACCAGGCGATCCTTTATTTGTCCGCGATAGTCAAACATTTGACAGATACAAAGGAACTATAGAAAAATAAACTATAAATATATAAAATAATAAACAATTAAAAGAACTATTGATTTTCGGTAGTTAATCGCGTGTTATTACATGGTTTTTAAAGCCCGACGTTTCGAAAACTTTTCAGGTAACATGGCACGGGAAGACTGAGGTGTTATTTGTCATTTTACAGAACTATAAAATTATTAATACCAACTATTTTCACAAAATTTAAGGTACATTTGCATTAAACATTGTCTTCCCGTAACTATGATTAATAAAAAAAATCGAAACGTCAATATGTGCAAACATATCATACGTTTTTCTAAATATGAATACTAATATAACATTAAATATAATGTTTTTTTTTATCTGATAAACCATACGAAATTGTGGGAACAGCAAAGATATACTGGCCAGTACACCCTGCTGTGTACCAACTTATAATTTTGCATTAATGTTTAGCTAGAGAAACATTTCGATACCGCGATGTACGATTTTTTTATGACGCTGCTAGTATGCGAGTGAGTTCGCCGTCTAGCGGTCGCCACAGAAATAATTGTCGAGATAGCGTTTATCGAACTGTGAGTTTTAGGTTTCACATAATTTCGAGCTGCTGTACCACTAAATTAATGTTTCGAGATACTACTCCTTAGAATTTTAAGGTTTTTCTGAATTAGATGGAAGAAATTTTATTTATTCTGATGTTTTGAAATATTGAACGTTATGCACCAATATAATGTATGCTGCATGAAATTTAATTTTGCTTTCTGTTTCCGACACGGATCGCACCGCTATCAAACGCTACTTTACAATATACGGGTAATATAAAAGAGAAAACTTGAATGACAAAAATTAAAACACTTGTTGTATAACATGAAGTACGAGACAAAAGTAGGAAAAGTACAAAAATCCACATTATGGAAATTCAAATGTCCGCACTCCGCTGGGACGGCTACCTCTGCTAACCGTGACCCGAGCGCATAGATCACTAATATTTTGTAAGTCACACTACTAATTATTTATTTTAATATTTTGTTAATTACTGAGTTATATTTAAATCATTATCACAATTCATTATATGTCCTCACCGAGGGGCTCAACCCTTCCTAATATGGGTGATATGTATGGCCATAGTCCACCACAATGGCCACTAGGCCTAGTAACTAACTAGTAAGATGGTGTAACAACAACTTCTTCTAACATAACATACATGCATATAATAATGGGTATAAATTTAAACAAGACAAGATACCCATAAAATCACACATACATATATCCACGTCATTATACCCCATTGGGGTAGGCAGAGACTATCGATCGCCACTTTGTACGAACCTGGCAAACCTCCCTAGCTTAATTTATATCTATCAATCTTTTCATATATACTCTGTTTTTCTTATTCCAGAGAATCATATTTATAAATAACTCGAACACTTACGCAACTTATAATTATTTATTTAATTTGGAAAATAAATAAAGTTGAGTGAGAAAGAGATAGAGTATAAAAAAAGGATGGTGGATGATGGGTCTCCTGCCACTTAAAAACACACCAAAGCTAAGATCCTCTTGCTTGACATACAAAACTCGCAAAAAGGGATGGGTTAATGAATTTCAAAGCCTACATACACACCATAATTTATATATATTATAATGTATAAAAAATATATATATAATCATTTTAGCTACGAGTAATTAAGAAATATATGAGTGACATAAACCGTTTCAGAAATCTCACGTATGTTAGAACAAAAATAAAATGTGCTTAATTCCGCGGCTGGACCCCTTTTAGCGTCCTCAAAGTAAACAACCTTTACGTCGGAGGCTCCGGTTATACATTACACTGTACGAGCTTACTTGGATTACGCGGTTACCTTTTGTACCGCAAATGCGATTCGACGAGCTTCGTATCGCGGGGAGCTTTGGCAACTTAACGGAAAACCTAGAAGTACAGCTTACGAAATATTATTTAATTTTAAGTATATTTTGCTAAACGTGTACATTTATTTATAAACTTAAAAAAACAAATATTTACAGGTAGAACCTAATGCGATAACATTATATTTACAAACCAATTATAATATTTACAAAATATAACAACTTATTAAGTTGATAACTGCCCGAGGCAGAAGGTTAAAGGGAAAATACAAATATCAATTATTTCAAAATTGCCAGCGACTAGTGTTCAAATCCCGGGTCGGACCTACACCAATTTGTCTTTTCTAAGGACATACGTGTGGTTAATTTATCATGGTTGTTAACGGTGAGGGAAAACATCGTGAGGAAACCCACATGGCTGAGTTGTACTTAGTCATGTGACAGTGTATTCGTACAAAACGGCGATAGGCCTGCCCCCTATCACGTGAGTACACTGTCCATGCAAAACGTGGGTACTCTGAACACCAGTTGATTAAGTCACGTGATGTTCAAAAGTATTATTACCTCTGCCAACCCCTTCGGGGATATTCGGCGTGAACGTTTATGTTTATTATGTTTATGTTTATAAGAGTTCTTCTTTGTTTGTTAAAAACCCTTAAAAATTTAATAAACTTCATCTTGAATGCGGTTAAATTTACGTTAAAAATTAATGGTTGCATGGTTAATGTTTGGTTCTGTTTAAACTTTCTATGCTCATAATAACATACCGGGAGCCAGAAAAGTCATTACAAAAATCAATTGTGCTATTGCGAAAACACTGTTACTTCTCTTAAAAATCTATTGGTCTGTGGTTTGACTATATGTATATTAATGGTATTCCTATTTAGATCGAAACATGATACACCCAACATGTCGCATAATACACCATGTAGGCACTCAGTCAACACTGCATTTAGAACTTATGTTTTTTAAAATGTTTAAGTGATTTCTGCAGTCCAAAGATACTGATGATTGATAATTTAGTTAAAAGTAAAAGTACCTATGCATGATATTGTTAAATAAGTTATTTCAGGTATGACATCGACTAGAAAAAACCTATGGGATAGATTAAGTTAGTTATAAGATAATTAGATATAATTGAAAATGTAGATAGGTTTTTTACTTTGCTGTGTAGTGTCGGCTTAGAATAGCACTACCCCATTTCTTCCGGTGGGTGTACGTAAGAGGCGACTAACGGTATTGGGGCTTTTAAGGGATTTTTGGGCGATGCGGTATGAGACCCATCACCAACAACCTTGATTTTACCATCTTTTGAGGAATTTCGAATTCCTTAGCTCTGGCTACACCTTCTAGAGATTTAAAGCCGTGAGTATATGTATGTATGTATATGTATTTTTTACTTTAGTTCTCCGAATGCAAAATTCAGAAAAACTATAAACAAGCACAATTGACCTTTCCAAAGCGGTCCGAGCAACCCACGTTTATTCGTGAAATAGCCGACAATTTAGAACGAATTTGGAACAATGCAAACTATTAGTAAGCAACTTGTTTATCCCACATAAGATCGCGGCGGACGCGGCGCAGCGTGACAAAGGGATAGAACAATAAATTAACGCGAGGTGACGAGGGTTACTCATTTTGACTGGCCCTGACTGGTCTATGTTACTCGGTACAGTCTGACATAGTTCATAAACATAACATAACATAAACGTTCACGCCGTTTATCCCCGAAGGGGTTGGCAGAGGTACCAATACTTCTGAACACACATGGCAGCGCCATTTAGTGTCCAGGTAAGGTACCCACGTTTTGCTTAGACAGTGTACTCACGTGATAGGGGGCAGGCCTATCGCCGTTTTGTTCGAATACACTGTCACATGACTAAGTACAACTCAGCCATGTGGGTTTCCTCACGATGTTTTCCCTCACCGTTAACAACCATGATAAATTAACCACACATATGACTTTAGAAAAGACAAATTGGTGTAGGTCCGACCCAGGATTGGAACTCACGCCCTTCTGTTTTCGGGCGGGTGTTCTACCCACTGGACTATCATGTCGTCATAGTTCAAACTACTCGAATTTACAGCCTTTAAATCCTCATGTCCTAGCAGATAAAACTAGGTTTGCGGTTATTGGAAATTTCGATGTGTTGGCGACTGTACAGTCATGTCCTTGAATCTGTTTGGTGTATTAATTTACGAAAATAGATTGGGGTTAAAGGTAAGGCACGAGGAATGTAGTTATAATAATTTACATACGTTAATATCAACTCGACGTTATAGTTTCCACAGGAATAGGCAGGGACTATTCATATTCAAATTGTTCAATTTTCATAAACCCCTCGAGTTTTTTTTGTTAATACATACATATACTCACGACTATAAATCCCTATAATACTTGGCTGTGTAGTGCCGGCATAGAATAGCACTACCCCATCTCTTCCCGTGGGTGTCGTAGAAGTCGACTAAGGGAAAAGGGCTTTTTCATCTTCGCCCCTACACCAATCCAAGGTCTGCCGTGCCGAGGGATGCGTGGCCAGGGGTGAGCCTGGTCGTTAGCGTGCCGCCGTCCCGGAGCCTGGTGAACTCCGGGTACTAAATAACCTTACCTAGTCAAGCGGGGCTCTGGCTAGGCGGACAGTTTACTTCCCTTGCTTTTCGTGGGGTCCAAATGTGTTTCGCAACAAAAATTAAACACGATGGCGGCGATATGGCTCGCCACCTATCACGCCGTGGTTCCTCGCGGGGCGAAAAGTGGGCTAAAGAGACCCGCTTTGGTACGATGAATGTGTGTGGAGGGATGCATGAAAAATTAGATGAAGTATGTTTGATTATGGAAGACAGAAAACTAGATTTTCTGTGTGTAAATGAAACGAAGCGCAAGGGAAAAGAGGTTTCACAATTTGGCCCATTTACAGCTATCTGGTCGGGAGTTGCCGAGAGTGACAGAGCTTGCCAAGGCGTGGGACTTCTGATATCTGAAAGGATGGCTAAGTGCATGAAAGATTATGCGTGTGTGAGTCCAAGGCTCCTATGGATAAAGGTGAAGGTAGGGCTTGTCCGGATGCGCATAATTTGCGTGTATGCTCCGGACATGTCCAGATCACTATCCGAGAGGGAGGAGTTTTGGAATCTGTTAGACGATGTTGCGAATGGGTGTGATGAAAATGAGAAAATTGTTATGTTAGGAGATTTTAATGGTTGGGTTGGTGCGTCACGCAACGGTTGTGAAAGAGTTTTAGGAAAGTTTGGTGATAAAAGAGTGAACGAGAATGGTGAGAAAGTGATTGAGGTATGTTTGGAGAGGAATCTTTGTGTTACGAACACGTTGTTTGAACACAAAGATATCCATATGTATACTAGACAGAGAGGAAGCGAGAGAAGTATGATAGATTTTGTGATAGTGGATGAAAGGCTAAGAGCAAAGGTTGTTGACACCAGAGTCCATAGGGGCATTAACGTTGGCACAGACCACTTTCTCGTGATATCACGATTGAGGGGACTGTGCACGCGTTGGCGTCACAGGGCCAAAGTGTCGACAACTGAATTTGCTAGAATAAAAGTGGAGAAATTGGAAGAGGATGAAAATATTAGAGATGAATATATGAAGAAATTGGACGACAGGCTAAGTTGCGTGGAGATGAAGGATGAATTGGAAATAGAAGAAGTATGGGATGTGCTCAAATCGTCAATGGTTGAATGTGCGATGGAAGTATGTGGATTGAGTAAAAGAACAAATAGACCACCAACAAGTTGGTGGGATAAAGATGTGAAAGAGGCAGTTGGAGATAAGAAGAAAGCTTGGTTAGATTTACTAGCGATTAAAGCTAGTAAACGAATGGATGCGAGAGTAACAGATGATGTAGTGAAGAATAGTGAAGATGAATATAAGAGAGTTAAGAATGAGGTTAAGAAGAAAATAGAAAAGAAAAAGCGTGATCTGATAGAATGGTGTGAGAGGAAACTCTCCGATAATTTCCGGAATAACCAAAAGTTGTTCTGGAAATATATCCAGAAGGAAAAGGGAGTTTCCCAAAACACGAGAGTGAATGTTGTGAGAGATGAACAGGGTGAATTGGCGACGGATGAAAGTAGCATAAGACGAGTATGGAAGAACTATTTTGAGGGACTCTTTGAAAAAGAGGATACATCCATTTCTTCGCCAATCGGCAGTAATGTTGATTGGAACGACGTTATGGGTGACTTTAGTGACAGTGAGATCAGTATGGAAGAAATAATGAAAGCAATGAAAAGTATGAAACTAGGGAAAGCGGCAGGGTATGACAGGATAAACACTGAAATGCTGAGGGCTGGTAAAGGGGTGGTGGCTTCCTGGTTGTACTTCCTTTTCCAAAAATGCTGGTCGAGTGGCAAAGTGCCACAAGACTGGTGCAAAGCGGTAATTGTGCCTTTATATTAAGGAAAGGGGTCACACCAGGAGGCTAGAAACTACCGTGGAATTATTTAATGTTTTTTGACATGAATTCCTCATGTGGGGATTATTACTCATAAATAAAAGATGTAAATCATAAGTAAAAGGATAGAGAAATTTCGCGCTGGATGCCAACTGACACTGTAGCTCAGTTGGCAGAGCGACGGGGGCGTATACCCGAAGGTCGCGGGTTCAAACCCCGCCAGTGTCGAAATTTTTCTTTCCTTTAATAACATCTTTTATTTATGAGTAATAATCCCCACATGAGGAATTCATGTCAAAAAACATTAAATTATGTGATAGTTAGGCGTTTCCAACATTTGCATTCTATCTGAAAAGGTAGACAAGTGGCCGTCCGAATTAGTTAAAATTCGGAGGTAGGAAACGCAAACACTACTTGAACGTGTAAAAAAGAAACAAAGGATAGAGAAATTTCGCGCTGGATGCCAACTGACACTGTAGCTCAGTTGGCAGAGCGACGGGGGCGTATACCCGAAGGTCGCGGGTTCAAACCCCGCCAGTGTCGAAATTTTTCTTTCCTTTAATAACATCTTTTACCGTGGAATTAGCCTACTCAGCATTGTCGGTAAATTGTATGCAAAGGTTTTGATTGAAAGAGTGATGAATGAAACGGATGATAAAATTTGGGATGTGCAAGCAGGATTTAGAAAGGGAATGGGATGTATGGACCAAATCTTCTCTTTAAGGAGCATCACCGAAAAGTTCTTAGCTAAGAACCGAAAGGTGTATTGCTCCTTCATTGATTTAGAGAAGGCGTATGATAGGGTGGTAAGAAAGTGTTTATGGGAGGTGTTATCCAAGTTAGGTTTGGGGAGTCAACTTATACGTGCACTGGTATCACTCTATGAGGATTCCAGTGCATGTGTGAGAGTAAACGGGGAAAATACTGACTGGTTCGGGATCTCTCGGGGTGTCCGACAGGGTTGTGTAGCTTCCCCGTGGCTCTTCAATTTGTTCATGGATGACTGTTTAACAGAGTTGCGTGAAAGTGATTATGGATTGAGAATGGGTGGATTCATCATTAAATGCCTCTTATATGCCGACGATCAAGTGCTACTTGCATCATCGGTGGAAGAGCTGCAAGAGATGATGAATATTGCATGTGCGTCTTTTGAAAAAAAGGGAATGAGGGTGAATGTGGATAAAACAAAAACTATGGTTTTTGAGAGAGAGGTGAATATGACCGAATGCGTGATTGAGATTAATGGTAAGAAAGTGGAACAAGTGAAAGAGTTTGTATATTTGGGAAGTTTGTTTACTAGGGATGGAAAGTGTGATGAAGATATCGAGAGAAGAGTGAAAAAGGGTACTCGTAATGCGGTAAATGGAGCACTGGATAGTCTAATGTCTAGTCAGTCGGTGTCTGAAAAGGCCCGAATGGCTGTGCATGATGCTGTCCTCGTTCCTACGCTTATGTATGGCAGTGAATGTTGGGTGTGGCAGAAGAAGCATGAAAGTAGAGTGAATGCAGTAGAAATGAGATCCCTCAGAAAAGTGTGTAATGTAAGGTTATGTGATCGTGTGAGGAATGATGTGATTCGTGAAAGGTGTGGTGTAAAAGATGATATTGTAAGAAAGATAGAAAAAGGAATGTTGAGATGGTTTGGGCACATAGAGAGGATGGATGACAGTAAATTGGTGAAAGAGATATATAGAGCCAATGTGGAAGGTAATGTTAGTAGAGGACGACCTCGGAGGACACATTTGGATCAAATAGAAAATGTGCTCAAAAAGGCAGGTGTCCGCAGTATGAAGAATAAAAGAGCATGTATGAAAAGATTGATGGATGTAAACGAAGCCAGAGAGGTTTGCCAGGATCGTACAAAGTGGCGATCGATAGTCTCTGCCTACCCCAATGGGAACTAACGGCGTGAGAATATGTATGTATGTATGTATAAATCCCTAAAAGGGGTAGCCAGAGCTGAGAAATTAGAAATTCCTCAGCCACTTTTGGAAGTTGAGTGGGGAAAAGATGGTAGAATAAAGGTTGTTGGTGATGGGTCTCCAACCGCATTGCCCAAAAATCCCCTAAAAAGCCCCAAGTCCGTTAGTCGCCTCTTACGTACACCCACCGGAAGAAAAGGGGTAGTGCTATTCTAAGCCGACACTACACAGCTGTTGTCACATGTTTTTTAGTGATGTTGGTTAAAAATTAAAATAACCCTTCTCGTGAATGCTGAAGTGGACATAATAAAAGAGCATGTATGAAAAGATTAATGAATGTAGATGAAACTAGAGAGGTTTGCCAGGATCGTACAAAGTAGCGATCGATTGTCTCTGCCTACCCCTACGGTTTGAGTATATGTTTGTATGTGAGTGCATTATATCCATGCTAAAAGATGGAACATTTTGGAAAAAAGGTAAAAAAGGGTATGTTTAGAAGTTTTGGGCATATACAGAGGATGGACAATGGACATCATTGATCCTTTGGACACCAGTAAATTACATTACTCGGTTTAAGATTAGCATTAATAATATAACAGGTATATACATTAGTAAAAGAGCTAAAAGGAGTCAAAATGGATGTTAGTTTCAATGGTAGACCACCGCGGGGAATATGATATCAAATAGAGAAAATACTAAAAATTACTACTGTCCAAAGCGTAGACAATTAAAAACAAGTATAAAAATATTGATGTATACAAATTTGCCATGGTCATACTATAGGAAAAGGTAGAAACACTAATATAAATACAAAAAGTTTATTCAAGAAAAGCGTACAAGTTTATTTTAATGGTTTATAAACAAAAGCTGTGCTTAACTTTACAGTGCAATTTCAAAGATAATTGCAGCCGAACTAGACGATAGTCTGTGTGTGAATGGTGTGAGTTTGCCTTTATAAGCAAGTAGTAGTGAGATAACCCATTTTAACTATATAGTACCATTACCAACAAAATAGTTGAATGATGAAGTTGTGTAGTGTCGGTTTAGAATAGCACTACCACATTTTTTCTCATGTGTGTTCGTAAGAGGCAGCTAAGGGTGTTGGGGCTATTTAAGCGATTTTTGGGCGATGCGATTTGCTGTGTAGTGTCGGCTTAGAATAGCACTACCCCTTTTCTTCCGGTGGGTGTACGTAAGAGGCGACTAACGGACTTGGGGCTTTTTAAGGGATTTTTGGGCGATGCGGTTGGAGACCCATCACTAACAACCTTTATTTTACCATCTTTTGCCCACTCAACTTCCAAAAGTGGCTGAGGAATTTCTAATTTCTCAGCTCTGGCTACCCCTTTTAGAGATTTATAGCCGTGAGTATATGTATGTATGTTGGGCGATGCGGTTGTAACCCATCATCAAAAATATTTACTTTACAATCTTTTCCCCATTTAACTTCCAAATGTCACAGAGGTATTTCTTATCCCAAAGCTCTCGCTACCCTTCTTAGGGATTTATAGCCGTGAATATATGTATGTAGGAAGGTAAGCGCGGATCAAACAAAAGGTCAATGTTTACTGTCCCTATCCCAGAATGGATTAATATTGTGCGTTTATGTGTATATGCATACTAACCATATATGCCTGGTTATGCTTTAGAAAACCTCTCTTATATTCACAAAATTACTTTCAGTCCATCTTTAAAAAAAATACATAAATTGGGTATACTTAGCATTTTGTAGAATAAAGAAATAAAAACAAAAGAGTTATAATACTTATACTGCAAATACTAATATGAAAAAAAGGATGCTGTACGTAAATTAAAAGCCTCGAAAATTTAGTCAACAATAACTAAACCCTCAGGAGCGAATGGGCGATCAGAATAAGGCTACCCACCGAAAACTTACATCAATAAAATTCATTTTTGTCTATAAAAATTTTCCTTATCGGCCCCTTTGTTTTTGATTTTAATGTCTTTGATGTCATTTGTTGATTTTCTTTAAGGAAAGCTGTGAATTGGTGTTCAGAAAACACAATGGGAATTTTCCGCCGTTGCTTTATTTTGCTGTGACAAGGAAAAGCTTTTTTGTAACGTTTAAAATATTTGGCTTTTTAGTAGGATAAATATTGTTAAATGTATTTGTTTGTTCTTTGTAGTGACAACTTTTTACAGTTTCCAAAAAAGACTCGGGTATTACTACACTAACATAGCCTAAGGAAATTGTTATTAACACGTGGGTCTCGTTGCCTAAATAAATAAATTTATTATTTATTATTATTTATTGAACTCCCCTCTTGTATCTAATAAATTATAGATAATATTTTGAAAAGATTAATTTATTGCTGCTCATAAGATTTTCAACAAAGTGTCACAAACATATGTATCCTGCGAGACGCGTAGCAATGAATTAATGCGTGATTTTCGTTGCCAGTGAAATGTACGTAATATAAATATTTATTCTGTTTTGATAATTTAAACTTACTTATATTTTTTTTGTATTAAGGTAGACAAATTTAAAATACCAAATATTAATGATAAAAGCAAATATAAATTCTAAGTTAAGGCAGTAATTGAAAAGAACTGTATTTGAATAAGCGCCGAATAATGCAGATTTTGCACTTTATGATTTAGCTTTCGCTTATAAATTAACTTACAAGTTGCATTTTGGATAGGTGGTTCATCCAGCACTTAGGCGGCGCAAAGGCTGAGATTGCCCTGGTTTTCAAATAGTAACACTTTAGACCATTACCATTTTGATCCTGTATCTAGCGTTCGATCATAACAGACTAGTCTGTTTTCCGAACATCATATTATTTTATTCATACTTACATGCATACTCCCGGCTGTAGATCCTAAGAACGGTTAGTCAGAGCTTTGAAATTAGATGTTGAAGGAAAAAATATTGTAAGATAAAGATGATCTGTGATGGGTCTCCAGCCACATCGCACAACAATCAGTCAGCTCTTGCAATGCTCGCGTTTTTTGTGACATACATACGTGTAAATAAATAAATATACTGACGCCATTACTTCCCATTGGCCTAGGCAGAGACGATCTTCTTTTTTACGATCCTGGCTAACCTCTCTCGCTTTACATATACATGCCATTTTAGTCTTCGTATTTTGGACGCTTGCTTTTTTGAACACAATATTATAATTTTTCATTATTCCATTTTGAGTATTTTGTCTCCCAGTCTCAATTAATGTCAAAATATAAATCTTCTTTCAATTATTTTGTTTTCTCAGCTGTTTATTTCTTCGTCAATCAATCTGTCACGTATTATATTCCAAGTATACCCCTGGAGGTAAGTCATCCGACACCGTTATTGTGATACCTTATTGTTCATAACAGAGTGAAAGTTGTGAAAGGGATTCACAATAGTTCATTGAAGTCGGTGTTCATTTCGCGAATGGATATTGTATCTCTGAGCTGTGCGGGGTAAATACGCGTTTGGTGCAAGTTGCGAGTTGGAGCGGATGCCGGGGTGATAATTTCTTATCTAAGGACATAAAAAAAAGTCAAAAAGTTTATTTTTCAAAATAAAGTTAAATACTAACATTTTTTGAACGTCAAAGTTTTAAATTAATCGTTAATCCGTTGCTTCGGAAGGTGCACGTAAAGAGAAGAAGCAACAAAGAAACTCTATACATTCACATTTTTTCATTTTTTCAAATTATGGTTTGTACAATTTCAGTTTATAAACATGTTTTTACTTTACAAAAGATTTTCTATGCGACCAAACTAAACGCTAGTTTGACATAATTAAAATAAATTGTCCATCACAAAAACCAATCACATAACGTGAGAAGAAAAATCCTCACCAGACAATTATTCCTAGGAATAACGAGGGAAGATTTATAACTTTACGGACATGGTCATGTGCGCGTTGGGTCCTTGTCGTTTAAAAAGTCTTGAACACTGTAGTAAGATTTCTTTAAAAGCATAGCTTTAATTGCCTTTTTAAAAGATGCCACAGGCAATTCCAATATGTCAGAAGGAAGTTTGTTGAACATTTTCAGGGATAGTCCCATAAAGGAGTTACTTACTTTATTAAGTCTCCACTTCGGTACGTTAAGTTTCTCCTTATTCCGAGTGTTAACAGTATGCCTATCACTAACTTTACTAAATTGGCCTATATTCTTTTTGGCATACATTAAATTCTCAAATATGTATTGGCAAAGGACAGTTAAAATGCCAATATCTTTAAATTTTTCGCGCAACGAATACCTCGACCTTAACATGTAAATAGATCGGATAGCTCGCTTTTGTAAGACAAAAACTTTATGAACATCAGCCGCTTTAGTGTTAGAACATGTTAGTGACACCCGCCAAGTCGAGCGAGTTAAGTTGGACAAACCAACTGGAATAAGGTTTATCAGCAACTTAGAACAGCAGTGTTGTATTAAACACAACACTGCTACCTAAGCATATTGAATTATATAAATAGTAGAGTAAGACTGGAATTAAGTTAATATTGTAATATTTAGTAGCTGTGTAGTGTTGGCTTTGATAAGCACTACCCCATTTCTTCCGGTGGGTGTACGTAAGAAGCAACTAACGTTATTGGGGCTATTAAGGTACTTTTGGGCGATGCGGTTAGAGACCCATCACCAACAACCTTTATTTGACCATCTTTTCCCCACTCAACTTTCCAAAAGTGGCTGAGGATGTGTTAGTTCCTTAGCTCTGGCTACCCCTTCTAGGGATTTATAGCCGTGATTATATATATGTATGTATGTATGTGTTATAGTTAGAACAAAGCTGTAACTCTGCCCAATTTCATAAAAATAAATTATTTCCAATTAATATTTGTTAGTTTATCATTTAACCAGCGCGAAGCAAACACTGCCGTACCATCATTCATCATTCATGATTTTCTTTCTTTTTTTTTCTTTCCTTTTTAATAGAAGTAGTACGTCCCGTATACTCAGAGAGCTGAGATTGGATACAGAGGTTTAACGGCTACAAAAAGGGAAACTAGACATACCGACTTTATAAAAAATATTCAACATGGTGGGCCGTTTCATTTGATGTTAAAAATCGAAGGTCTGAAGTATCTGATAAAAACTTACCGCTGGTATCAGCTGTATTAGATATATGGGAGAGCTTCTTTTTACTATTGGTACTCAAAAAAATACTATCATTGCAAGAATCCAGCGTAGTGGGACACATTTTCTAATTTATTCTTCTAGCTTATGGCTTTCCACTTCTCAGCAAATGCTTACCCTTCTGCAATTAATGCGAATATAAAAAAAATGAAGGGAAACTCCGGATAAGACAAGACTTGGTTTAAATTTTATACCAACAGGTTACAAAAATTAATAATGGAACGATAAACATTATTCTATACTTAATAAAATAAATGGATAAGGCCACGTTTCTACAATAAAAAAACATCTCACCCAAAACATTATGTAAAAAATTAGCCAAGTCTCGATAAAGCTGCTAGTTTATCTCTAAAGAGTAATGCGATCTAGACCAAGTCGTGCCAGGTCCAAGGTTATGACCAATTATTTATTTTAACTCACCACTAAACTCCCTAAAATGGCTGTGGAAATTTCCTATTCCCAAGCTATAGCTACTCCTTCTAAATTAAAAGACGTACCTAAGTGTATGTATTATATTAATGTACGTGTTACGGCTAATAGCCGAAGTGCGGCTGCAGCTAGGTTTAGCCGGCTAGCAACTCTGAGTATGTGAAATACATGCATGCAAAACCGTCTTTAACTTATTGAAAGCTCTGGGCATATGAGGATAATGGGGCCCCTATAACTTTGATAGAACACTATCTTGTTAGAATAAACAATAAACAAAGAAAAACCAAGTTCCTAAATTAGTTTCTCGGTCCCGTCACGATCAGGTCAGGTTCGATGTATTGAAGTCAAAAAAAGTTTTTCGGCAATAAATATCTGTTATCGTTTCGTGATCTGGCAGGGACATGGGCACCACGAAACGATAACAAATATTGGGCCCCTATAGCTCTCGGGGCCCTGGCCACTTGCCCAGAGTGCCCAGTGGGAAAGACGGGCTTGCATGCATGAAAAGATATATGAAAGTCCCGAAACGCTTATAACATACACCGCAGCTAGCAATAAGCAAGAGAAGCGACATCGTCAGCGGCCACCGCGCGCCCGGCGCATGACAGCCGACTGATTCTGGGAATATATACTCCGCTGCAATACGGTGGAGCAAGCACTATTATATCATTGGAATGGGGTTGATGGAAGAGGACGACGACCTAGGACGTTTTCGACAGATAGTGTCCGATGGGAGAAATATTTTTTTTTTTCTTAGAGAATCTAATATACTGCTTAGTGTAATCATGTTAGCATAATTAGCACTTAAAGCGTTTGTATTAAATTTAACTACAAATGAAAATCTGGCTAAGCAGAGAAAAGAACAGTTTGGATTTTAATTAAATAAAATGAAGATGCACTTAAGACGAATATTTTGGTAAACTATTGACAAATTTTTGGTTTGACAATAAATTATGTTGTGTAGTGAGTGCCGGCTTAAAAAATTACTACCACTTTTTTGCAACGAGTATCGTAAGAGGCGAATAACGGGTATATGACTTTTTTAAGTGATGTTTGGGCGATGCGGTTGGAGACCCATCATCAACGATACTTTATTTATATCATATTGTCCCTACCAACTTCCAAATATGGCTTAGGAGTTTCTAGTTCTGAAGTTCTGGCTTTATAGCCGTATAGCGATCGGGATTCGATCCGATCGGGAACGATCGGTAGTATATAAATAAGATAGAATAAGTAATGATTGGTGGTTTTGGCATAGACATGGGATGGAAGACCGTGTAATGGTTATTTCAGTAGAGGTCGACTACATAAGACACATTTGTACTATATACTTTTATTTACTTTTGATTTGATGAGACGTTTTCTAGGATTATACAAAATGTCTCTGCCTATCCAAATAAAAAGGAATAGCCTATGTACATATTTTTATTTAACTTCTATATGTGTTTGGGTACTAACTTCAATAAGTTTTGGTAAAAAAAGTCTTACGATGATAAAATGTTACAGAATCAGTGTTCGATGAGAGAATGTGGCTTCTGAAATAATACTAGGAATTTCGTTATGTCAACCAGAACTTATTGAGTCAACCGGTCGAGACTCGAATTTTTTGGATATCTTTAAATTTAAAGTCTCTTGTAGTATAATGTGAAAAGAAGAAGCTTATAGATTTATGCTCTAAGATCGACTGCATAGATTTAAATTTTTGTTTCTTTTATTTATTTGATAGGTACTATATTGAAGGGTATTGGAGTCATTTTTTTTCTTTATTATATTTTTATTTGAAAATTGAATCCATTAATTGATAGTATTTCGCACCGGGCATACAAGTATTTTAGATACACTGGTATAATTCCTTATTTAAATGATGTCCAATATTAACACCATGAGAATCTGAGAAGACTAAAGTCCTCTGAGTCGACACAACTCTAATGTATGCAAGAGTGGGCTTAAGCAAAAAAAACTATTCTCAAGAAATACGTCATTGATAACAGTTCTACCAGTTTCACACTTTTTGCAAAAACCAAAGAGAGTTTCTACTGCTTTTATATTATGATTGTCTAACTTTGTGATTTCATTAAATCCTTCAAGATAACTTTGCATTTCTAATTGACTGTTATGATAGTTTTTTGTTATCTCTTTAGTTCCAATTCAATTATTTTATTACAGTCCTGACTAAGTTTTACTTTATTAAGATCTAGAGAAAGCTCATAATTAGTACACAGTTGTTCTAACACATTTTACTCAATTTTCATCTCAGGATGTTGACTATACCTCAGTTTATTAAATTTCTTTTCAAAGATTTCTTATATATATATTTTTTTATTTAAGGTATTTTTGTATTTTGGCCGTGTAGTGTCGGCTTAGAATAACACTACCCCATTTCTACCCATGAGTTGGAGACCCGTCACCAAAATCATTTATTATTACCATCTTTTCCTCAATCAACTTCCAAAAGTGGCTGAGGAATTTCTGATTCCAAGACTCTGGCTACCCCGATAAGGGATTTATAGCCGTGAGTATATGTATGGTTTTTTTGTAACTTGCTTGAACCTTTAAAATGCACATTAGGAAGGGGTTATCCTTCTATACCGGAGTAGTTAAGTCTATTGTTGGCAAAGAAATTATGTTATCATACATTTTCTGCAGATTGTTTAAGATCTTCTCAGATTTCATACTTCTTAGTATATGTAGTTCTAGTTGAACCCCAGTCAGTTTTAGAAGTATAATCAGATTCAGTGATTCATTCAAAAGAAATAAGGGATACATGTACTAATATATCTCAAATACATACAGATACATACTCACGTCTGTGAGCCCCAAATAAAGATAGCTTGAGAATTGTAAATTAATTTGCTGCTTTCGCAAGTTGCGTAAAAAAAAATGCAAAATAAAGGATACTAACCATCCATACCAGCTTGCAATGGTTTTTCATGCTCCGTGCTTCGAAGGGCACTTTAAGCCGGCGGTCTCGGCTCGTCGTAGTCTATACATCAACCGCAATTGCTCGGAAAGGTGAACGAGGGTCTATATAAAAGTTAGGTTTGAGCCCCTCGGCAATGACATTATATGGGCTGTGAAGATTAACAATTGCAAAAAAATATATCATTATTTGAGTCTGCCAACATGTACATTGTACATAGCAAAATGTTTTGCACCGATTCCTTAATGATTTTCAAAAGTAACAACAGCTAAATAGTTCTCTAGTAACCATAGTCCTGTATATTTTTTTCTAGTATTTTAAACTTACATTAGCCCACTTACAACTCTAATTAAACCGAGTCAAAAAGTTTAATCATATCAAGTAAACCCTAGTATTCTGTCCGGAGAAAAGCGTTTAGCAAAACAACAATGGCAGATAACAGTTGGAAACTTCTTAAAAGTGAGAAAAACTAGGCTATCACGACTGTTTGCCGCCGTCAGGAACAACTGTACGTTTTATTTTAAATCCTACAATTAGCATTCTGAGCTCAACTCAACAGCTTATTCTGTTCAACTTGAAAATCCACTATAATATTCATCATTCAGAGCAGCTTTTAAATCTTAATCATCATTATTATCATCTACATAAAACAAAGTATCGTTGGTGATGGGTTACCAACCTTACGACACTTGTGGGTTAAAGGGGTAGTGATGTTCTAAGCCGGCTCTACACGGCGCTTACGATACTTTATTTCTACCGTCTTGTCCACTATCAACTTTCAAATGTTCCAGCTTTAAAAATCAGATCTGGCTACCCCTTTTCGTAATTTATGTTCGTGAGTATATGTATATAAATAGAACATGTATGCTACTGAGCATATCATTTTCACAACTACGCCATTGCGTCATTTTACTTGTCCGATTTCGTGAGTTATACTGTTTAGTTGTTCTACGGAGTTTTCTGATAATCGGACGTTGTAGAGGTATGCTATATTATATTAAGCTGTGTAGTGTCGGCTTAGAATAGCACTACCCCATTTCTTCCGGTGGGTGCACGTAACAGACGACTAACGGTACTGGGGCTTTTAAGGGTTTTTTGGGCGATGCGGTTGGAAACCCATCACCACAACCTTTATTTAATTTAAATCTTTTTGTTCATGAAAGCCTCATGTGGGGATTATTACTAATTAATAAAAAATAAATAAATTATTATTCTTTATTTATTCTTTATTAATTAGTAACCTTTATTTAACCATATTTTCCCCACTCAATTTTCCAAAAGTGGCTGAGGAATTTTTGATTCCTTAGTTCTGGTTACGCCTTCTAGGGATTTATAGCCGTGAGTATATGCGTGTATGTATGTAAAAGAGAGAGGGTAGATTTTGTGAACCAGCCTGTGTCGCGATGCTAAGAGCTAGAAAATTGGTTCAGGTATCAAATTGAAGGTCTCCATCTGAAGTTTTACCGAACCATACATTTTGCCATAACTGGATCAGTTAAATTGTTAGCGATTAAAAATGTAGTCCACGCGAAAAAAAGCTAGTTTACTATTATTATAAAGTTTTTAATTTAGATTGTTTGTTTGTTTGTAAGGATTCCGTCTTCAGAACTACTGAACTTTGCTTATCAAAATGTTACACATTTAGGAGTGCTATAGGCTATTTATGATCACGCTTGACTTCATAAGGGGTGAGCAGTGATTGAAGAAACCCTAAATCGAAAGAAGATTTTTGTGAGATAGCACTACCCGTGCAAAGCTAGAGTCGGTAACTAGTTTGTTTATGAAACATAATTTAATTGGCTATTTGTTTGTGAGCGTCTGAAAAATGAGGCTAAAATTAGTCAACTATAAATTTTTAGAGAACTAAACATAAAAATACAAAGAACTTGTAAGTCTCCAATTATTTGTTAAATTCCTTGAAAAATTGTGATATGTTTATCTTGTAAAATATGAATATTTTAATATCTAGAATTTGCTCATTGTTTGCATTACAGAGGAATTAAATAGGACATTGTATTTACCGTAGTGAGGCTTAAGCGCCCAATTCCACTAATTTAGTTTTAAAATTTGCACAAGGTTGGAGCTCTGTTTACTGAAATATTTTACTTTCTGCCTGAATCTTGTAATCTCATTTCTGCAATATAATACTTTTGTTCAGAAGTGGTCGGCAGAGATCATCTTTTATATATTCTTACGTTTTGACAGTCATGTTTACTGAGATATTACTTATATTTTACCATCTTTTTCCAACCCAACTTCCACATTCTAGCCCTACTTGCCACTCCTCCATCGTTGCCGGTGGGACATACATACAAATACTCACGGCTATAAATCCCAAGAAGGAGTAGCCAGAGCTAAGAAACTAGAAGTTCCTTCAGCCACTTTTGAAAAGTAGAGTGGGTAAAAGATGGCAAAATAGAGGTTGTTGGTGATGGGTCCCAACCACATCGCCCAAAAATCCCTTAAAAGCCCCAATACCGTTAGTCGCCTCTTACGTTCACCCACCGGCAGAAATGGGGTAGTGTTATTCTAAGCCGACACTTCATAGCAGCACAGCCGGTGGGACAGCTGCCTTATTATAGACTATCGTAGACAATGGACGTGCCCCGCGGTTTTATTTTAGTCTAATCTATGCCTATGTATTAAATGCCCACGACTGTATCTCTTTTTATTATTTTTTAGCTTTTAGTACATTTATATTAAACATTAAAATGTATTTTTAACTTAAAACCGTTTAACTTAAATAGTTTTAATATTTTTTTTATTAACGAGCTGTTCTTATCTATTTGTATTGCTATATTAGCAACAGTAAATCAGATAAATATTTAAGAAAACTCTGTTTTCAGCTGCCAGGCTTACAGACAAAGCAGCCCTAATCCCGTTTACCTATTTTGTATGTTATAATGTCTGTGAAGTGTCGGCTTATTATAGCACTGCCTTATTTCTGCCCGTGGGTGATCGTAGGAGTCGACTAAGGGTGTTGGGGCTTTTAAATTTATTTTTGGGCGATGCGGCTGGAGACTCATCATTAAGAACCTTGATTTTACAATCTTTTCCCCACCGAACTACTGAACTACCGAAAGTGCTTGAGGAATTGCTTTCTGAGGCTCTTGCTACCCGTTTTAGGGATTTATAGCATGCATTGCTGTGTAGTCTCGGCTTAGAATAGGACTACCCCATTTCTTCCGGTGGATGACTTTTGGGCGATGCGGTTGGAGACCCATCACCAACAATCTTTATTTTACCATCTTTTCCCCACGCAACTTCCAAAAGTGGCTGAGGAATTTCTAATTCCTTAGCTCTGGCTACCCCTTCTAGGGATTTATAGCCGTGAGTATATGTATGTATGTAGCCATGACAGTATGTATGTGTATGTACGGAACCGTACAAAACCCCTAATCTTTTATGTATAGCTCATCACTTCCTAATAAAATATACGTGGTAATGTTAAAGTTCCAACAAACCAATTCATAAAAGAACAGCTTTCATTTATATTTTCTCCAGGAGTAGTTTGGTAATACTCTACGATTAACGTCCCGACCCTTACTGACAGCTAATACATCTCGCCAAAGCACGGGAAATTATATAATTAGGTAAATTATCAATCAAAATAGGATAAGTTTATCAAAGTGGAGATATCAGTGTACCTCCCAGGGCACGGCAACCAATACTCTTACCGTCGAGTCATGAACCTAACTTTCCAACCTTTGGGCCATGAAGCCATAGAAAATATGCACCTCCACCAATTTTATTATTCATGCAATCCCACTGAAGTATTAGCACAAAGCACAATTTGCGTTCAGCTCACGATTTTATCTCAAATATAATACTCGCAGCGAAGGCAAACGTAAAAAGACTTGGTCTTTGTAAAAATGTAAATTTTATTGCCCAAAAGCAGTCTCAATTGCCATAAATACATAATGTTATACAGCTTGCAGTTGCACATGCGCGCCGACACTTATTGTAAGAAGTATTTTACACTACATTATACACAATGTGAACCAAGAATTAGCTGTATAAGATATCAAGATACATACATACATACGCCGTTAGTTCCCATTGTGGTAGGCAGAGACTATTGATCGCCACTTTGTACGATCCTGGCAAACCTCTCTAGCTTCATTCACATCCATCAATCTTTTCATACATGCTCTTTTATTCTTCGTACTTCGGACACCTGCCTTTTTGAGCACAATTTCTATTTGATCTAAATGTGTCCTCCGAGGTCGTCCTCTACTAACATTACCTTCCACATTGGCTCTATAGATCTCTTTCACCACTTTACTGTCATCCATCCTCTCTATGTACCCAAACCATCTCAACATTCCTTTTTCTATCTTTCTTACAATATCATCTTTTACACCACACCTTTCACGAATCACATCATTCCTCACACGATCACATAACCTTACATTACAAACTTTTCTGAGGGATCTCATTTCTACTGCATTCACTCTGCTTTCATGCTTCTTCTGCCACACCCAACATTCACTGCCATACATAAGCGTAGGAACGAGGACAGCATCATGCACAGCCATTCGGGCCTTTTCGGACACCGATTGACTAGACATGAGACTATCCAGTGCTCCATTTACCGCATTACCCTTTTTTACTCTTCTTTCAATGTCTTCATCACACTTTCCATCCCTAGTAAACAAACTTCCCAGATATACGAACTCTTTGACTTGTTCCACTTTCTTACCATTGATCTCAATCACGCATTCAGTCATATTCTCCTCTCTCTCGAAAACCATGGTTTTGGTTTTATCCACATTCACTCTCATTCCTTTTCTTTCAAACGACGCACATGCAATATTCATCATCTCTTGCAACTCTTCAACCGACGATGCAAGTAACACTTGATCATCAGCATATAAGAGGCATTTGATGACAAATCTACCCATTCTCAGTCCATAATCACTTTCACGCAACTCTATCAGACAGTCATCCATGAACAAGTTGAAGAGCCACCGAGAAGCTACACATCCCTGTCGGACACCCCTAGAGATACCGAACCAGTCTGTGTTTTCCCCGTTTATTCTTACACATGCACAAGAATCCTCATAGAGTGATACCAATGCACGTATAAGTTGGCTCCCCAAGCCTAACTTGGATAACACCTCCCACCAATACTTCCTTACCACCCTATCATATGCCTTCTCTAAATCTATGAAGGAGCAATACACCTTTCGATTCTTGGCTAAGAACTTTTCAGTGATGCTCCTTAAAGAGAAGATTTGATCCATACATCCCATTCTCTTTCTAAATCCTGCTTGCACATCCCAAATTTTGTCATCTGTTTCATTCATCACTCTTTCAATCAATACCTTTGCATACAATTTACCGACAACACTGAGAAGGCTGATTCCGCGGTAGGTTTTAGCTTCCTGGTGTGACCCTTTTCCTTTATATAAAGGCACAATTACTGCCCTGCACCAATCAAGTGGTACTTTACCACTCGACCAACACTTTTGAAAAAGGAAGTACAGCCAGGAAGCCACCAACCCTTTACCAGCCCTCAGCATTTTGATACTTATCCTATCATACCCTGCCGCTTTCCCTACTTTCATACTTTTCAATGCTTTCATTACTTCTTCCATACTAATCTCACTGTCACCCAATGCCTCATTTCAGTCAATTGGCCAATTGCTGCCAATTGGCGAAGAACTAGGTGAATCCTCTTTTTCAAAGAGTCCCACAAAATAATTCTTCCATACTCGTCTTATGCTACTTTCATTTTCTACGCTACTACTTTTCACGCTTTTTCTTTTCTATTTTCTTCTTAACCTCATCCTTAACTCTCTTATATTCATCTTCACTATTCTTCACTACATTATCTGTTACTCTCGCACCCATTCGTTTACTTGCTTTAATCGCTAGTAAATCTAACCAAGCTTCTTCTTATCTCCAACTGCCTCTTTCACATCTTTATCCCACCAACTTGTTGGTGTTCTGTTTGTTCTTTTACTTAATCCACATACTTTCGTCACACATTCAACCATTGACGATTTGAGCACATTCCATACTTCTTCTATTTCCAATTCATCCTTCATCTCCACGCAACTTAGCCTGTCGTCCAATTTCTTCATATATTCATCTCTAATATTTTCATCCTCTTCCAATTTCTCCACTTTTATTCTCGCAAATTCATTTGTTGACACTTTGGCCCTGTGACGCCAACAATTGCACAGTCCCCTCAATCGTCAATAACACGAGAAAGTGATCTGTGCCAACGTTAATGCCCCTGTAGACTCTGGTGTCAACAACCTTTGCTCTTAGCCTTTCATCCACTATCACAAAATCTATCATACTTCTCTCGCTGCCCCTCTGTTTAGTATACATATGGATATCTTTGTGTTCAAACAACGTGTTCGTAACACAAAGATTCCTCTCCAAACATACATCAATCACTTTCTCCCCATTCTCGTTCACTCTTTTATCACCAAACTTTTCTAAAACTCTTTCACAACCGTTGCGTGACACTGACACCCCAACCCAACCATTAAAATCTCCTAACATAACAATTCTCTCATTCTGATCACACCCATTCGCAACATCGTCTAACAAATTCCAAAACTCCTCCCTCTCGGATAGTGATTTGCACATGTCCGGAGCATACACGCAAATTATGCGCATCCGGACCAGCCCTACTTTCACCTTTATCCATAGGAGCCTTGGACTCACACATGCATAATCTTTCATGCACTTAGCCATCCTTTCAGATATAAGAAGTCCCACGCCTTGGCAAGCTCTGTCACTCTCGGCAACTCCCGGCCAGATAGCTGTAAATGGGCGAAGTTGTGAAACCTCTTTTTCCTTGCGCTTCGTTTCATTTACACACAGAAAATCTAGGTTTCTTTCTTCTATAATCAAACATACTTCATCTAATTTTTCATGCATCCCTCCACCCACATTCATCGTACCAAAACGGGTCTCTTCAGCCCACTTTTCGCCCCGCGATTCCTCGCGGATCCATATACCACGGCGTGATAGGTGGCGAGCCACATCGCCGCTATCGTGTTTTATTTTTGTTTGGAAACACATTTGGACCCCACGAAAAGCAAGGGAAATAAACTGTCTGCCTAGCCAGAGCCCCGCTTGACTAGGTAAGGTTATTTAGTACCCGGAGTGCACCAAGCTCAGGGACGGCGGCACGCTAGAGACCAGGCTCACCCCTGGCCACGCATCCCTCGGCACGGCAGACCTTGGATTGGTGTACGGGCGAAGATGGAAAAGCCCTGTTCCCTTAGTCGACTCCTACGAAACACCCACGGGACGAGATGGGGTAGTGCTATTCTATGCCGACACTACACAGAAGATATCAAT
This sequence comes from Bedellia somnulentella, assembly GCA_963576735.1. Taxonomy (NCBI): domain Eukaryota; kingdom Metazoa; phylum Arthropoda; class Insecta; order Lepidoptera; family Bedelliidae; genus Bedellia; species Bedellia somnulentella. The sequence continues at coordinate 16,512,838 of OY755189.1, read as the reverse complement.
ATAATAAATATTATTCTGAATCTATACTAATATTATAAAGCTGAAGAGTTTGTTTGTTTGAACGCTAGGATCTCAGGAACTACCCAATCAAATTGAAAAAATCTTTTTGTGTTGGATAGTCCATTTATTGAGGAAGGTTTTAGGCTATATATCATCACGCTGCGACCAACAGGAGCAAACTATCAGCGAATAATGTTGCAAAAACGGGGATAATTATTCATACTAAGGCTTCCGTTGTGTGCGCTGCGTAAACGGTTTAAGTTACCCAAAAAAAATGTATTAAAGAATTATTTCTCTTTAAATGATCTAAAAAAATGCCCGAGACAGTATATGTCTAACTTTTAAGGTTCACTTACTATAACCATTTTTATGGTAAATAAATTTGGTCGAATTGAATGCATAATTGCCATAATGTTTTATCAACATAATATTAATCTTTATCCAAATAAATATGTTGTTGATTGAGAGTATTTAATTGAGAACAAAATTTTCCTTGACATCACTTAATTTAAACAAACATCTTAGAAGATAATACAATTTTTAAATTACTCTGTAACAAAATTTACACGCGTGCATGAAGCGCATGACAAGACGCTGCGCTGGCCGGCGAGCGAGGTCACCTGCGCGAGAAGCAAAGTCAAAAGTCAAAAAGTGTGTGTTTGTAGCTAAATGAAGACTAATTCACAGAACGTATTTAAAATAAAATTTACAGGAAGCCAGATAATGATCCCAATCAACACAATAGGACACTTTTTATCCCAGAAAAATTAAGAGATCAATAAATTTTCTTAAAAAATGGTTAAACAGACTAAGAATCAATGCTCAGCCGAAACTACTATACTTATAAACTTAAAATTTATAAAGTGAAAAAATTGTGAGGACACTTTGAAAAACACCTTTTTTTTCATCGCATGACAGAGACCCTCAACAGGTCAGTTAAATATTTCAGTTTGACGACGTGAAAGTCTACACTTTAGACAGTATGAAGTCTGTGGGGTCAGCTAGTTATCTATAATATGTAAAACTTTTGTTAGTCTAACTAGAAATATGATCTTTAGTATTGCTTGTAAGTGGTCGGTGTAAGCTTAACTTAATATAACTTGGGCAGTATTGGGAAGTGCACAGTCGGAATCCTGAATTTATCACGAAAATTATGTTCTGTATTTTTATTTGCATATATACATGTGGGGTCAGCTAGTTATCTATAATATGTAAAACTTTTGTTAGTCTAACTAGAAATATGATCTTTAGTATTGCTTGTAAGTGGTCGGTGTAAGCTTAACTTAATATAACTTGGGCAGTATTGGGAAGTGCACAGTCGGAATCCTGAATTTATCACGAAAATTATGTTCTGTATTTTTATTTGCATATATACATACATATACTCACGGCCATGAATCCCAAAAAGGGTACGCCAGAGCTTCAGAGCTAGAAACTCCTCCGCCACATTTATAAGTCGGTAGGGGACAAGATTGTAAAAATAAAGTATCGTCGCGTCGGTGATGGGTCTCCAACCGCATCGCCATTAAACCATCATAAAGCCCCATAACCTTAGTCGCCTCTTATGATACCTGAGGGTAGAAAGGGGTAGTGACATTCGAAGCGGTTTTACTTTCACACTATGCAGTTTTCATTTGGTAGTAGGTATATTAAGAGATTAATCATTGTGTTATCTATTTATTACTAATACAACAAGAAAATTGGTATCTTTTTTTTAAAGATGTAGATAAATTGTAGCAATGAGTTTTTTGTCATTATACTCTATTTACAAAACTTCTAGCGAAGTATCGATGTATCCGATTTAATTGACATGGAATAAGTATTTTTGGTTGTCATTGTTATTCCAAATAAATTACTCTGAACACCAGGCTCCAATTTCACCATGACTACAATTGTCAGTGACATATGTCGATCTACAATTGTCAAGCAAATTGTGACAATTACAATTTTATGAAATATTTTCTATAGAAATGCTTACAAACTTGACAGGCATTTTGCTACAATTGTATGTATTGAAATTGTGTTTTGAAACAGTAATTATTATTTTAGTCGACATATTTGTAGAATTGTCGTAGAATCTTGACATGAGATTGAGCACATGTCGGATTTGCGTGACAATTGTAGTATTTCGTGGTTGATACACGCGTATTTCAAAATGGCTGTCCATGCGAGTAGTAGTACGGTGTTATTGATAAAATTGTAGCACTTGTCGCGTTGGTGAAATTGGAGCCAGGTGACCAACATGTTTTACCATGTTTCGAAGAAGTCGCATATCTGCCATTCTTGCGGGTATTCAGCTGTGAATGTTTTGTCTTTGTAATCTGTTGTCTTTGCTGTTAAATATTAAAAAACTTTAATTTAGGGTCATTATACGATAGGCCGTGTATCATGTGTATAACCATCTTTACTCTAAAAATCACAAAAGACTGCTTTATTTGATTGGCCCAGAACTGTGTGAATCAAGCTTTAGTCCCGAAATCCACATATCACTGTCCACAAAACGCGGCTCCTTATGCACAGTTAATCTTGTTTATTATACTATTTATTATTGGCCGTTGCTGGGCGCGACTCGACTCCAACTAAGAACAGAAAATAACCGGGAGCACCATTTGTGGGGAAATTTTACGATTTTAAACGAAATTGTTTTGTAAGAGCAAGGAATGTTTCACAGCAATAAATTGCGGATTTTTTGTCAAAGCTTTTTGTAAGCAAATAAACTGTGTGTTGCTAACTGTAGCTAGCCTTGTGAATCTGATGATTCTCTTGAATTTTAATCTGGAGTGGAATTAAACGCAGCTTGTTTGTTGAACAGATGTAATGGAAGTGAAAAAACGTGTACATAGTATAGGATAGATGAGGGAAGGGACATAGTAAGCCAATAGAATTTAAGATCGCGACATGAAGGAGCATTCTGATTGGCTGACGATCGCGACATACAGAATTTGTGAGCAGCGCCGCCGATCTCTTCTTATGACGTAGGATATGGTGTACGTGCACTAAGCACGAACATGCCCCCAGCCTTGAAAGCACTAGCTTTCGACATCATCAATAAGTGGACAGATCTTCGTGTAAGCTCGCCTGGTAACGCCGGTCTGAGTTTGTATTTCAGCAACTCTAGCGACGCCGTCTTGTCCTTTGATTGAGCGAACTATCCTGCCGAGTTGCCATTTCAAAGGAGGAAGGTTGTCGTCCTTTATGACTACCATAGTGTTCGGTAGCAGATCAGCTGACTTGTTTCTCCATTTAGTTCGCTGTTGCAGCTCTGCAATATACTCGACAGCCCATCGAGACCAAAAATGTTGCCGTATTTGCTCCAGCCTCTGGTAACGTGTTAGACGGTGGACTGGGGTATCGGTGATGTTCTCAGCATAGGCAGGTGCAGTTAGCTGTCGACCAATCAGGAAATGGCCAGGACTAAGAGGTGTGAAATCGTGGGGATCTGTGGAAATCGGAGTTAAGGGACGAGAATTGAGTATTGCTTCTATCTGCGTAAGAACTGTAGTTAACTCCTCAAACGTTAAATGAGCATTACCAACTACTCGGCGTAGATGGTACTTACATGATTTAATCCCAGCCTCCCACAAGCCTCCAAAATGTCCAGAATAAACTGGGATAAATTTAAATATGATTTTCTGACTTGTAGCGTAGTCAATGATCTCTTTACTGCAATTTTTTGTGAAATTATCAAATTCTCTTTTAAGGCCTACAAAATTACGACCATTGTCTGAATAGATCTCATTTGGCTTGCCACGACGAGATATAAAACGTTTTAAGGAAAGTAAGTAAGCTTCGGTGGAAATATCACTAACTAATTCTAGATGTATAGCGCGTGTAATAAAACAGATAAATAAACAAATGTATGCCTTGACGGTTTTAGCACCTCTACCTTTGCGGTTCAATATGAGTATAGGCCCTGCGTAGTCAACACCACATCGCATAAATGGATAGGTTTGTGTAATACGCTCTTTGGGTAAATTACCCATGAGAGGAGTCAAACTTTTACCCTTTAAGCGTGTACATAAAATGCATTCATTAACTGTTTTTCTTGCGAGGTTTCTGCCGCCAATAGGCCACCATGATTCGCGTATATGAAATAACAGAGCTTGCGGAGCGCCATGAAAGAGCTGCCTATGCTCGTGTTTAAATAATAAATTCGAAAAATAATGCTTAGAAGATAACAAAATAGGGTGTTTCTTATCATAACAAAAGTCTGGGGAATTTTTTATACGCCCACCTACTCTTACAATGCCATATTGGTCTAAAAATAAGCTAAGTTTAGATAAATTATGTGAAGATTTTAAACAACCATTTTTTTTTAATAAATGTATCACGTCGGGAAAAGATTCGTATTGACAGCGTTTTACTAATAACCTCTCTGCCTCTTCAAGTTCTGATACGTTAATGACTCCTTTGCGGACATTGTATTTATTACGGATATTGTGTATGAAGCGTAAAACATATACGGCAGAGCGACACATACGATTATATTGTGAAAAGTGAGAAAATGGAAAAAATGATTCAAGACAATTATTTGCAACGAGAGAGATTATAGTAGTTTTTAATTCAGGTAGGGCCTGTGAGTTATCTGGCAATACTGACACACCAGCTGTTTTGAAGTTATAGTCGTGTAGAAATTCAGGCCCTTCCCACCATAGACTGCATGAGCTTAGATCTTGTAAGTTAACACCTCTAGAAACGAGATCAGCTGGGTTAATTTTACCACTAATATGTCGCCATGGAATGTCTTTAGCTATTTCATGAATTTCAGCAACCCTATTCTGAACAAATACCTTTAGTAAGCTTGGTGCTATTCGTAACCAACCCAACACGATTGTGGAATCGGTCCAAAACATAATCTGATTAAAAGTACAACGCAAGGATTTAATTATTCTGTCACACAGACGAGCGCCTAATAGAGCGCCGCACAGTTCTAACCTAGGTATACTTACTGGCTTTAGAGGTGCAACTTTTGCTTTAGAGCACAATAATCTGACTGATACTGTCTGAGTATCATCATTTACCGCGCGTATGTATACGCAAGCTCCGTATGCCGTCTGTGACGCGTCAGTGAAAATATGCATCTCTAAAGAAGTGGGATTGACAGCGATTACGTGCCTCGGTATTCTCAGGGTACGAAGAGTTGGAAGAGAACTAGTGAAATGGTTCCACTTACGTATAGCATCACTGTCTGATGGAATATGATCATCCCAATCCAATTTTAGTAACCACAGTTGTTGTAGTAATACTTTGATCAAAATAATTACGGGACTAAGTAAACCCAGTGGGTCAAATATTTGTGAAATGCATGACAGTATAGTACGTTTTGTTATAGCATTTGTATTAACATTATAATGAGAACTAAAATGTAAATCGTCTGACGATGAAAACCAACCTAAGCCTAAGGTTTTATTGGACGTGCAATCAATGAGAGTAAATTGTTTGGATTCACTAATATTTCCTTCTATTTTGTCAATCGGAAAGTTGTAAACCCACTTACGTAATGGAAAACAACCTAAAGCTAATGCATTGGAAACCTTTGAACATAAATCCAAAAGAGTGGATTTATCATCACTACCCGTGATCATGTCATCAACGTAGTAGTCTCTGTTGATGATTCGCTGCACTTCAGGATCCTGGCTTTCGAGACCAAGTTGTTTGAGACATCTCACACTTAAGAAAGGAGCGGATGCAGTTCCGTAAGTCACCGTATTAAGCCTATAAACTCTAAGAGGTTCAGAAGGTCGGTCACGCCAAAGTATAAGCTGAAGGTCACGCTGATCTTCGGCAACGAGACACTGCCTATACATTTTCTCCACGTCTGCGCATGCGACGAAAGCATACTGTCGAAAACGGAGCAAAATATCGAAAAGATCCCCTTGAATAGGGGGTCCCACGAGTTGATAATTGTTTAATGATTTGCCTGTACTTGACACCGCGCTGGCATCAAATACAACGCGCAATTTGGTAGTCGTACTTTGTTCACGAAATACCCCATGATGCGGCATGAAATAATGTGGTGTTCCGTACGACTCTATTCGAGTCATGTGACCTAATTGCTCGTATTCATGTATGAAGTCCATGTAAAGTTGTTGAAATGTCGGTGACCGATGTAATCGCTTTTCTAAAGCAAAAAATCGACGTTCGGCTTGTTGGCGAGTATCTCCTAACGTGTCAAGTGGGTGTAGAAAAGGTATGCGTACGATGAACCTGCCTTCTTTGTTGCGCCTTGTGGTTTGAAGAAACAATTCTTCGCATTTGCGTTCCTCATCCGTATGTGTATCCCGAACTTGTGAGACCTCCTCAAGTTCCCAAAACATTCTCAATTGTGTGTCAATTGAACGTGAAGTATGACATTTAATATTTTTTACAGACTTACATGAATTGTAAATGGGGCCGGATATGATCCAACCGAGTTTCGTTTTTTGTAGAAAGGGTCCGTTATCTAACCTTATACTACCATCCATAAACAATCCCCAAAACTGATCCGCGCCTAATAAGATATCGATAGGTAAAGGATCTAAGAAATGTGGATCGGCTAATTGTAAACCGTCTGGAATATTGAATTGTGGCTTGTTAACCTTCCATGTAGGAGGTTGAGATGAAGTTATGTTCTGTAAAACATAACATTGTAATCCTAACATGTAGTCAGAAAAGTGAGATTTGATGTTGATATTGCAACTGTAGGAGCATTGTGTTATTGTATCACCTACACCTTGTATCGAATGAATAGTGGACTGTATTAATTGTATGCCTAACTTATTACATAATGATTGTGTAATAAAACAGCGTTCGCTTCCACTGTCCAGAAGTGCACGCACACAATGATACTTGCCGTACACGTCTATTATTTGAACCAAAGCAGTTGACAACAAGACAGGGTGCACACTAATATGTTTATCAGGTAAACTCTGCGTTTGTACGTGCGCTTTGTTAATAAGCATCGTGACCTTGTTTTCATGAACAACAGGGATGGGGCGCGCGCAAGACGCTTGCGCTGGTTGAGATAACGAATCTAAAGAAATCGCATGGGAAGCCACTGGGTTACTGTGATAAGCTTGTTCATCGTTTGGAACATGAATTAATGAATTATGTTTTTCAGTGCAATACTTACAATGACCCGATTTGCAGTTCTCGATTGAATGCCCGGGGCGAAGACAGTTTTTGCAAAGTTTATTAGATGTTATTAATTTAAGTTTCGTTTGTAAATCACAGTTAATAAATTTCGTACAAAAGTAAAGATAGTGTTTACCTTTACACATAGGACATAGGAACTTAGAGCTAGATTGTTGTTGTCCTTTAACTGCTGAAACATTGCAATGAGATGTGTGTGTTTTATTCATACTCACTGGTGGTTTTTTAATCTCAGTGTGGATATTATGAGACAAGTGCAATGTTTCTAACATGTCAGCCCGGCTTTCAAGGAATGTCAGCAAATCGGTGAGTTTTAAACATGACTTGGTATCATTTTTCGAAATGAGTGAACCTTTGTGTTGTTCCCATTCGCGTTCTGTAACTCTGTCGAGTTTAGAGACTATAAGATATATGATTAAAGTATCCCAGTGCTCAACTTCTTCTCCTAAAACCTTCAGTGCCCTTAAATTTTTTAAAACTGTGTCAATTAATCGCCTTAAAGTTTCTGGAGATTCCTTTGTTGTTGATTGTAAATTAAATAATGATTTGACATGATTTTGAACTAATAACCTACAATTATTATACCTGTTTAGTAAAAGATCCCAGGCTACTGAGTAATTTTCATATGTAAACTCTAAAGAATCTATGACTAATGAAGCACTACCCTTTAGTGATGATTTAAGATAGTGAAACTTCTGTATGTTGTTAATATCTTTTGAATTATGCACTAATGAAGTAAACTTATCTCTAAATTCTAGCCAGTGCTCAAATGAACCGTCAAAGGTAGGCATAGGAATCGTAGGTAACTGTATAGGCTGTGACTTAAGACTAATACATTCACTGTTGCTAGTATTCTTTCCACCGGTATGAGAAACTAATATAGAAGCTTTAGCCAGTGCACTGTAATAAGCATTTTCAAAACTATCTCGTTCCTCCATCTGTTTAGTGATCTCAGACTCAGGAATTCTAGATTCTATGCTAAACTGAATATCATTAAACTCACTCAGTAAATTGCGGATGGTTTCTATTCGAAAGTTTAGGTCTATTATGCCCTTTTGTGATAGAATAGATTCATCTATGCTACTTAAATGACTAACAAATCTAGTGAGGCTACTTTTAACAACACCTCGCTTGCGAATAAGGTCTCGATAGACTTTATCCTCTTGACTAATGGGGATAGGAGACTTGGGTCTCGTTGGAGCTTGAACACTAGTTTCTAAAGACATATTGGAGGCTTGTAAAAGAGAAAATGGTACTCACGGTTTTATGGATCACTTTAAAGCACTGAACAGAAAGTAATGGTACTAATCCCGGTTAATTAACGCGCTGAAAAGATGAGCAGATATTAGCAAAATATAGGTTGTTAAGGATTATAAAGGTAGGAAAAGCACCAGTACGATACAGATGATGAAAGGATGGTCGATCTCAGTAGTTGTTTGCTTCGTATTCAGACTTAGGAACTTTCTTTGTTAGAACAGGGCGTCCACGTTGTCGTCCAAAGGTCAACTTTATCTCAAATTCGTATTTAGCTGGTTCTTCTTGATATTTGGCGTCAGAAGGATCAAAATGTTGCTAACTGTAGCTAGCCTTGTGAATCTGATGATTCTCTTGAATTTTAATCTGGAGTGGAATTAAACGCAGCTTGTTTGTTGAACAGATGTAATGGAAGTGAAAAAACGTGTACATAGTATAGGATAGATGAGGGAAGGGACATAGTAAGCCAATAGAATTTAAGATCGCGACATGAAGGAGCATTCTGATTGGCTGACGATCGCGACATACAGAATTTGTGAGCAGCGCCGCCGATCTCTTCTTATGACGTAGGATATGGTGTACGTGCACTAAGCACGAACACTGTGGGTTTCATACATTTTTTTATTTAAATCCACTGTTCTGGCCACAAAAACGTTCTCTTATATAAGTGAGACTAAGTATTTAAAAGTGTTTTAAATACATTTTAATCCATGTAAGCATTAATTTCCTTATGGTAGTCCTCTCGAGCTTTATCTAGATTCATCAATCTTTTGATTCAGGCTCTTCTGTTTTTCAAACTACGGATTTTATGCGAACTATGCGGTAGTTTAGTGCAAATGCTTAGTTAAATATTGGTGTAGTTATAACGTAACAAAGGACAGAAGGCCCCTAAATCGGGAAGTATATGAAAGGGCATTAATCATATGATCACGCACAATCTAATTCAATCCATGTTCTCTTTTATCGCATATTAAAGAAAACTTTGGGCAATGCTAATAAAGTGTGTAACTCCCAGTTATCATTTTTTAGCTTTGATGTCAACAAATATCCTCCGAAAAAAACTAGCCACCATTTTTTGCCAACTTTCCGAGGTCTTTCCCCCTACAAAAACCCACTAAAGATTGTCCCTTACTTTCTGGATCTTGCTGATAGATCCAGATTTCGTCACATGTAACCATTTGAGAACTTGTCTCGATAACTCACTTTAAATCGTTGACATGAGCCTGTTTTTTAGTCCGGGGGAGCAAACGCGGTATTCAACGACAAAAGATCTTTTTTACACCAAAACGTTCATGTAAAATTATAACTAACAAATGCTGGGTGTTTTCGACGGCCTTGTATGTAATTCTTGGGTTTTCTCTTAACAACATTTCTGGAGCCCACTTGTTAAGTGCAGATACTGCTGCTTGTAGGCGAACACTAATAAAATCACCCATAGGGTCAGTTTAACCCCTTTTAAAAAAGTAATACTTCTGAAAATTCGATGAGTGAGACCGTATTTAAAATTAAGCTTTATGAAAAAATTAAAACGCGGTTATGATAAAATATCTAGACTGGTTCCTAACTCGTTTAAAATTTGTAATATTAATAACTTTAAGTAAAGAGCAATATTAATGAGAACTGTTTGCATCACTGCAATGAAATTCATCGAGCCACGCGAATCGATACACCACAAAACTTTACATGTGTTACGACTGAGCATACTCCGGCAGTGTCGGCAACGGGGATACCACTCCTACATTTTGTGAAACATAAATAATATTACGCTTAAATTAAATGCATTGCAAATATAATTGCATAAAATATATTGAAAACCGTAAATATTTTGAGGTTTTGTTTATAATTAAACATGCATGCAATTCGTCCGAGCTGTGTCAATAATCTCCGTACTCACTAGAGATGTAACGAATGTCAGTTTTTAAGCATTCGCGAATACGAATGCGAATGCGAATATCTGTTGTTCACATTCGCGAATGCGGATGCGAATGCGAATATACAGGTTTCAGGCGCCGTTTGTCTATGATTCAAAGTAGAGCGCAAGGCGCGCGCAGCGCTACTGTGGGTAAGTAAGCTGTGGTTAAGTGTGTGTTGTTTAGTTTTTAAAAAGAAAATAAAGATTTGTTTTTTTTTCTTAGAACAAAATCTTATAAAGCAAAATATGTTGAAAATTCAGTTTATTTTACTTTTAACATAACATAACATAAACATAAACGTTCACGCCGCATATCCCCGAAGGGGTTGGCTGAGGTGACTTTGTCACCTGGTGTACAGAGTACCCACGTTTTGCATGGACAGTGTACTCACGTGATAGGACGCAGGCCTATCGCCGTTTTTGTACGAATACACTGTCACATGACTAAGTACAACTCAGCCATGTGGATTTCCTCACGATGTTTTCCCTCACCGTTAACAACCATGATAAATTAACCACACATATGTCTTTAGAAAAGACAAATTGGTGTAGGCCCGACCCAGGATTTGAACACTAGTCGTTTGCACGATAACCGAGTGTTCTACCCACTGGGCTATCACGGTTTACTTTTAAGTTTAAATAATTATCAAAGTATGTGTATGTGTAGGCAAGACGAAGACTGATCAAAGCACTTCTTTATGTACCTACTTAATAAGACTGCCTAAACATGAACACAGTACTATTTGTCTTGTAATGTCATAAGAACTGTGATTTATAAACACAAAAAAGGTGAATTCTAAAAAGAAAAAGATGTTAAGTTCGAACGTTTTACAATCAAAAAGAAAATATTATAAGTATTAATACTATTTTGTTTCATTTAAATTTACCTAATATTGTCATAACATTCTATGTTTTTGCAATTTCATATTCGCAGTTTATTCAAAAGATATTCACGAATGCGAATGCGAATGCGAATATAGAAAATCAGGCGAATATTCGCGAATGCGAATGCAAATACGAATATTCGTTACATCACTAGTACTCACACGAGAGCGTTTATATCAACAAAAATCTACTAGAAACTGGGCAAGTCAGATAGTAAACTCTTCACATCGAGAACGATAATAGGCATAGTTACATCTTCTAACCCAAATTAAAATTTATTTCTGACTCGCTTACACGAATATTCGTATTTTGTCATTTAGATATTTATAGAACAATATAAAAATGTGCGCTTTCTATTCGATGAAACCAACAACAACTACGGAGGTATTGTTGGAATCATCGTATCACCATGTATTCTCATATATCAGAAATGTCAAAATCCGAATATTCGATCGTGCGAGGCAGAAGAGATAATACATACATACATACATATACTCACGGCTATAAATCCCATGAAGGGGTAGCCAGAGCTAAGGAATTAGAAATTCCTCAGCCACTTTTGGAAGTTGCGTGGGGAAAAGATGGTGAAATAAAGGTTTTTGGTGATTGGTCTCCAACCGCATCGCCCAAAAATCCTTTAAAAGCCCCAATACCGTTAGTCGCCTCTTACGTACACCCACCGGAAGATATGGGGTAGTGCTATTCTAAGTATGCAAATTATTGTTCTCGTCGTGAAGGGTAGACCATCCAGACCAAATTTTTGAGGTATTATGCTCCTTTGGAAGAAAAAATATGTTATAAGTGGTTACAAAACATTTACTGTTGTTAAAATGATTAGATGATGAAATTTTCTAAGAGGGATCGTTGAACCTCTCATTTAGTTATTACTTTTTGAAATCCAGCAATCTGATAATCTTTGTGTCTTTGTGGGAATATAAAATCAAATGGTGTTATTACAACAACTTTCTATTTAGCAAACAATATTTCGTCAAAACTGTAGTTCGAATCAGTAGTTTCACAACAAAATATGAACACGTTTTTGGTCCAAAAGTGCGCTGTTATAAAAGTGCGGGCCGGGCGGGCAACACACCGGCGTGATTCATCGACGCGCGAATCTGCTGAGACCGCACACTTCATAATTAAATTCTGTTGTTTACCCAGCGAGATACAGACACGGTGGAAAAGCTTAAAATTAATTATTGAAACTGCCTGCTTGTAATTAGTTTTTGAGGTACAAGTAATTTGGTTGTTACGATATAATTTTAATATTTCGAAATGAAATGTCCTGGATATTAGTTTTCGTTTCACTACTTTGGTTTATCTTATTTTAATTACGTTTACTATGATACCGTGAATTTTATCTTTTTAAAATTATTGGTTATACTGTCGATACTGAAACCAAAATACGTTCTTTTTTTAATTAACAGCTTGTCTTACTGTATATCGGCGCATCACGTAAAATCAACTGTGCGGATCTTGACTAAATTTGGCATGAGGATAGGTATAACGTATAAAATCTTAATATTTTTTTATATCCGTATTTTACGAGGATTTTATAAGAGCTAAAAAAACATAACTCTAAAATCACTGCACTTATTGAAACCTCCTCCGTAAGCAAATAGTTCGATGAAATGAGTACGTCCTCTGTAAAAATATTTTTTTTTTGTTAAAAAACCGCATCAATACCCATACTAATATAAAAAGAACATATCTGAATCTGTTCATCTATACTTATAATAAATCTGTAGAGAGGTCAACTCTGTACATGAAATATGTTTTCAAAATAACTATCAGGTGGTGATAAGGGATCGATACTGATGCCAAAAATGCAATCAGTAAAATTTTTGTCTGTCTGTCTGTCTGTCGGTTTGTATGTTCCTTATGGAAACAAAAACTACTCGACGGATTTTAACGAAACTTGGTACAATTATTCTTCATACTCCGGGGCAGGTTTTTGTATACTTTCCAGCAGAGTAGTAAAGGGGAATTTTGGGAAATTTTGGGAAAACGGGAGAAGTTACTACATTTTTTAAGCTTCCGTCGCGTGTGCAGCCTTAATGGTTAAACTTACATAGAAATCATGTATGACGGAAATATTCTTCATAAAATTGTAAAAAAAAAATCCTCGGCAGTTTATGTCTATCTTTTACGGTTGAGTCACAATAACACGTGTAATTCCTGATAGCTTAGCAGTTCGGAACATTCTGATTATATTTGTTTACTCTTAAGTTTGTAAACCTCTCACTCATCCCTAATTTAAAAAAGGTAACATTATTACCTATTCAATAAAAAAAGAATCATAGAAATCTGTAGAGAAACACCGAAATTATACATAAAATAAGCCATCGCGCCCGTGACCAAAACCGAATCGTTACTAATTTACATATAACATACTAGATGGCGCCAGTAGTTGCATCCTACAACACGTAATGATTTATTTTTTAGATTGTTATAAATACTTCATAGCGTTTTATTCCAAAATTTGCTATTAAACGGAAATACTGAACCGTTCATTAAAGCGCATTAAAAATCACCAAACTGCACTGTTTAGGGAGTGCTACAAATTTAATAAATTGAAAACATTGCGCTGAATTTCACAATGCTTGAGCAGTGACTAAAGAAAGAAACCTCAGATATTTAAAAAACAACGCTACCCGTGTGAAGCTGGGACGATCCACTAGTAAACTAAATATTTAAATTGATACGTACATTGAATTATTTTAGGCGAAGTTAAAATGTAATGTTTTCAGTACCTTTTTTTGAACCAATGTCATAAAATACATTAATAATAGGTCTGATAGTCTAAAAATCAAACAAAACACTCGTTGAATTGAGTTAACTCATTGAATTAACATGATGTGGTAATTTGGTCGCGTAACTTCCTGAAATAAATATTTTTACCTTCCTAATTCTGACGAAGGGTTATTTTACTTGAAAGTGTGTAATTTATTATATTTATCCTTTTGCTGTAATTTTGAATGTTTTCTTTCATGCCTTGACTTGACAAACAGAAAAACAGACTTACGTGAAATCCCATGAAACCATGTATTTGATGTCAATTTGTCCCTTATGTTCTGAAAATTAATGTGTAGATAAAATTTCATATTTCAGGAGAAAATTAAGTGCCTAATTTCCAGTGGTGGTTATTTAACCAAAATATATTTTGCGTAATTTTATGTTTCCTTAAAACAAGTACTAAGAAATACAATTCCTCAGCCATTTATTTATTTCTAATTTAAATTCAATCAAATTTGCTGTGTCGTACCGGTTTCGAATATCCCTACCCTTTTGTCCCCACGGGTGTCGTAAAAGCGAATAAGGGCGTGGGGCTTTTTCTCATTGTCTTTTTGCGCTATGTGGTTGGAGACCCATTACAAACGATATTTTATTTCCACTATCGAGTCCCTATCAACTTCCAAATGTGACTGAGGGGTTTCTAGATCTGAAGGTCTGGCTAATCCTTTTTGGGCTTAATGGCCGTGAGTATATGTATGCATTGTATGTAATTTCCGTCATCTTATTGTTGAATAGACTACGAATAATTTTATATAATTTCGTTAAGGTATTATTGAACCCCCTCCCCCATCCCCGAACCTCACGTGAGTTTCTTACGTAAACGTGTGGGATTGTTATTGTAAAAAGAAAAAAAACAAATTTGCATCGTGCTTTTACTTACGACTAGTTAAGACTAGTAATCAATATTGCTGAGAGTTTAATTATAAGTGTAAAAAAAATTAAACAATAGAATACTTAAATCGTAAATACTGTGATTAGCGTAATGTAAGATTAGATGAGATTTGACTCGACTCCCTCCCCCCCTTAAACACCTCACGTAATTTATGGACGCCCCCGCTAACCAATCTTTTGGCAACTATCTCTTTATTTGTTTAATATACTTAGTCCATTATTCCAGTAAAGCTTACAGGACGGATTAAAAAAAATACAGTTAAAGACTAATTCAATTCAAAATCATTTATTTCGGATTATTCATCCATATAGTTGTTAGTAATCACAAAAACTATGTTAGTAACAAAAATAACATTTAAAAATAACATTTAAAATTAAATACATAGACATAATTAATTGTACTGCTTTGGCTAATACTACCGACAACTGGCGGTGTGCAGTCTCACCCAGTGCCGGAGCAGTGGGGAGTCCCACCTGTCACTCAACACACGCAGAACTAAGCGAACATATTTTACCAAATCATATTGACTCAGTGTTAGCTGAGTAAAGCTTTGTACCAATTTGTTCTCTACTTTTTCTGCACAATCAGAAATAACGTTAATTGTGATGTATAGTATTTGAACTCATATTCTTACCAATCAACCAGGCTTCAAAGGTTTTCGCTGGTGCTAGTTTAAAGCTGAATATAGTTTCGCGTGTTGATTTCCCAATATAATAGCTTCCATTGTTTGCTTATAAAGTCGTTACGGAACGGCCCCGCCGCGGCCGCCCATGTGACAGTTTAATAACACTACATCACCGTTCGATATCTGCCTCGTGTTGCGACCCAACTTATGTGCGGCTTAAAACAGTATAGGCGGATTTTTGTGCCGTTTTAGAAGCATATTTTACCGTCAGTGGGC
This sequence comes from Bedellia somnulentella, assembly GCA_963576735.1. Lineage (NCBI taxonomy): Eukaryota > Metazoa > Arthropoda > Insecta > Lepidoptera > Bedelliidae > Bedellia > Bedellia somnulentella. The sequence goes on along the minus strand of OY755189.1, from coordinate 16,497,067 downwards.
CAAAGTCGAGTCTGCTGAAGTGGAAAAAGGGATTTTTTATAAAGTTTATTGGTAAAATCGAAATAAACACTATGCAATTGAAAATACAATATTTCACATAATTTCTTACACTTGCGAGTAAAAGGACCGTTCTTAAGAAACTAATGTTTACATTATTTTTTAACCAATCCACCCGACGGTCTTTCTACTCATCGGTATGTTTGTGTGGCACCCATCTCGAACAACGTTTATGGAGAGAAAGGTGGTCGTGCACTGCTGCTGATCCAATTCCTAGTTCTCGTTCTAGCTCTACATATATAATTCGTCGGTTTTCGCGACTAAGTTTTTCGTCTGAACGAACGTTTTCTTGCGTGACCGCGGTTGGCGGCCGTCCTGTCTTCGCTTCATCTTCGAGACATCCCCGTCCTCTTTTGAATTCAGCAAACCAATTGAATACTGTTGCTCGGGAAAAAGCAGACTCACCAAAAGTAGAAGCCAAAAGTTCATAACATTCTCGAGGCTTTAAACCTTTTTAAAGTCATCATAAATCATAGCGCGAAAATCACGTCGACTGAGCTCCATTGCTGCAAGTGAATTCCCGCCAGATTCTCGAAAAAATGATGCTCATTTAAATAAAAAATAAATAAAAGAAGTGTGTTTTATATTCAACATACATACACATACATATACTCACGGCTATAATTCCCTAGAAGGGGTAACCAGAGCTAAGGAATTATAAATTCCTCAGCCACTTTTGGAAGTTGAGTGGGGAAAAGATGATAAAATAAAGGTTTTTGGTGATGGGTCTCCAACCGCATCGCCCTAAAATCCAATAAAAGCCCCAACACCCTTAGTCGCCTCTTACGACACCCGTGGGTAGAAAGGGGTAGCGACATTCTAAGCCGGCCCTACACGGCAATAACTGTTTTATATTCAAATATGTCAATAAAAACCCAATCTATAATATGATTTATCTCTTTGCTTTGAAATAAATGATTATTTTATTTATTTATTTATTTTCTTTGGTGCATAGCTTGCCAGTGTCAATTAAATGAGAAAACAGTATCCAACTTCTATTGGCATGCCCCTCGTATAGAATGTGTTTTGATCAAAGATCGCAACTTATTTTACCACAATGAGTTCAAAGCAGCATCAATGCTGTCCTATCAATTGTTAGACGCGGGGCTCCGTGGGTTGCTCTGCCGCACAGCCGCACGAGACCACATCGAGTCCTAGCAGGTTGACAGGTGTGTGTCCAGCAAGCCTTCGTTTTGAGCATCAAATGCGCGGGTGCGTTGTCGTGGTGGAGCACCCGTGGACTTCCGTGTCCAAGAATTTTGTTATTAACAATCAGCATTGATGCTGTCTTGATATCGTGAATGTATTGACACCAGATAACTATATATAATAAAATAAATAAGTTTGAGTCCCTTACCCCGACCGACTGTTCTTTGGTCGGGGAGTACCTCCTCTCCCATTTAAAGTTATATATTTTCTTTATCGGCCATGGGAGAGAGAAAATAAAAATACATTATATATGAAAACTATATGTATACACTTTCTTGACTTAGTCAGTCACCGATCTATCTAGCTTGAAGCATGAACCAATTATGAATAATAAAAAAAACCATGTAACTTGTGCTGCTTTTATCTCCAAGGATATAACACGTGATGTTGTTTTATCATTATAAACCTTGCGTCGGGAGTGCTTTACATAAAGATAAGTATAAATGTTTGCCTGAATTCATTTAGTTCGAGAAAACAAAGGGAAGCTTTCTTTACTTTCAACGACAGCGACAGAATGTGACGCGAGTAAGATTGTTTAACCTTCGTAGTTTCGTAAGAAAAAAAGTCAAATTGAAAAAGCCTTAAAGTCTCTGTTCATCAGGCACGTTATACATAAATGCGTATTTATTTCCTGTTTGGGTGCGCAGAGACTATCAACCGCCAATTTTTACGGCCTTCACAAATCTGGACACATTTAGATCAAATAGAGACTGTTCTTAAAAAGGTAGGGGTCCAAAGTTTATATAATAATTGAAGAGCGTGTATGAAAACGTTAAACAATGTACAATGAGGTTTGCCAGAATCGTACAAAATGGCGATCGATAGTCTCTGCCTATACCTGAGCCCTATCCCGATGGAAACTAACGGCGAATATGAATGTATGTATGCCAAACCTGTTTTGCTTTTTAACTAGCCTAAGCTATAAGCTATCTTCAGTTGATGTAAGATCTGAATTAACATATTATATACATTGCAATATATACTTAAACTTGTACGAATACACGTGATTACTCGGGAGGCTGTAGGTCACGTAGAGATGTAGTTAACACGAGTCAGCAGTTCTGAGTCGTACAGGCTTCCTAGGTGCAAGGTCAGCATAGTGTATACAGGGTGTTTATGTAATACACTATTTATGTATCTTTAAAGTTTAGGGCACTAATGAAATATGAAACAAATCTTCGTTTCTAGTTGCCAAACGCGAAATGGAGGTGGGGGGCACCCAGAACCAATGGAGTGACGAGCTGAGGTATCCAACAACAACTGATGGGAAGTGAAGATGGGATGAGGGGAAGAGACCTTTGTTTGGGAGTGGGATGATATAGGCTAATAACGACAACATAAAAAACCCTTTATTATTGTTCCGAATGGTAGGACTAGTTACAATTGTATTTTTGTATGTTCATTGTGGCTCCTTGTAACCAAAAAACAGCTCTAAGATCCGAATAGTTTAGCTGTAGCATAAGATAAAGGCACTTGAGTCCAGTCGTTTAAGTTCAAACGAACAATTGTAAAACGTTAAATAAAAGCTGGGTGAGTTCAATAGAGAAGTCGTAGTAACATTGCTCAGTAACAAGAAATATTGAATGCTGTATTTGAAATGTTTTACTCGTTTGCTCTTTGCAAGACAGGAGCGGGCTTGTCAGCACATTTTATGATTTGACTTATATAGAATAGACATAGATTCATGTTACTTGCTTAAAGTTATTGTAGTTAAAGAGCTTATTCTATTACACTTTTTCGTTTCCGAATTCAGACGTCCTTCGAAGTTACTGCCGCAGACGCTTGTTATTCCACTACACAAATTTGTCTACTTTTCAGAAGCCTAGCGTTCTGAACGTTATTCCACTAGTCTGAATTCAGATTCTGTGGCTCTCAGACGTCTTCATTCAGACAAATGGAATAAGCTCTTAAGACTTGTATTTCGGATCTATCGGTGACTATCGGAATTCTGACCAAGTGAAAATTAGAAGTATGCGAATGTATTTTAAAAAATCAAATCACTATCAACGGAAACACAAGTTCATATCAATATTTAGTGCTCGAAAAGTCAACTTTTCGAAGATCAATATAACATGTTACAAGGTAACGTTAAAAAAGCATATTAAAATATAAACTTTTCTTAACGTCTGAGTATTTTGCGCTTGTTGTTCTTCGCGAGGAGAAATAACTGTCACTCAGCATTTGAAAATGCATTAATTTCTCCACTACGTCCATGCGACTACAAGGACTACAATAATCCTAACTTTATTCGACTAAAAAGGAATTAACTCACGCAAATTAGCGGCTTCATTTGTTAGATAAGTTTTTATGTTTTGCTGTGTTGTTTGTAAAGAGAAATTTTAGTCACGATTCTTTATATTCTCATATAAAATTGAACATTCAAAAGGTTTTAAATTAAACACACGAAGACGAATAGCCCATTTCTTTTCGTATAAAGAAGGTAGAAAAAGAATAACATCTCTCTTTTATTCATTTTAAGTAATTAGTATAATTTTATACCGTAGCGTCATCAATCTTCTGTATGGTTTATTAATTTAAATGAGCTAGTTTTGACTGTTATCCCAAATTTGAAAGTTTTTTTTGTGGATTTAATATTTATAGCTGTGTAGTGTCGGCTTAGAATAGCACTACCCCATTTCTTCCGGTGGGTGTACGTAAGAGGCGACTAACGGTATTGGGGCTTTTTAAGGGATTTTTGGGCGATGCGGTTGGAGACCCATCACCAACAACCTTTATTCTACCATCTTTTCCCCACTCAACTTCCAAAAGTGGCTGAGAAATTTCTAATTTCTCAGCTCTGGCTACCCCTTTTAGGGATTTATAGCCGTGAGTATACGTGTGTATGTATGTATTTAATATATTTCTAAGGAGTGACACCCGTGAACTTGCAATCTACCGTTCAGATACGTTGACTTATAGAAGAGTCATGTAAGTAGACAGCGTTCGCTTGTCTTGTATTTCAAATTTTGTGCATTTTAAAGCAAAATCCATTTCGTCTGTATAATGTTCTTTGCATTATCGATATACCATTTCTGATATTGCATGTTTTAGTATAATACGTGACTTCCATTTGGTATCACATTTATTAGTAAGAATAGACCAACAGAGAAAAGAAGCTAGGAAATCGTTTATGAAACTTTTAATATCTTTTGGTGTATCAACGGTGTACCATTATACAAAATTAAACATAAATACATACAAACATATACTCACGGCTGTAATTCCCTAGAAGGGGTAGCCAGAGCCAAGGAATAATAAATTCCTCAGCCACTTTTGGAAGTTGAGTGGGGAAAAGATAGTAAAATAAAGGTTTTTGTGATGGGTCTCCAACCGCATCGCCCAAAAATCCAATAAAAAGCCCCAATACCCTTAGTCGCTTCTTACGACACCCGTGGGTAGGAAGGGGTAGCGACATTCTAAGCCGGCACTACACGTCTGTACACAAAATTAAAATAAGGAATAAATACCAATTATATAATAAACTTATATACAACATAACAATTTCCACTTCCAATTAATCCAAACTCGATACCTTCACCAAAAGTTGTAACACAGGATTACTGAGCCTATTTCCTAACTAATTTATGATGATGTTGGAGTTTCCCACGCTCCGAACATCAAAGAGGCAATACGTCGCACTACAGCGTGAAACCATCTACTCGCCTCCGCGAACATCGCTGACGCGCTGCGAAAACGGTTCAGCTCGAACGCACCCCAAAATGCATTATTGTACTGGACACCAACGGCGGTGTGAGTATATATATAATGTATGTATGTACCAACGGCGGCGGCGGTGGAAGAGCGCTGCGAGTCGATAGCGTGTAAAAGAATATTGTCTGTATATATAAAGGATCTATATTTATTAAACATTTTTTTAAATTATATTACAGTATATTTAATTACTGTGTAGAGCCAGCTCAGAATGTCACTACCCCTTTCTTTCCACGGGTGTGGTGATTTCTAACGGTATAAGTTTATTTGAGTGGTTTACCAAACCAACCAAACAACGATACTTAATTTCCACCTTCTTGTCCCCTTTCAAATAACAAATGTGGCTGTGGAATTTCTAGCTCTGAAGCTCTGGCTTCGCTTTAATGGGATTATTGGTCGTGAGTATATGTTATGTATGTATATAAAGAAACATAACTATTGACTGACTTAGTTATAACATACAGTCGAAACTCGTGTACACAGAAACTTGAAGGTTGGCACATGGGTTCTGTAAATTATTTAGGTGAACATTATTACAGAAATTCTAGAAATCCATGCCCAAATTAGTTTAAATAAGGGCCCAATTCACTAGTAAGTAATATAAACATACATACATATGCTCACGGCTATAAATCCCTTAACGGGGTAGCCAGAGCTTTGGAATGAGAAATTCCTCAGCCACAATCTTTCAAGTTTATTCCATTAAGATTGTAAAGTAATTATAATTATTTAATATTTTTTACAGATACATATTTAAAGGTACATATTTAAAGGTACATTGCCGTGTAGTGTCGGCTTAGAATAGCAATACCCCATTTCTTCCGGTGGGTGTACGTAAGAGGCGAGTAACGGTATTGGGACTTTTAAAGGATTTTAGGGTGATGCGATTGGAGACCCATCACTAACATAACATAACATAACATAAACGTTCACGCCGTTTATCCCCGAAGGGGTTGGCAGAGGTACCAATACTTCTGAACTCACATGGCAGCGCCATCTAGTTTCCAGAGAAGGTACCCACGTTTTGCTTAGACAGTGTACTCACATGATAGGGGGCAGGCCTATCGCCGTTTTGTACGAATACACTGTCACATGACTAAGTACAACTCAGCCATGTGGGTTTCCTCACGATGTTTTCCCTCACCGTTAACAACCATGATAAATTAACCACACATATGACTTTAGAAAAGACAAATTGGTGTAGGCCCGACCCAGGATTGGAACTCACGCCCTTCTGTACTTCCATCACTAACAACCTTTATATTACCATCTTTTCCCCACTAAACTTTCCAAAAGTGGCTGAGGAATTTTTAATTCATTAGCTCTGGCTACCCCTTCTAGGGATCTATAGCTGTGAGTATATGTATGTATGTATACGTAATAAAGTAAGTGTTATAGGGGATGAATTTCTAAAATATCTTTCTTAGTTATGTACTAATATATATTTTTTTCAGTCATCATAAAGTAATGAACACACAATGTTTTTTGTGTATTCAGAGATTTCACCTCAATACATAACGTAATATAGCAAGATGAGATAAAAATATATAATAAACTTTTAAGAAAGATATATCAATTAAGGAAAGAAGAATTTTTCGACACCAGCTGGATTCGCACCCACGACATCCCCGCTGATAACAATTTTTTTTTACATACATACATATACTCACGCCATTAGTTCCCATTGGGGTAGGCAGAGACTATTGATCGCCACTTCGCACGATCCTGACAAACCTCTCTAGCTTCGTTTACATCCATCAATCTTTTCATACATGCTCTTTTATTCTTCATACTTTTTTTAATTTTTTTTTCTTAATTGATTTTTCAATAATGTGTAATAAAAAGTATGCACAAACCAGTTTTTTTTTTATGTTGAAGGGTATTCTCAAAAAGAAGTTTTTAAACCAGTCGTTAAAATATATTAATAAGTTTTATAATATTGTAAGTTATTCCTGCAGTTCAATATATCTTATATTTTATCTTCACTGAGAAACTCGTCCATGAGAAACAAAAGCTTGATTTTAATAATGAAATGAATAATCTAATGCTTTTTCATAAAAGAAAATATGTGAACGTTTCGAAATCACAACATAATGAACGCGGGGGTTCCATGGAAGATAGCTCAGTAATTTATAATTTATTTCGGAAATCAAATGTAGGCGTATCAAATAAAGCCTTATGAAGCGGGCCCTTTGAAATATACATCAAAAAACGGAAATGTTTTGTGTGCAAAATAATAAGAGGTTACATAGATTGTCCGGAGCTGTTACAGATAGTAAACATCAATGTTCCGACCAGACCATCTAGGAAATTTAAAACCCTCCACGTACCTGCATGCAGCACCAACTTCCGGGAAAACTTCTTTTCCATACGCACAAGTAATTCAATTAACAGTCTTTGCAACTCAAACGAGGTCGATATATTTGGCAGTAGTTTTGAAATAGTTAAATCAACTTTTATACGCAATTTTGTATCTTCTTTAGCGCAGCGGTAGTAGCAGTTAACTATAGAGTATGCTTATCATGTTTTCTATATAGTTATACCTTTATATTGTTTTATTATTATTATTTTTTTTATATTAGGTACATCCTATTATATGTTATGTATGATTAATTATATGTATAAAAAATAAACAATTGTTAGCATAATTATGAGTGTACAACCTTGTGCTTTTCATTATTATTAAGTTTTGTAACAGTGAAAACTGATAATTGGCTTTTAGATATACTTTTAAGTTGCTAATTAATTATAACTAGCTGTAAGTTTTCCATAATTATAAAATAAAAATAAAAAATTTTAAATTAAAATAATATTGTAAGTTATTCCTGCAGTTCAATATATCTTATATTTTATCTTCACTGAGAAACTCGTCCATGAGAAACAAAAGCTTGATTTTAATAATGAAATGAATAATCTAATGCTTTTTCATAAAAGAAAATATGTGAACGTTTCGAAATTACAACATAATGAACGCGGGAGTTCCATGGAAGATAGCTCAGTAATTTATAATTTATTTCGGAAATCAAATGTAGGCGTATCAAATAAAGCCTTATGAAGCGGGCCCTTTGAAATATTCATCAAAAAACGGAAATGTTTTGTGTGCTCCGGCAACGAATTAAAATGTGCTTCTTTTGTGATCTACTGTCGTATTTTTATTCCTGTTTCTTGTTCGTTTGATACGTTTATTACTTCTAAAGTAATATGTTCGTTGTTTTTGGGCATTTGGTATATAATTATCAAGCTAGTGGTTAGTAGGTATAATTTTGTTACATCATCATCACTGCCTCCGTGGTGTCGCAGTTAAGCGCTTGGTTTCAGGTACGGAGGTCTCGGGTTCGATCCCCGAGGGATGGTAAACTTACAAATTTGATTTGTAAGATTTAACCCAGTTTGGAAGGATTTGCAGGCTTGAATCACCTGATCTTCCGAAAATTAAGATGATTCCGTGCTTCAGAGGGCACGGTAAGCCGTCGATCCCGGCAACTATTACGGATGTAGTCGTTAGTCTGCCAACCCGCAATTTGCCAGAGTGGTGGACTAAGGCCAATTCATCCTATTATGGGGAGGCTCGAGCCCCTTGGTGGGGACATATATGGGCTGCGAGGATGAGGAGTATCACAAATAATGTTCCAAGGGGCTTAGCCTTCCCTGGACAGGATGGTTACTTGGATTGGCGGAGCTGAAACGGACATTGCTTAATGGCCACTGCGATAAAATATATTTCTCAGGCTCCAAATTTTCGTCTTGCTTTGCTTATATATGTAAAATTCGTATTTTACTTTGCAGGTGTCGATTTAAATTAACTTATTTTGATGTTTTATCATTTCAATCATATAAAGAAACTAATTAATTGGAATAAAAGAGAGACAAAATACTTGAAAATACCTTTCGAGTTTGGGTAAAAGGAAAGAAAATAGTTGTACTCGTATAATGCTGTAACTTATTTTCTGAGCTATAGTCGTTACAACGGTCAGGAAAAATATCAATACTTACTATTTCTCTCCTTTGTTTTTTTTCACTCAGACCTTAAGTTATGTAGATAAAGCGAGATTAAATAATATTCTGTTCCTAGTAAAATTTATGGAATCACAAAAAGAAACAAAACTTAGTGATCGCTATTTATTGATCAACTTGTTTTTCATGTCAATCAAAATATCAAAAAAAATCAAAATTCATTTATTTACCATAAAAGTGCACAATACAACTTACAAATCTTTTAATATAATATTTATATATAAGGAATTAGAATTGAATTGTAATTTATCGATTGACATTATGTGCTTTACTGAGACTTTTATAAGACGTGACTTATTAGCAAATTTACACTTTGATAACTTTAAAATAGCGTCAGCTTTTTGCAGAATAAATGAAAAAAGGGGGGGTTCGTGTATACTTATAAAGAAAGATTTAGATTTTATACCGATAGATTGGATCAACAAACAATCTGTAGAAAAAGATTTTGAGTGTTGCGGGATAGAAATTTCTAACTATAGCGTTTTTGTAATATGCATCTATCGTACTCCTACTTCAAGCTTGGATATATTTTTCAGCAAGTTCGAACTAATTATGAACAAGCTCTCCAAAACTAAATCTTTTAAGAATATAGTAGTATGCGGAGATTGGAATATTGATATTCTCACTAATAACAAACACGCAAAAGAACTTGGATCTCTATTGAACAATTATAACTTAGTGAACCATATAACACAGCCAACACGGAAAAAATCTTGCATTGATTTAATAGCTAGTAATTTAAAAGTAGTAAAAGGAAATACATATGTTTTAACTTTATCGGATCATGTTACTGGACAGACCTTAACGTGCGATATTGAATTAAAAGCATCATCTGTCCACAAGCCAAAATATATGTTTAAAAAAATAAGGGACCTTTCAGAAATCAATATGCAAAAATTTTTGGAATGCATTTCATCGTTAAAGTTTAGTGAAGTACTAGAATCAAATCGCACCAACGAAAGTTTTAATGAATTTCACGATCTCATGGTACTATTTTTCGAGCTTTGTTTCCCACTAAAAACAGTGAAAATGGTTCAAAAACGAATAAAAAATAAATGGCTTTCAAAAGGAATTAAAAAGAGCTGTATACGAAAACGCCAACTCTATTTAAAATATATTCTTGATCCGTCCAACAAAAAACCCAATTACCGTCTTTATAGAAACTACTCGAAAACGTTAAAAAACGTGATTGGTATGTCGCAACGACTAAGTAGTTTAAAATATCTGAATACAACGAAAAATATAAGTAAAGCGTCATGGAGGCTAATAAAACAAAATTTTGACCACGAATGTAACAAATCTATTATATCGGAAGTTACCAAGGACAATGTTACAATTAGAGATCGAATTAAAATTGCAAATATATTTAATGATTTTTTTATAAATTTGACGAATCTAAGTGATGATATCATTGGCAAAAAAAATAGTGACATTAAAAGGAATATTAATACAATTTATTTGACACCAACTGAACCCCATGACATTTACAAAATAATCAAGCAACTAAAAAATACTGCTTCTACAGGATATGACCACTTACCAACCTCTCTTTTCAAGAGATGTGCCATCCAGATTTCTTTGCCGCTTAGTCACATCGTAAATGTTTCGTTTGAAGAAGGAGTTTTCCCAGAACGTTTAAAACGGGCTATAGTGAAACCACTCTTGAAATCCGGAGATTGTAGCATCTTAGAAAACTACCGGCCCATTGCACTAATACCCATAATATCTAAAGTTTTTGAAAAAGTCATGTTTGATAAAATAAACAGCTTTTTAACTAAACAAAAAATCTTGACCCCTAACCAATTTGGTTTTAGGTAGCTCAACTACACTGGCTTGTTTCAACCTAATTAAAAACATATCGGAATTTTTAAATAATAAGAAACCTGCAGTTGGATTATCAATAGATATGTCAAAGGCATTTGATTTTGTTTACTACCCAATTTTGCTCGAAATTATAGAAAAATGCGGCCTTCGCGGGAAAACTTATGAGTGGGTAAAAAGCTACTTAAAAAATCGTCAACAGTGCGTAGAAATTGTAGGAACTAACAAAAATCACATACAAGTATACAGCTCAGACTACAAACTGGTAGAATTTGGCGTTCCTCAAGGAAGTATATTAGGTCCTCTGCTCTTCCTACTATATATAAATGATTTACCAACTGTGACAAATCACAAATGTATTTTATATGCGGATGACACTACTATTCTTGTTGAGTGTATAAATCTTAATGCTTTTGAAAATGAAATTAATGACACTTTAAAACAGGTTGTTCAATGGCTTCAAAACCATAATTTAAATATTAATCTTAACAAAACAGAATATTTACAATTTCGAACACACCACAGAGAACAAACGGACTTAAACATTCATATCAATGGGGGAAAAATTAACGAAGTGCCATATTCGTCATTTTTGGGATTTACGTTGGACCCCTTCCTTGACTGGAAAGCACACGTAGACAAGCTTTGCAATAAACTGGATAGATATCTTTACGTCCTATATCGCATCAAATATGTTGTATCCGACAAAGCGGCCTTAACATGTTATTACGGGTATGTAGCGTCTATTTTACGTTATGGAATTATTTTGTGGGGCAATTCAGTAGACAGTGATAGAGCATTTAAAATTCAAAAGAAATGTATGAGAATATTGTGTGGCGCTGACTTTTTAGATAGCTGTGTGCCTTTATTTAAAAAATTAAGAATTTTACCATTGCCATCCCTGTATATATATGAGATGTTAATATTTGTGTACAAACATCCGTCCTTGTTTACACTTAGAACACCAACAAATAGGCCCCAACGTGGAAATCATAACTTGAAACTTGAGTATCCATTTACAAAAGGTTTGGCAATATGCCACCGCAATGCATCCTACATGTCTGTGAAATTATATAATGTAATAAGCGATGATTTAAAGGATAAGGCATTTAATGAATTTAGATTAAAGCTATTTAATTATTTAATCGATAAATGCTTTTATTCCATCCAAGATTTTATTGATAACTGTGACATTTAGTTGTGTATTATTTTTATAAACTGTGACATTTGATTTGATTTTACTATTTGTTTTGTTTGTTACTAATTATTTTTGACATTATTTGGAATTCATTTTATTGTAGACATTTATTTGAAATGTAGCAACAAGTGACATTTTTTATTTTTAATTTAATTTTTAACCTTTTTTCTCTAATGTATGTTATAATTATTTTTCAATTGCTTTTTAAATTCAATTATATTGTTAAATATTTACACGCCTAACGGCAGAGCAGGCAAAGTGCATATTAATGAATGAAGATCCTGTTATATACTCTTGTTCTCGTAAATAAACGATTTTTATTTTATTTATTTTTTATTTTTTCGTTATGTTGCTGCAAAATAACATTACCATTGGTCTCCCTGTATCGCAGAGGCCGAAATTTTTAGTACGTCTAGGGGGCTTACAACAATTTAATTAATTGAGTATTTGTTTAGAGATGAATTATATTTATAATTAATGAATATATTCTTCCTAATTTTACTTTTTAAAACTCTGACTGATATTCTTTGCTCACACCAAAAATGAGCCAACAACAAATTAAATTACAACCAAAAGCAGCTAAAGCAAATACAAATGAAGCGTGTAATGAATTCCACGCGCGCGCAAACAGTCAAATATTTTATTACACTGCAAGCCCTGAACCATACAAAGTGGTGTAATTCTCATTCGCAAAACTCATTAACAGCAAGTAAAATTAACTAAGGAACTGATTAAAGTATCTGCTGCGTACGTCGAGAACAAGACTCTGCTATTGTCAGTAGGATTGGCATTAATGGGGATCATTTTATATCGTAGCGTTTTGATGTTGGTTTGTTGGAGTGCCTGATTAGTAAGGCCACTCTGTCTATATCTCACTGCTTCTGACACTAGAAGAGGTCTCTTTATGCGTTACAAACTTTAATTTTATAGAAATCGATAGTCTCTGCCTACCCCAATGGAAACTGACGGCGTGAGAATATGTATGTATGTCTGAAACTTTATAATATGGACAAATAATAAAAAAGTTGCTTGCAACCGCGATTTCACCGTTAATAGACATGATTCGTACCGGCGCGCGAGTATTGCGGGTATTATTTTACATTTATAATTTTAAACTGAGCATTTGTACGGATCAGTACCTCTCTCTCTGTATTGTAGTCAATTAATAGTAAACTATAAATAAGGTCTTATATAATTGTGAAAGTAATAATTATTTTTTAGTACAGCATAAACTTCAGATAAGTAGATGTAGATAATATTTAATTAGTCAATTAATTCACGACATCTTCCAGAAACCAACGCACAGCATATAATTAACGCACGATTTTTAAACGTTCAGCCGCCGCGATGTGAAAGCAACCGCACTAAGAGTACTAAGAACGGCACCGTCAGTTTCATTAGCTGAAATTGCCGCCATCCACGTGAATACGCCTCGTCTCGCGTGCACTCGTTTTATATTCATTTATATTCTAATGAACCTGCAATCTTGAGGACTACCCTTGTTTGTAGATACTATGAATTTAGGATTCGATGAGATTTGAACGTGTTTTGTTATCTTTTTTCATCGGAAAAACTCGTTTGTATGTAATGTGCTGCTTATTATAACATGTTATACAAACAAATGATGTTCGGTTCGTGATTTGGAGGTTTGGAGGCTTCTGAGGTGAAGTTAAGTTAAAAATTTAGTTTGAGAGATTAATCAAATCAGTGGAAAATTCTAGACTTAAATACTAATATGTTAAAACTGAGAAAGTATTATACTTTTTAAGGTTCATAAAACAGCATTAAGAATTTTTTGGGGGATTATAATGGAAAGTAAAGGATGGTTGGCAATGGACCACCAAAAATCACTTAATAAACCTGAAAACCCCTGAACAGCCTCTTATATCAACCGCGGGAAGCAAACTGGTTAAGTATGAAATGTATTCATCGACAGCTGTCAAGAGGTAGAGAAGTTCCTACAGCTCCATTGGCATACTCTGAACACCAGGTGACAATGTCACGTGATGTTCAAAAGTATAAGTACCTTTGCTGATCTAAATGCATTTTTTGCAAAGTAAACAATTAAAAAAATCTATAATTTACAAGCATTGCTCTGCTGCAAAGAAGAAATGCATAAGTTCATATCCTGAATAACGTGATGAGGGAAAATATCGCCAGGAAACGGAGGAGAAAATGGCTCAGTCATGTGACCGTGTATCGTACAAAGGATTGCCCTGTTACAATGCGTTCAGTATATTGAAAGTGCTATGCTTTTGCAGCGCTTCAGCCTTATTGCACTGGCTTGCGTGATTCAGGGTGATTGTAGGCGATATAGGAAAGAGATGCGCGTCATAAATAAATAAATAAAACATAACTTATTAAGAATGAAGAATAATACATACAATTATTAAATTAAATATTTGGAACCGTGATAGCTCAGTGGGTAGAGCACCGCTTATCGTGCTGACGATCACAGTTCAAATCCCAGGTCGGGCTCACATCAATTTGTCTTTTCTAAAGTCATATGTGTGGTTAATTTTTTCATGGTTATTAACGGCGCGGTAAAACATAACATAACATACACGTTCACGCCGAATATCCCCGAAGGGGTTGGCAGAGGTACTAATACTTTTGTAAATCACGTGGCTTTGTCACCTGGTATTCAGAGTACTCACGTTTTGTATGGACAGTGTACTCACGTGATAGGGGGCAGGCCTATCGCCGTTTTGTACGAATACACTGTCACATGACTAAGTACAACTTAGCCATGTGGGTTTCCTCACGATTTTTTTTATGACCGTTAACAACCATGATAAATTAACCACACATATGTCTTTAGAAAAGACAGATTGGTGTAGGCCCGACCCGGGATTTTAACACTAGTCGTTTGCACGACAACCGGTGTTCCACCCATTGAGCTATTACGGTGAGGTAAAATACCATGAGGAAATACAAATGGCTAAGCTTTACTTAGTCATGTGACAGTGTATTCTGAATTCGTACAAAACGGTGATAGGCTGCCCCCTATCACATGAGTACACTGTCCAAAACAAAACGTGGGTAATCTGGCCCTTGAACGTACGCTTATTTTACATGCTGTGCTAGCGACGGTCGACAAACGAAACTTCTCTACGGGTGCATCGACAAAACCGTCTTTCTCGTGCGCCCCGACGTGTTTCATTACTTATGGTACTAGCACCGCAGGTCATTAAATAAAACTCGCTGAAATGGACACTGAAAATTAATTGAACTTATTCTCTTAAAGGAATTAAAGGCTTCAGTAATATTGATGAAAACACATTTTTATCTGCAGACGGCGAAATTTATAGAAAACGTGGCTGAACCAGAAAGAACCAGTTGGGGTGATTACTACGAGATTGCTGATAAAGTAATATTTTGTTTTTTATCTTATTATGAAAAATGGTGATTGAAATGATTAAATAAACTTTTGATTTTTAATTTGGGATACTTGTTAAGTCACGATTTAATAAATAAATACAGATAATAAAAAAATACGAACATATTAAACACAGATCAAATTAACCCCAAGATAAGTGAAACTTGTACGATGGGATTCACACTTAACAACATATTTAATACTATAAAATATACATAAGAATAACATAAAAGACTAAGAAAGTATTTTAAATGCTCACGTAATAAATGTTGCTCTCAGCGGGAATCGAACCCTCAACCTCCTTACTTTATAATGAAAATATACAAGAATTTCCCACTTTTTATAATGAACATATACTCACTCAGCCACTTTTGGAAAGTTGAGTGGGGTAAAGATGGTGAAATAAAGGGTGAAATAAAGGTCTCCAACCGCATCGCCCAAAAATCCCTTAATAGCCCCAATACCGTTAGTCGCCTCTTACGTACACCCACCGGAAGAAATGGGGTAGTGCTTTTCTAAGCCGACACTACACAGCATTATATTTTAATGATCATGTTATGTTTAGGAAGAAAAAAAACATACGTACACATTCAGTACTAGAGAGTGCTTACCTCTTTGGCCAATTATAAAGTCATTTGTGCAGTTCATTTATTAGAGTTCTTTATTGTGAAACACGTCTTCAGGAAACCCATGTGAATGATTTATTATCACATGCTGTTAAGGTAGGAATTAACTGGATTTCGATCTACATGTACTTCTACGGCTTCAAGTATGTAAGAGGGAAACCTGTTTCAGAATCAGTAACTCTTATGTGTGTAGTGTCGCCTTACAATAGCACTACCCCATTTCTTCCCATGGGTGAAAGTAAGAGAGGGCTAATTGTATCGGGGCTTTTTAAGTGACTTTTGGGATGTGGGTTGACACCCATCACCAAAAACATTCAAATAACAATCTTCTCCATACTTAACTTCTAAAAGAGGCCAAAATTTTTTATGATTCTGAAGTTCTTGGTGCCCTTTTTAGGGATTTATAGCCGTCAGTATATGTATATAACTGTTAAGCCAAATTAAGAAGTCGAGAAGGCATAGTTCTACTAACCGGAGGATGTTTGGCGATCGGTTTCCGCCCACATTAGCCAACAATCGGTTGATTCCAGAAAAGAAAAGGGTAGTGCTATTCTAACTAGTTAATACATTTCATCCGCTTCGGCTTAGAATAACACTGCCCCACTTATTTACGTGGGTGTTTGAAAGATTGTATTCGTGAAAACGGCGATATGCCTGCCCCCTATCATGTGAGTACACTGTATAAGCAAAACATGGGTACCTTCTCTGGACACTAGATGGCGCTGCCATGTGAGTTCAGAAGTATTGGTACCTCTGCCAACCTCTTCAGGGATAAACGGCGTGAACGTTTATGTTTATGTATGTTTATGTTATGTGTTTGAAAGAAGTGACTTTTACGTGATTTTTAGGCGATGTGGTTGGGTACTTTGAGCCTGGTGAACTCCGGGTACTAAATAACCTTACCTAGTCAAGCGGGGCTCTGGCTAGGCGGACAGTATATTTCCCTTGCTTTCCGTGGGAACCAAATGTGTTTACAAACAATTAAACGCGGTGGCGGCGATGTGGCTCGCCACTCATCACGCCGTGGTTCCTCACGGGGCGAAAAGTGGGCTAAAGAGACCCGCTTTAGTACGATGAATGTGTGTGGAGGGATGCATGAAAAATTAGATGAAGTATGTTTGATTATGGAAGAAAGAAAACTAGATTTTCTTTGTGTAAATGAAACGAAGCGCAAGGGAAAAGAGGTTTCACAACTTGGCCCATTTACAGCTATCTGGTCAGGAGTTGCCGAGAGAGACAGAGCTTGCCAAGGCGTGGGACTTCTGATATCTGAAAGGATGGCTAAGTGCATGAAAGATTATGCGTGTGTGAGTCCAAGGCTCCTATGGATAAAGGTGAAGTTAGGGCTTGTCCGGATGCGCATAATTTGCGTGTATGCTCCGGACATGTCTAGATCACTATCCGAGAGGGAGGAGTTTTGGAATCTGTTAGACGATGTTGCGAATGGGTGTGATGAAAATGAGAAAATTGTTATGTTAGGAGATTTTAATGGTTGGGTTGGTGTGTCACGCAACGGTTGTGAAAGAGTTTTAGGAAAGTTTGGTGATAAAAGAGTGAACGAGAATGGTGAGAAAGTGATTGATGTATGTTTGGAGAGGAATCTTTGTGTTACGAACACGTTGTTTGAACACAAAGATATCCATATGTATACTAGACAGAGGGGAAGCGAGAGAAGTATGATAGATTTTGTGGTAGTGGATGAAAGGCTAAGAGCAAAGGTTGTTGACACCAGAGTCCATAGGGGCATTAACGTTGGCACAGATCACTTTCTCGTTATATCACGATTTAGGGGTCTGTGCACGCGTTGGCGTCACAGGCCTAAAGTGTCAACAACGGATTTTGCGAGAATAAAAGTGGAGAAATTGGAAGAGGATGAAAATATTAGAGATGAATATATGAAGAAATTGGACGACAGGCTAAGTTGCGTGGAGATGAAGGATGAATTGGAAATAGAAGAAGTATGGGATGTGCTCAAATCGTCAATGGTTGAATGTGCGACGGAAGTATGTGGATTGAGTAAAAGAACAAATAGACCACCAACAAGTTGGTGGGATAAAGATGTGAAAGAGGCAGTTGGAGATAAGAAGAAAGCTTGGTTAGATTTACTAGCGATTAAAGCTAGTAAACGAATGGATGCGAGAGTAACAGATGATGTAGTGAAGAATAGTGAAGATGAATATAAGAGAGTTAAGAATGAGGTTAAGAAGAAAATAGAAAAGAAAAAGCGTGATCTGATAGAATGGTGTGAGAGGAAACTCTCCGATAATTTCCGGAATAACCAAAAGTTGTTCTGGAAATATATCCGGAAAGAAAAGGGAGTTTCCCAAAACACGAGAGTGAATGTTGTGAGAGATGAACAGGGTGAATTGGCGACGGATGACAGTAGCATAAGACGAGTATGGAAGAACTATTTTGAGGGACTCTTTGAAAAAGAGGATACATCCATTTCTTCGCCAATCGGCAGTAATGTTGATTGGAGCAACGTTATGGGTGACTTTAGTGACAGTGAGATCAGTATGGAAGAAATAATGAAAGCAATTAAAAGTATGAAACTAGGGAAAGCGGCAGGGTATGACAGGATAAACACTGAAATGCTGAGGGCTGGTAAAGGGGTGGTGGCTTCCTGGTTGTACTTCCTTTTCCAAAAATGCTGGTCGAGTGGCAAAGTGCCACAAGATTGGTGCAAAGCGGTAATTGTGCCTTTATATAAAGGAAAGGGGTCACACCAGGAGGCTAGAAACTACCGTGGAATTAGCCTACTCAGCATTGTCGGTAAATTGTATGCAAAGGTTTTGATTGAAAGAGTGATGAATGAAACGGAAGATAAAATTTGGGATGTGCAAGCAGGATTTAGAAAGGGAATGGGATGTATGGACCAAATCTTCTCTTTAAGGAGCATCACCGAAAAGTTCTTAGCTAAGAACCGAAAGGTGTATTGCTCCTTCATTGATTTAGAGAAGGCGTATGATAGGGTGGTAAGAAAGTGTTTATGGGAGGTGTTATCCAAGTTCGGTTTGGGGAGTCGACTTATACGTGCACTGGTATCACTCTATGAGGATTCCAGTGCATGTGTGAGAGTAAACGGGGAAAATACTGACTGGTTCGGGATCTCTCGGGGTGTCCGACAGGGTTGTGTAGCTTCCCCGTGGCTCTTCAATTTGTTCATGGATGACTGTTTAACAGAGTTGCGTGAAAGTGATTATGGATTGAGAATGGGTGGATTCATCATTAAATGCCTCTTATATGCCGACGATCAAGTGCTACTTGCATCATCGGTGGAAGAGCTGCAAGAGATGATGAATATTGCATGTGCGTCTTTTGAGAAAAAGGGAATGAGGGTGAATGTGGATAAAAGAAAAACTATGGTTTTTGAGAGAGAGGTGAATATGACCGAATGCGTGATTGAGATTAATGGTAAGAAAGTGGAACAAGTGAAAGAGTTTGTATATTTGGGAAGTTTGTTTACTAGGGATGGAAAGTGTGATGAAGATATCGAGAGAAGAGTGAAAAAGGGTAATGCGGTAAATGGAGCACTGGATAGTCTAATGTCTAGTCAGTCGGTGTCTGCAAAGGCCCGAATGGCTGTGCATGATGCTGTCCTCGTTCCTACGCTTATGTATGGCAGTGAATGTTGGGTGTGGCAGAAGAAGCATGAAAGTAGAGTGAATGCAGTAGAAATGAGATCCCTCAGAAAAGTGTGTAATGTAAGGTTATGTGATCGTGTGAGGAATGATGTGATTCGTGAAAGGTGTGGTGTAAAAGATGATATTGTAAGAAAGATAGAAAAAGGAATGTTGAGATGGTTTGGGCACATAGAGAGGATGGATGACAGTAAATTGGTGAAAGAGATATATAGAGCCAATGTGGAAGGTAATGTTAGTAGAGGACGACCTCGGAGGACACATTTGGATCAAATAGAACATGTGCTCAAAAAGGCAGGTGTCCGCAGTATGAAGAATAAAAGAGCATGTATGAAAAGATTGATGGATGTAAACGAAGCCAGAGAGGTTTGCCAGGATCGTACAAAGTGGCGATCGATAGTCTCTGCCTACCCCAATGGGAACTAACGGCGTGAGAATATGTATGTATGTATGTATGTGGTTGGGTACCTATTACCTAAAACTTTTAGTTTACAATCTTTTCCCCACTCAACTTCAGATATGGCTGAGGAATTTCTTATTATGAAGCGCTGGAACCCCTTTCTAAGGATTTATAGCCATGATGTGTATGTCTGTTTATTTACGTAAAATTTTGTGAACGTATTATTTGCGTAGTAGTTCCCCAGCCGCAGCAGTTATCGAGGCGATCCGTGAAGCGTCTAAGATACGGGATTGGCTGAGTTCATGTTTTAGTTCCGAGCGATTTTTATTCTTTTACTTTCTTTCAAAGTTACTTACTAACCTATCGATACTTTTAGAAAGAGAAATTGCTACTATAGAAACGGAACGAGGAACTAATGTATAAATGTTAATGTTCATTTATAGATCGAGAACAGCTGAGTGCCTTTTTCTTTTTTATCGGATGTGCAATGGAATTTTATAGTAATGCATTTAAAGTGGAAAAAGTTTGAAAGGAAACTGTTTTTTTTATGCATAAGACATTTGTTTGTTTGTTAATTACTTTTGCATTTATTTTTTCGCTTTTATACTTTATTAAAAGGGAGTGTTACAATATAATCGGCAGGAACACTTTTAAGCGTAAGCTTAAAGAGTTTTTGCTGGCACATTAGTGAAATTTATACTATGTATTTTATTCTATACTAGTGGATCGTCCCAGCTTCGCACGGGTAGCGTTGTTTTTGTAAATATCTGCGGTTTCTTTCTTTAGTCACTGCTCAAGCATTGTGAAATTCAGCGCAATGTTTTCAATTTATTAAATTTATAGCACTCCCTAAACAGTGTAGTTTGGTGATTTCGAATGCGCTTTAATGAACGGTTCAGTATTTCCGTTTAATAGCAAATTTTGGAATAAAACGCTATGAAGTATTTATAACAATCTAAAAAATAAATCATTACGTGATGTAGGATGCAACTACTGGCGCCATCTAGTATGTTATATGTAAATTAGTAAAGATTTGGTTTTGGTCACGGGCGCGATGGCTTATTTTATGTATAATTTCGGTGTTTCTCTACCGATTTCTATGATATATTTTTTATTGAATAGGTTATAATGTTACCTTTTTTAAATTAGGGATGAGTGAGAGATTTACAAACGTAAGAGTAAACAAATATAATCAGAATGTTCCGAACTGCTAAGCTATCAGGAATTACACGTGTTATTGTGAGTCAACCGTAAAAGATAGACATAAACTGTTGAGCATTTTTTTTAGATAATTTTATGAAGAATTTTTCCGTCACACATGATTTCTATGTAAGTTTAACCATTGAAGCTGCACACGCGACGGGAGTTTAAAAAATGGAGTAACTTCTCCCGTTTTCCCAAAATTTCCCAAAATTCCCCTTTACTACTCAGCTGGAAAGTATACAAAAACCTGCCCAGGAGTATGAAGAATAATTGTACCAAGTTTCGTTCAAATCAGTCGAGTAGTTTTTGTTTCCATAAGGCACATACAAACCGACAGACAGACAGACAGACAAAAATTTTACTGATTGCTTTTTTGGCATCAGTATTGATCCCTTATCACCACCTGATAGTTATTTTGAAAATATATTTCATGTACAGAATTGACCTCTCTACAGATTTATTGTAAGTATAGATTTTGTATTATTCATATTATATTTTGTTTTATCCTCCTGTATTTCTAGTTTTTATATAATATTTATTTTATTTAAAATAGTATTATTATGAGTACCTAGTATATTAATTTATAACATTGTTTTAATAATATCTACCGGCCGTTTCACACGTGTTTTTTACTTATTATCATTATGTTTACCCTAACAGTGTTTATTTTTTGTTGCACATTTATTAGAAATATATTTAGTCTACATTATTTATAAAGCCGTATCTATGTAATACAATGTATTAGTGTGATGTGTGTGTGCTGTGACTCCACCATGGTACTGACTGAAAATCAGTGTTGGGAGTCAATCGGCTCTCAACGTAGTGCTGAATCAGTACCAATTCGCTATTGCAGTGGTGCAAATATGTTTAAGTTGTTGTTAATTACTTAAAATGTTGTTATAATGTTGTTATTTTTATTGTGTTAGTTTTTAGTTTACTTTTATATTTAACTTTGTAATTTTATTAATTTTATAGGTTTTTTTTTGTCCCACATTGCCACAATGGCGAATAAACATCTTCTTTTTTTTTCTTTCTTTCTTTATAATAATATAAATGATGTAAGAAATGATAAGATTTTTATTTATTTTTGTTTGAGTTCTACTGGATTAGCTGTTTAGTATCGGCTTAGATTAGAACTACCTAATTTCTTCCCGTGGATGTTAGTAAGGGGAAAAAAGGAATACCCAAAGGTTTTTTAGTGATTTTTGGGCGATGCAGTTGAATACTTATCGCTAACAACCTTAATTTTACAAACTTATCCCGCACTCGACTTCCAAAAGACTCTTCAAGAGATTTTTATGTAGGTATGTATGCACAATATGAATTGGAAATAACAGTACAGCATGTTCAGTATTAGATTAGTCCATATTACTACTTATAACTACCTCAATTATTTGAAAATAATCAATAATGATAAATAAAAAAAAATGACATTCTACACGAGACTACACAGCGAACTGAGAAAGTAATGTCTTACAACAACAATAACCTTTTTCCTCCCGCGTGTATTACGATACACATACGTACGACACGACTTTTATTTGAAGGCTTCTTAATGGGTTGTCTGGAAGAGATCGCTCTTAGTGATAAGACCGCCAGTTGTACTTTGGCTTTTATACTGATCTTTTTTTTGTAATTGTTGTTTTTATTTTGTAATGTGCAATAAAGAGTTTTATTATTATTATTATTATTATTAAGTGTTTCTATACCAATGTGGCAGGAGATCACATCATTAGAATTTCAATATAAACTTTCAGTGTCTGATCACATCACCACCTATACTTTATTTATTTTTTCCCACTTAACTTCGAAATGTGGCTGCGATTTTTCTGATTCTCAAACTCAAGCTAGCTTTTTTCTTGGAATTTATAGTCGTAATTATATTAACGAAAGGTTTTAAGTTATGAGTTTCCCGTTCGTTGGTTCAAATAGTATATCACAGAGCCGATTTATTCGCTCCCATGGTGAGAGGTAAGTATATCGCGTAAGTTAAGCGACTCATGTCTGAACCACTACTTTGTGAAAACACATCGCCATCATCACTGTTACATCTTTATATTTATTATATACATTCATATACTCCCGGCTATAAATCCCTTGTAGAGGTAGCCAGAGCTAGGGAATTAGAAATTCCTCAGCCACTTTTGGAAGTTGCGTGGGGAAAAGATGGTGAAAAAAAGGTTTTTGGTGATGGGTCTCCAACCGCATCGCCCAAAAATCTCTTAAAAGCCCTAATACCGTTAGTCGCCTCTTACGTACACCCACCGGAACAAATGGGGTAGTGCTACTCTAAGCCGACACTACAGAGCATTATATTTATTAATGCTGCTCAAATAAAAAATGTCGGCAAAGATACAATTTTTTTGAAGTTTAAGAGACATGTGACCTGGTATTCAGAGTACCCATTTCTTGCCTTACGAAATATATACGATAATTCGACGCATGTTTTGGTTCGAAACATTTGCCCATTTGTTTGCATTAAATTCTTATTAAGGGAAACAAAGAGCTCTGTATATAGGTACTTGAATAAATTAATGTATTTTTATTAACACTCTCGTTGGCTTCTTAAGAAAATGTAGAAAAGCGTTCTTAAGGAGGCTAAAAATATGGATTTACTTAATATTCTCGAAAACAATAGCCAGTTTAAACGATCTTGGAGCACCCGGCCGTGTTGAGTTGTAAGACGAAGCCAGGAACTGAGCGTTTATTTTTAAAATTATTTATAATAACATAGTTATATAGCATTAAATTCAAAGTTATTTTAAAAATTTGAGCAAATTAATAATTTTTGAGATAATTTGTTGTATAAAGATAGATGATAAATACCATGTTAACTGATTATAGGGGAAGCACGTCATACGTTTAATGGACAGATTAGGGCCAGCGCTGACTGCCGGCATGGCATGGCAAAGGATTTCGGTACAGATATAGCATTTTTAATCTTATAAACATGAGTATAGAATTCATTTTACTTTATTTTGACACAACGATGCCGACGTTCTGTCCTACCGCGGCCTCCCTCGGCATCGTTGTGTCAAAATGAATTCTATACGCATTGTAATAAGATTAAAAATGCTATATCTGTACCGAAATCCTTTGCCATGCCATGCCGGCAGTCAGCGCCGGCCCTTAGCGACCGCGAGGTTTAGAACCAACTAACCTTAGAAAAATGTTCAACATACATACATACATACATACACTCACGGCTATATTTCCCTAGAAGGGGTAGCCAGAGCTAAGGAAATATAAATTCCTCAGCCACTTTTGGAAGTTGAGTGGGGAAAAGATGGTAAATATAAAGGTGTTTGGTGATGGGTCTCCAACCGCATCGCCCAAAAATCCAATAATAAGCCCCAATACCCTTAGTCGCATCTTACGACACCCGTGGGTAGAAAGGGGTAGCGACATTCTAAGCCGGCGCTACACGGCAAAAAGTTCAAGCCAATGTGAATCCCAGATTAAACCAAGCTTATAAAGCGATTTTCAAAATCCTGAGTTATAAATTACATAAATTTTTTAAAGCTACAATAAAACAGATGTTACAGCCAGACACAACGACGACATTTACATTCTAATGATGACGATGTATTCACGTGTGAGTATTTTAATGATAATATATACTTAAAAACTTTTAGATCTAATATGAAAAGGTCGCTCAGTCCCTGGCCAAAACATGATACCATCCGTGTGGAAGCACCGAGCGGATCTTTAATGGTGGCTGAATTTCCTGAAACCAGATCCTTTGTTTGTTTACAAAACACAGAATAAGTCTGTTTATGGCTAACGTTTATCTACACTAGCTTGTCTGAGCTAAGGTAAACAGATTTGGTAAGAGCTACGCAATTTAGCTCTTGTCCGCTTTGTAACGTTAACTCGCATATTCTCAACGTTATTCTTTGAAATGGATTCAAGCAAAGAAAATTGGATAAAGAAATGTATTGTAAATTGAGAGCTCACTGGAAGTAAGCTGAGAGGTTAATTGAAACTGATTACATTTTTAAACGGGTCTTTATCCTTTTGTTTTGTATCATATTATTAGATATAGTTTTACATATTATTTTTATAGATTTTGTCGCCAAAAGTTGTGACAAAAACTCTAATGATTGATATATAAAATGATAGATTTGCCACTCATCACAACAACATACAGTCTTTCTCTAAAAACCAGGTTATGAAATGAGTACCACTCTTTTCAGAGATATTTACAAAAAGCAATTTTTTACATAGTTTTTACGCAATCCGTTTGTTTGTAAAGAGGACTTAATTAACCATTTTTGTAATAAATATGGAAATAAAAATACTTTTTTTATCAGTGCATCCAGCTCATAAAAATCAGAGAGCCGCCGGCCGCAAAAGTGACCGCCGAAAATTTTAGGCTTACCAGGAAAACGTTATAATGTTATTCTCACAACCATTAATAATATAAGTTCTCAGCCTCTTTTAGAAACGTTTTGGGCAAAAATGGCCTTTTGTCGCCTCGTGCAACATCCGTGTGGAAAATAACACAGATATACTCTACACTGCACTATGATGCTATTTATCATATTAAACTAAAACTACGTATATTAGCGCCAAATTTGTAATATAAATACATACACGCAAAGACACATAAATTCACGCCATTAATTATAATTGGTGTAGGCAAATACTAACAATCTCTAATTTGCATAGTTCTGGCACTCTCGAGCTTCATTGTAAACTCATCAATCTCTTCTTATTATAAGTCACTTAATTCATTACACTTGGGACGCCCTATCTTAAATAGAGATGTAGTCATATTTCTAATAGAAAATTGTTTTTATAACATAAACATAACATAACATAAACGTTCACGCCGTTTATCCCCGAAGGGGTTGGCAGAGGTACCAATACTCCTGAACTCACATGGCAAGCGCCATCTAGTTTCCAGAGAAGGTACCCACGTTTTGCTTAGACAGTGTACTCACGTGATAGGGGGCAGGCCTATCGCCGTTTTGTACGAATACACTGTCACATGACTAAGTACAACTCAGCCATGTGGGTTTCCTCACGATGTTTTCCCTCACCGTTAGCAACCATGATAAATTAACCACACATATGACTTTAGAAAAGACAAATTGGTGTAGGCCCGTCCCAGGATTGGAACTCACGCCCTTCTGTTTTTCGGGCGGGTGTTCTACCCACTGGACTATCATGTCGCTTTTATAATTGTTTTTATAATTCTAAGGAATATTTTGATAATAATATAATTTAATTAATATAATAATTTTATGTGATATAATATAATATAATTTGTGAAATAATATAATTTAATGTAATATAGTTTAATTAGTAATTTGTTTTTTTTTCTTTTTTATTTTTTTTTTCTACTTTTAACCTTAATGTGTTTTATTTTATCTTATCGAGTTTAATGTGTATTAGTGTTAATTTTAATTGAAATTTGAACATAAATTTAGTAATAAGTATTTTTTGCTATGCCCTTGCAGGGTATACATGTCAAAATTTATGTACTGTATGTCATGTAAATTGCGATGTGTAAATGCAATAAAGATTTTGATTTTGATTTTGATATTACGAAATACCGACATCGCATAATGAGTGATTCAAAGGGAAGATCGGAAGACGTTAGTGGGCGATATCGAGAAACGTAATGTTCTATAAAATGTCACGATCACATCCAATAGAGATTTCAATTAAAACTTGAGCTCTAAACCTGATATTGGGCTGGTATAGTTGCTTGGAACCGACTGCAGTTTGATTTTACTGGAAGTTTGTAATTTTTATACTGAAATTAACTTTGTGATTGTACTTTTTTTCCGTTTCCAAAATAAATATTAATACTATGGCAGTGTTCTTTTAGTCATGTCGAAGCTTTTTGGGATGAATTGCAATGATTATATAATTATATTCATGTATATATAGTATATATATTATACTAGGTCTTCAATGCAAATTGCGATGGAAATGAATTGAGCTGAGCAATTTAGGTAAATCTCAGTCTTCTTTGTATCTTTCTAGTCGGTCTTTTTTGTCCCTTGTACTAGGCAGGGCATCTATTGCAAACGGACTACAATATATAATGTTTTTGTGAAGTTGTTGTTTGTAAGGTGATGTAGTGATGTGTTTGGCTGGATACCCATCACCAACCAGCCTTTATTTTACAATTTTCTCCAACTTAACTACCTAAAGTGCCCGAGACAATTTCAATTCTCTATCCGGCAACACCCTTTCAGGATTTAAGCCGTAAGAATAGATATAGGTTTATTATTATTTTATTTTATTTTATTTTATTCGGAAGATTTACAGCATTAAAACTTTTTGATACAAACTTAAATTAATTATCTTTTAGCCATTTACAAGTCTTCACACATAATATCTTGCTATATAGGAAAAAACAGGTTATGTTTACTTTGTAATAATTAATTTGATTATACTGCAGAGAACTTTTTTTTTTTTTTCTTAAATGAAATATAAATGTATCACATTACAAACAATATTTAAACATTAACAAGGTGCCTGCTACTGGTTGTCGTCAAAGTACTGCCGGGTCAAACTTGACTTTATAGATGTCACCGTGCTATCAAAAATATCTATATTATTATCGTTAATAATTTTGGATGCCCTAACGATGAAAGAATTTTTACGGTAGTTAGTTTTGAATCGAGGAACTGCCAAATGATTTAGATGAATTATTTGTTGTAATTATAGATGGTAATAGTTTATCTGTACCTCCTCTAGCCAATATTCCTCGATGTTAGCTGCAGTTGCTGTGGGCCCATTGAATTCGGATTGTTCGTTAACTTCGCTCCATTATACAATGAGTATAGACATTATTTACTATGACATTCGAGCTGTATTTAGGCTTAGTTAATTAGATTTTAACAGTATATAATATTCACTCGTATCTGAAATAAGCATTAATCCATTTATTTCAACAGGTAATGAATAAGTTGCGAAGGATTAAAATAGCTAGTATTTGAATAGTTGGCAATCATTTTATGAATAGATCGTGTAGCATATTTCATTCATTCATTCAACCAAGGACCTATAAGTCGTGAAATAAACTTTACAACGGGGCCTCAGACACGGTATCCGAGTTTTGCATTCGTTTCAACTATTTTCGTGTTTTATATGAGAAACGTCATAAAAAAAAACCCATTGATTACGTCACAAAGGAAATTATTGTCGTGATAGCAATTCAGTTGAAACTTTTATCAACAGCTACGTTTTAAATCGTACGAATCCTCGTAGTGTTAAGCCTTTTATTAAAGGAATAAAATTTTTGTCATGTAAAAAATCTACTCACGGATATGAAAAAGCTTATAAGCTAACCGAAGTGAAAAGATAGTAGTGAATATTGGCAAAACCCTGGGACGGCTATAAATTACGGGTTGTTCCTATCTGCTGTCGATTTCACTAGCACAAACGGAGATAACGTTCTACCCGGTGACTTCCTTTACACTCGATTTTATCAGACTAAGCACGTTGGCTCAAAAATGTGAAATTGAATTGAAGGGCTTTCAATACGTTATAAGGTGTTTGAAAAGATTGAATTCGGTATTTCATTCTGATATTTAGGTAAGACGGTGAATACTTTATTTTAAATACTTGATTCAATATTTTCTATTAGTATACTACGACATATTAGTATACTACGACATGGTTGCTTTTTTTTTTTTTGGGTTGCCATATAACTGTAGTATAATTATTTATTTATTATATAAGGATCATCAACAGCAACACATATTATATAGTAAGTTGAAACAGTACAGTAAATAAGGCCAATAACAGATGATCACAAGTTAAAAAAAGATACACACACAGTTAATTGAAAAAAAATAAAAATAAATAAAATATAAACTAAACTATCTAAAGGCAAAATAAATAACTACAGAGAAAGAAAATATATATATATGTAAAAATGCTAAACAATTGAGAAAAAAAATAAAATTGAATAGTAATGAAAATAGATGATACTAGAATGATAATGTGTGTGGTGTATGTAATGTGTGTTATGATGTGTGAGTGTGTATATGAGAGTGTATTTGACCCAAAATACATACATATACTCACGGCTATAAATCCCAAGAAGGGGTAGCCAGAGCTAAGGAACTAGAAGTTCCTCAGCCACTTTTGGAAAGATGAGTGGGGAAAAGATGGCAAAATAAAGGTTGTTGGTGATGGGTCTCCAACCGCATCGCCCAAAAATCCCTTAAAAGCCCCAATACCGTTAGTCGCCTCTTACGTACAACCACCGGAAGAAATGGGGTTGTGATATTCTAAGCCGACACTACACAGCAATCGATACCACATACAACATAAATAACTATACTCACGCCATTATTCCCCATTGGGGTGGACAGAGACTATCGTTCGCCTCTGTGAAAAGTCCTGGCAAACCTTTCTAGCTTAGTTTACATCAATCTTTTCATACATGCTCTTTTATTCTTCATACTTTAGATGCCTGGCTGTTTGAGATAATAAATACGAGTACCACAATCAAAGGTAAAGTATTCAGCGGTGAAGGAGTTGTTTCGTTTGCTTTGTATGGTCGGCTTAGAATAGCGGTACACATTTGATTGCTAGGTGGAGGATGGGAGTCAAACGAGGTGATAGAGGTATGAACAGTGAATGGTCAGCAGAGATAATAAACATGAAGATCTAATTGTAATCGCTAACTCCAGTGCCAGCCGTTGTAAGTATTGCATAACCCTCAATTTGAAATAAATAGGAATCCAGACGACGATTGGCAGAGCGTATTGCATGTAGAACCTATACTCGTTTGAACTAATAGATTTGGGAGTTGGGCTACCATACCAGAGGCCACAGTGTAGGTAGATCCACTACAAGGCGGACTAACAGATTAGTGAAGGTCCCCAGAGGACGTTGGATGAGGAAAGTGCATGACCGATCTTTGTTGAAATCTTTAAAGGAGGCCTATACCCAGTAATGGGTGTCTTTTGGCTGATGATGCGGAAAAACTAAAAAAATTAAACGCAAAATGTATGGGTCAAAATAAAATTGAACTAAAAATGGCATATGAAGTGTTATTGTACAAAGTGGCTAATCCGGCTTCATATCACACGAGAACAGTCCCCGGGCAAAAATCGGTTACTGTGAACACCAGCTGTTAACCATTACACGTGATTTTCAGGTTGTTTAGCAATGTACAGCGTTATTTCACTTTCTACTTCTATTATTTATACAAGTATGTTACAAGTTCTATTTGTTCTAAATATATCAATAGTTTTAAATATGTGACGTCTTTTCTAATATATTTTTATTTTGGTGCTGCCTGAAAATCAAATCACTGAAGGAGTGGCAGAAGTATACATACTTCTGAAGGACACTTTATATCATCACCTCACAAATTTGTCACCTGGTGTCGTAGTACACACAAGTATATTCTCTTAATATAGGGCAGGCCGTTTTTATACAAATACACTGTCACAAAACTAAAGATAACTCCATGAGGGTTTCTCACGACTTTTCCCCTCACAATCAGCAAAACTTAAACTCAAACGTTCACGCTGAATATCCCCGAAGGAGTTGGCGGAGGTACTAATACTTCTGAACATCGTTTGACATTGTCACCTGATGTTCAGAGTACCCACGTTTTGTTTGAACAGAGTACACACGTGATCGAGGCCTATTGCCGTTTTGTACGAATACACTGACACACCACTAAGTATAACTTAGTAACGTAACTTTCCTCATGACTTTTTCCCTCAGCGTTTACAACCATGATAAATTAACCACACAACATGACTTTAGAAAACACAAATTGGTGAAGGCCTGTCCTGGGATTTGAACCCTCATTGTCTGCACGATAAGTGGTGTTCTACCCACCGAGCTATCACGGTGTCACCGTTGACAAACATGATAAATTTCATTCTCAGGCTCATGTGACATACTTAAGAAAGCACTTTGACGTATCGACCCCACTTCCTATTTGAACCTACGCCTCTCTGCATGATAGTCGGTAGCGTAGTCTCCCCACTGAGCGGTAACGGTTATAAGTACCTTTTATAGATAACAAATGTTTATAGCCTTACCAGAAGTAAGACCCATGACTTCATGAAAGTTCAGCAAGCCTATAAATCGTTCGTTCGAATGAATGGAATAGGATACAAAAACTTGTTATTGCAGATTGAAATATAAAATAACTTAAAATACGAGACTTTATACTGTAATGTATTTTAATTAAATGAAAAGCAGACGTGGAAGCGGAACGAGCCGGCAGATAGTCCGTATTGGATGTAATTTAACTTACTGTATGAACACATCCGCAGCGCTGCAATGATTTATGGGCGAACTTCTCTCCGTGGCCGCTATCGGATCTGTTCCTATTATTACAACAATCACCAGATAGTTTTTGTGTTTGTAATAACTTGATAATTTACTCTGTAAATGGACACAGCATTTAGCCATTTGTTTTCGGAGGGATAACAGGAAAATGCAGATGCTTTGTTTAACTTTGGCGAATTTTGACGTAGTTTACAAAGAATGGTTACAAAAACATATGTTTTAGATAAGCATTATGTTTCTACAAGAACAAAAAACTAATTAAAAATATCAATGGTATGTAAAAGTTAGTTTTAACATTTTTGTTTTTGTAACCATTTTCAATTCATTTTCATTTTGGTCTATTGTGTGTCCACTAGCGGAATTATGTCATTTTTTCATCTATCAATTAAACTTTTATAAAATAATTAATTATAATATAATAATTAACAATGTGAAACGTAAAAGATCAAACTTCAAGACTGAGGTCTGCAAACTAATTTATTGGGTATATAACATAACTAATAATGCATTTGTAAACCCCAACATGTCAATTTTGCAAAATTCCTGGAATTACGCTAGTAATATTAGTAGCATAAGAAAGCATGCATACATATAATTGTATGTAACTAATCCTTTATTTTAGCATATATGGATTGATTTAAATCTTTTTGTTCATGAAAATCTCATGTGGGGATTATTACTAATAAATAAAGGAAAGAAAAATTTCGACACAGGCGGGAATCGAACCCGCGACCTCGGGTATACGCCCCTGTCGCTCTGCCAATTGAGCTACCGTGTCAATGGCTGCCAGCGCGAAATTCTTCTATCCTTTATTTTTTTTACACTGTTAAGTAGTGTTTGCGTTTCCTACCTCCGAATTTTCACTAATTCGGAAGGCCACTTGTCTACCTTTTCAGATAGAATGCAAATGTTGAAAACGCCTATCACATAATTTTGGTTCGATTCCCGCCTGTGTCGAATTTTTTTTTCCTTTATTTATTCTATATATATGTTTGGTTTAAAATTAAATCTGAGCTGATTTTGCTTAAGTTAATAAAGTACCAATTGTAATGTTTTTATTAGAGGACAAAAGATGTTAATGTATTTGAATATTAAGGGGGCAAAATTTACCGAGCCACTTATCTTTGTGGATGTCATCCTGAAAAAGGGTACTGGCTACCCTTTATGATATTGGCTACGCTTTGAGATCAATGTTTTCAGTGATTGACTTTAATTTGATATTCCCAGATCGTTTACTCTCAATGTACGTATGTACAGGTAGTAAAAAAAATTCGGTGACAAAACATTTTGAAATGTAATGAGGTGTCGCAGGAATAATGAAAATGATAGAATAATGGAATTAGTTGTTACACAACAGAAGCAGAGAGCTCCGGCCGAAACAAAACTGCAAAACGGCCATTAATAATGTATATCTAACTGCAGAGCCAATCCTCGGAGACTGCACTCAACTTTTAATTGGAGTTTCATTCGGTTGCGTTACTTGTTTCCAATTGATCGATATCAAAACTGTAAAGTTAGATTTATGAGAATAACCAATTTTGTTTTCAAATATTTCTTAATTTTTTTATGATATTGGATATTTTAAAGTAAATTTTAATAACGGTGTAGTGTCGGCTTGGAAAAGCACTATCCGAATTATTCCTGTGGGTGTTCGTAAGAAGCGACCAAAGGTATTGGGGCTTTTCAAGTGATTTTTGGACGATGCGATTGGAAATCCATCACCAAAAACAACATTTATTTTAAAATATATTTTTCACTCAATTTCTCTGGCTACCGCTTCTGAGGTTTTCATAGTAAACATATGTATTAGTTTTAAAAGTAAATAAGGTCTTTGCATGTAAAGTGACTATCACAAGCAAAAAAATCACTGCAGACCCTGCTCAAACTCACTAATGTTTTTATACTGTAAAGATGCGTACGATCAAAATTAGTGATTGATAAATAGATCGGCGATCGATAGTCTCTGCCTACCCCAAAGGAGACTAACGGCGTGAGTATATGTATGTTCGATGACGTTGTGACGCCACCTATAAACTTTATTTTATATTTCATCACACCTGCAGCCCTGAGTCTTGTTTAATAGTGCAGATTATCCGACAGAGATCGTTTTAGACAAGAGCAATTACTTTTTTTTTATTGTAAAATGGTGTTGTTTGTAAATATTCATTTTTTTAGATGTATAACAACGATTTTTTATCGAATGCTATTGTGTAGTGAGTGATAAGTTCGGAAATCAATAACGAACGACGATATATGTCTTAACTTCACAGTTGTTTAAAAGGCATTGATCTCGATGATTTGACTTTTATTTTTTCGAAATTACTTTTGAGACTAGAATATTTTAAATGGAATATATTGCAATTCAAAATAAATTTTCTGAGGCGAAATTAATGTTATAAAGTCAAATGATTTTCGGGACAGCAAACAAAGTCTACTCAACAATTGAAAGCTGGCAAGTATATTTTAATATCAAGGTTTACCATCACGGGTCACAACACAGTACTCATTTTTGAGCTTAAACAAGACAATTGAGTAAAAAATTAAAAACTTTGATTTAATTATATTCTTTGTAATAAAAAATACAACGAATAGAGTTTAGTCGTGACATCTGCTGAAACCGAGGAAACTGGTGAATTAAAGAAATTTGATTTGTGTACTGCATATGTAGTATTTAATTAATACGTAAGTTTCCACAAATAAAAAAAAATACTTACTTTGGAGCTCCCTCGATATGTAATAACAATATTTATATACATTAACGTAAGTCAAAAAACTTATCCACCTTTTCAGAATTGGATGATCTCTCATCTCCTTGTCGGTGATAAGACAAGCCCATACATTTATTTATTTTGTTAATTATTAATTTCTTAGCCTGTTTAGTGTCAGCTTAGAATAGTGACTAACTCATTTCTTCCCGCGGTCGGCGTTAGAAGCCTCATAACCTTAGCCGCCTCTTACGACACCCGTCGTGGGTAGACAGCAATTTGTAATATATAACGTGGGAAACAGTTCATTGAAACTGAATACAAGATAAATATATACACAAGTTAAGGTGGTCCTTATATTCACACCAAAGACCTTTTAATGTATGTGTAAAAGCAACTAACATATGTGTTTGACCTCTATTCAAAATCTTTGTAGTGGTGAAACAAATGTCAAACAATGTCACTTTAATGTTTGGGAATAATGAACTTGAACTTCAAAGATACTTTTCGTTTCAGTAAATCTTACAATAAGAATTGTTTATTAGTTTTGTTCGTTCTAAGTTTTAATTAAAAGCTGCGCTAATTGATTTATTAGTTTATCTTGATTTAGAAAACAGATTTAGGTTTGAATTTGAGATAATTTACGAATACCTCTCTAAATTAACTGTACTATGTCACAGGCATTTTGTGTACATCTACCATTTACATCACATAACAAGCAGAAAGCCAAGTGTACATTATCGTGTCAATATATAACATGCCAAAACATTTGATTGATAATTGAAACGCAATCAACACAACGCCGCGGCAAGTGGAGTGTTTAGCTCGGTACAACCGTCAGATTCCAACCTACACACAGCATGCATACATCTATTACACGCCATTAGTTCCTCCTGTAAGGTAAAATAGTTTACTAAACGCCTTACTCACAGTACAGTGACATGTTAAAAAAGACTTAGTAAGTCGCCAGTTCAATAAAAAAAATGGTCGTACATCTAACTTTTAATGTTACAAGTCATTTTCTCCTATCACCACCTACCTGGACACCGGTTCTTCGAATATGTTCATACAAACATGAATATTCTCATGCCTTTAGATCCCATTATGGTAGGTAGAGAAGAGAATATTGACGAGAATTTGACTGTTTAGTACGACCCTGGCAAACATATCGAAAATCATCAACATTTATAAAAGAAATCATACATGCTTTTTTATTCTTGTCATACCATTGTCATACACATAGATTGTCTATTAGTCTTAAATCTGTCCTATTTAGTAAACCTCTACTTGAATGTGTACACAGTAGTAACAGACCTTTGCCATATTACGTGAAAGCACTGTCAAAGCAAAAAGTAAGTACTCTATAAATGTAATAACCAAGTAGCAAACATAAAACATATTTTTCAGAAATACTAGTGCCCCTGCCACCCCGTCTAGGAAATACGTGACAAAGGAGGGTAAGGATATAGGTCACGCATGTTTCTGGAGCGACGTGTTTGAGGTGAGGAGCGATGTCTGGATTTCCTTGAACTGCAACTTATTACTCCCGGCACCGTCGGCTGCCTCTACCGTGGACGTAGGAATGGAATGGAATGGAAATTTCTTACTTTTTATCGTTATTTTGGCTTTAGAAAGAGAGTCCGTTATTGCTTACTGGAACAAAAGGCGATCTTGTCACATCAATCTCTTTTAACCTTTGGATGTCATGGTCATTAGGTTATTGGGAAAATTGAGCTGCGTAATATCGGCTTAGAATAGCACTACCCTACTTCTAACCGTGGGTGTACGTAATAGGCGACTAAGGATATTGGGACTCTTTAAGGGATTATGAGCGATGCGGTTAGAGACCCATCACCAAAAACCTTTATTTTACCAACTTTTCCCCACTCAACTTTCCAAAAGTGGCTGAGAAATTTCTAATTCCTTAGCTCTGGCTACCTCGTCTATGGATTTATAGCCGTGAGTATATGTATGTATGTATTTTAGTAAACAGAATCTCATTAAAAGAAATTAAAACAGTGTAAATTAGGCACAAATTAAAAACAAAAAAACAAACCCTAGTACTAGTTCATAAATCGTATGACATAAATACTTATAAGGCAAACACTTCATAAAACCTTCCCAGCGTTTCATTAGTTACTAAGCAGTGAGTAACTAAATCAATATTGCGGAATTTACACGCAATATAATGTTAATAATTAGGATATACTAATGAATGATCCTAAAACAAGTACTAAGTAAATACATACATACATACATATACTCACGGCTATAAATCCCTAGATGGGGTAGCCAGAGCTAAGGAATTAGAAATTCCTCAGCCACTCTTGGAAAGTTAAGTGGGGAAAAGATGTTAAAATAAAGGTTGTCTCCAACCGCATCGCCCAAAAATCCCTTAAAAGCCCCAATACTGTTAGTCGCCTCTTACGTACACCTACCGGAAGAAATGGGGTAGTGCTATTCTAAACCGACACTACACAGCTTACTAAGTATACATGTAAATCACGCTATAAAATTATTAGATGATGATATCGTTCCTCCGTGAACATTTCCAATCTAATGTCAGTAGTGTAAGCGTCCTCCGCGCACAATGTGTTCACACGGCGCAATCTCTTAGACCAACACATCTCACATCCCACGACTGCTTTATATTAACTGCACTCTAGCACTTCATAAACTGTTCTTGTAGCGTGGTTCTACCTGTATATGAGTTGCAGCTTAGCTAACTTGTATTAATTTCTAGTTGGGAAGTCGAATGAGCTGTAGCTATGACACATTTTGTAAATCATGACAATAATTTCTTGTTCATCTCTCACTCATCAATCTTCTCATATTTTTGTTCTTCTTACTTCCCACTATTAGTTTTCTAAATCGTGTTCCTTAACTACAAAAATAGCATCCATATTTTGTTCTTTTATATGACACTAACTCTCATCCATGCAGTCTGTATGTCCAATAAAACTTATAATTGTCAAGCCAGACTACATACTCTGATACCTTCAACTAAGAATGTGTTTTTGCTGTATTGTGTTGTAATCCCTTTTTTATATACAAAAATGCTTTAAAACAAAAATATCGGTTTATTTTTCTCATCCAATTTTAAATATTAATGACTGACATTTACAGACAGCTCTAAAGCATTTACCAAAAGTGTAAATTTATTCAATTTTCAGACTGTCGGTAACTAACTGTTCAACGTCAAAGGGTAGTCTCTAAGCTTTCAAAGGAAAATAAATAACATAACATAAACGTTCAAGCTAATAATCCCCGAAGGGGTTGGCAGAGGTACTTATACTTCTGAACATCATGTGACTTCGTTATTTGGTGTTCAGAGTACCTACGTTTTGCATGGACAGAGTACTCACGTGATAGGGGGCAGGCCTATCGCCGTTTTGTACGAATACACTGTCACATGACTAAGTGCAACTCAGCCATGTGGGTTTCCTCACGATGTTTTCACTCACCGTTAACAACCATGATAAATTAATCACACATATGTCTTTAAGAAAGACAAATTGGTGTAGGCCCGACCCGGGATTTGAACACTAGTTGCTTGCACGTTAACCGGTGTTCTACCCATTGAGCTGTCACGTCGTTATAATAAAAGAATAAATAGAAAATAAATAAATATAATTCAAATGAAAAAACAAACGTGGGGATAAATAAAAAAATACTTAACATGTAACCATTAAGATGGGTACCTTCTTTGGACACTAGATGGCGCTGTCATGTGGTATTCAGAAGTATTGGTACCTCTCCCAGTTCTCGACATTTTAGTAGAAGCACACCACGCGAACCACGAACCAACCTCAAACCTAAAATGCACGGCTTCACTTACACTTTCTGTTGTATTATAATTCATCATACTTACTTTAGAAGACTTGAAAATTGTACCATAAACTTAAAACTTAGTAAGCATTGCTACATTATTCACACTCAAAAAGCTCATTTTACATAAAAATCATAAAACATTTTCTCTCACCCGCTTTTTAAAAAGTTACAACTCCGTTCCAACCATTTTACCGTGACCTCTCTCTGCAACCGTGACAATGGCGAGGAGTTAAGGACCGCGGGTCAAGTTATTTGGCTGGGGTAGTGCAAAGTGGATAAGACAGGTAGTTGGTAAGGAATTTAATTAATATAACCTTTTTAGCTTAGCTAGTGCCGGGGAACATTCATCTTATTTACTGCGGTAAGGTATCTTCAGTATTTCACGAGTTGAAATGCAATAATTACTTTTAATTACTCAACTGAATGTAAGGAGCTTTTATTTCAGTGGGCTGTCAAGGTTTTGGGTGTAAGGCTTTTACTGAATTTAGGATAGGATTGGAGTGAGACCTCTTTATACAGCTACATTTATTATCATACTATACTACATACTAGCCGTGTAGTGCCGGCTTAGAATGTCGCTACCCCTTTCTACCCACGGGTGTCGTAAGAGGCGACTAAGGGTATTTGGGGCTTTTTATTGGAGACCCATAATAAAGGTTAAAGGTTTTTGGTGATCCAAAAACCTTTATTTTTACCATCTTTTCCCCACTCAACTTCCAAAAGTGGCTGAGGAATTTATAATTCCTTATCTCTGGCTACCCCTTCTAGGGAAATATAGCCGTGAGTATATGTATGTATGTATGTATGTATTTATTATCATGAATCTACTCATTGAATACAACTCTCAACTCAATTCACGCTGTAACTCTCCGAAAGGATGTCAGAGGAACTAACACTTCTGAACATCACCCATGTTTTGCTGGGACTGCGGATTCACTTGACAATCCTATCGCTGTTTTATACGAATACACTGTCACATGACTAAATGTACAATTTAGTCATGTTTATTTTCTTAAGACGTTTTTCCTCACCGATAATAATCTTGATAACCCAAAGATATATTATGTTATACTTATGTGAATAGTTTGGCAATGCAAATATGAAAGCGAGACCAAAACCTAAAATAAAACGGTGTGCGTAAATGAGTGTGTGCATGTCGTAAGTGTTTTTGTTAGTAACTTCACCCTATTTAAATTTAAAAAAAACACGTACTTGATATTTTCGCCTTGTTAACTTTACCGTTATTAATATATTGTGATGATAGAAGATTTTTTTTATCATTTATCTGCATTGAAAACTTATGTTAAAGATCTAGAATAAAACATAAACCGTTTTTTTTGGATTTATATTCGTGATATAAGAAATTGGCGATACAGTTGAAACGTGTAGAAACTGTTAGTCTCTTACAGTTAGAGTAGAAAGTGCTAGTTTTATTCGCTTCCGAGTTTTTAATTAACTCTATTCAGTATTGATGTGAATACGCCTTTATTTATACTTCCTATATAGTATGTGTACACATATATATTATATACAGAAGACAAAAGGCATTAAATTAAAATCTACTTAGTTATATACATCAGCTGCAAAAAGAAATATATATTAATTAAAAAAATATAAGTATAACACTTATTTACATAAATAGATACCTAAAAACTTAAAATCTAAAAACATCTTCCAGCACCTCTTCTCATGGAAGGGTACCTAGGACGCTGGAAGACATAACATAACATATAACATAAACGTTCACGCCGAATATCCCCGAAGGGGTTGGCAGAGGTACTAATACTTCTGAACATCACGTGACTTTGTCACCTGGTGTTCAGAGTACCCACGTTTTGCATGGACAGTGTACTCACGTGATAGGGGGCAGGCCTATCGCCGCAGTATTTGTTGACACACCAAATAGAATTGCAGAGAGTTTGCAATCATAAATACACACATAAACGCACACACATTCACACATATTTAACTCATCCCTCATATCATTGCTACTTCAAAAACATTAGTCAAAACATGAATATAGTGCATCGATTTTTTTCCATAGCATCATTTAAAAAAGGAATGAGGAGAAAAAACATGAGAGAAGAAATTAGTTAACTATAATTAAACTTATGGAAGGATTTGAGAAAAAGCTAAATAATCCATATTAAAATCCTGCAAGTGAATGATAACTAAAACCAGCGCAATAACCTCTCGGGCGACGAACAATACAATACTCTTAATTATGACACCAATTTCAGGACAATTTTAATCACTAAACCTTTGACGCCAGTTCTAAATACAATTCGAGTTCAAATTAAACAAACAAGCAAAATTAAGGGTCAGAGTACAATTCAGCGTAATTGCTTTTTTCCCCTTTCATGGCTTGTTTTGTTTGAGCTCGATTATTTATTCGGGAACAGAAGCCTACAGGTCGAATTCCAAACACGCTGCGAGTCTTATGTTGTTACTGTCTGAATTTTCACATTTGCTTCGTGTTATGACCCATTTATACCCCGTTAAAGAGTTAACCGACACTGGCTGGATATGAGAAATTTTCGCGCATGCCCCGTTGCATACTAAACTGAGTTCTTTTGCGCAAATATGACATTGTGAGTTGTTCGGTAAATTGTAAGTAAGTATAGTTGCACAGTTTAGTGATATGCTTCATATTTATTTATATACATAATACATATGTATTACTTAATAGTAAGTCTAAGCTAAAGGCTGGTAGTGCTAATAATTTTAGCAATAATAATGACAATCATCGATTCCAAAAATATGTCGAGAGAAAGATTGTACAAGAAAATCTTAAAAAAATAACACTATTTCTAATATTGTTAGTCAATTCTAATAAGTGTATTACTATTTTTAATATAGGTAATTTCTTGGACGTCTTTCAATATAACAGCATTACAATTTGAATTCACAATTTTAAAGAAATATTACGTTCATTCCTTTAGAAACGTTCGTCGTCCGACTCCGTAAGTTCCATTTGCAGATAATAAGATTACCGTAAATAAAACATAATTTGCAACTTTGACTCCATAAAAATATATTTAAATATTGTAATTTTTCGAGGTTCTTTCTCACGATGCACGTAAAGTCAAGATTTTTATGAATAATTTATGTAACACTCCGTTTTTATCGCGCTCCAGCTTTCCAGATATGGGACACGAAATATTTTGTATTTTTCTTCGTGAAAAAAGAAAAACTCCGAAGGAAGTTTTGAACATAAAGTAATGTAAACATTCTTCAGACGAAAGTTCTGAATTTTCGTAATTGTATTATTTCTAGTTCTTCAGTTAATTTATTTAATGCTGTGTAGTGCCGGCTTAGAATAGCACTACCCCATTTCTTCCGGTGGGTGTACGTAAAAAGTGACTAA
The DNA here is from genome assembly GCA_963576735.1 of Bedellia somnulentella. Taxonomy (NCBI): domain Eukaryota; kingdom Metazoa; phylum Arthropoda; class Insecta; order Lepidoptera; family Bedelliidae; genus Bedellia; species Bedellia somnulentella. Next base: position 16,455,618 of record OY755189.1, on the reverse strand, counting down.
CGGTATTGGGGCTTTTAAGGGATTTTTGGGCGATGCGGTTAGAGACCCATCACCAAAAACGTATATTATTCATCTTTTACCCAATCAACTCCCAAAAGTGACTGAGGAATTTATCATTCCAAAGCTCTGGCTAAGGGACCCCGTTAAGGGATTTATAGCCGTGAGTATATGTATGTATGTATGACGACATTATAATAATAATAATAATTATCTTAACAACAACACTGATTTAAAACTAAAGTATCGAAACATATAATTATATTTTGACAATATTTAAACATGAAAAGAATATACAACAAAGTTAGAATAACACTATGCAAAACAGTATTAACAAAATTAATAAGGCAGTTATTACTATTTCTGTAGCTGTGTAGTGTCGGCTTAGAATAGCATTACCCCATTTCTTCCGGTGGGTGTACGTAAGAGGCGACTAACGGTATTGGGGCTTTAAAGGGATTATTATGTACAAATAATTCGTGATTAGTGATTTAGCAACCGTGATAGCCCAGTGGGTAGAACACTCGGTTATCGTGCAAACAACGAGTGTTCAAATCCTAGGTCGGGCCTACACCAATTTGTCTTTTCTAAAGACATATGTGTGGTTAATTTATCATGGTTGTTAACGGTGAGGGAAAACATCGTGAGGAAACCCACATGGCTGAGTTGTACTTAGTCATGTAACAGTGTATTCGTACAAAACGGCGATAGGCCTGCCCCCTATCACGTGAGTACACTGTCCATGCAAAACGTGGGTACTCTGAACACCAGGTGACAAAGTCACGTGATGTTCAGAAGTATTAGTACCTCTGCCAACCTCTTCGGGGATATTCGGCGTGAACGTTTATGTTATGTTATGTAATTCGTGATTTGTCCGAGTCCTTCAAACTTAAAACTACTCGCACGTTATTACAAAGTTATCAATTTGTCTCCACTCAGCATAGCATATTAACTTTCAAATATGTAAAAATCCCAATAATTAACGAACCATATTTGTAAAAACAACATAGGGTCCCAGGTTTTATACATGATTCAAACCCACGCACACGTCTCATTCATTTAGCTCCTAAGTTCAGCATGACTTAATACAAAAACAAAGTTTTGGCATTATTACAAAAATACACAAACTTATACATATAAAACCAGAAAGAGTTGTTACGTAAAAGCATCTATCGATCAAAATTATCAATATACCTCATGACGGGAACATGCAATATTACTTACGCTGCTGTTTCTGAAAATAACTTCATAAAAAACACATTTGTTTTAGTTGGTTTGACTTGTGTCTTCTTACATATACGTGCCTATAGTCACGACCATATTCCCAGAAAAGGGTGACAGAAGTTCAGAATTTATCGTTGTCAATGTGTTTCCAACAAAATTGCCTATCTTAACTTTAAAAGCTCCTTACTATTAGCTACCTCATACAATACCAAAGTTAAGCCAAAGGATACTGCTGTTCTAAGCTGACGCTTAACAGAACTTACTAGTATCATATCTTATAAAGAATTACCGTTAACTCGTACTTGTATGCCTTGTAGTGTCGGCTTAAAATGCCACTACCCTTTTCTACCCATGGATATCGACAGAGGCGACTAAGGGTATGGGGCTTTTTTAAGTGATTTTTGGGCGTTGTGGTTGGAAACCCATCACCAAAAATATTATATTACTACCATCTTGTACCCTATCAACTTCCAAATGTGGCTGAGGAGTTTCTGGCTCTGAAGCTCTGGCTACCCCTTTTAGGGATTTATGGCCCTGAGATTATGTATTTAAGTACAAAGTGTTATTTTACTAAATGAGTTTTTCATATTAATCATATCACTAACAATTTACTGCTTCTCGATCTTTTTCTTCTCAATTTACAAACTGGCCGATTACTCATTACTTCAGAAGATCTGTCAGCCCATTACCGAAATTACAGTCGTGACGATACGTATGTCGAGCACGTCCTATCTAGTATGTGTCACGTTTTCTTGTCACGGCAAAAATCATTTTATGTTAGCGCGAAACACGGTGTAAGGTTGTAAGTACTGGAGCCGTGCGGAATATTAATTATTAAGGCTGTGTAGGGTTTACAGGTTGCTTTATATGGGAACTTGACACTTATAATTAGAGTGCAAATTATGATGCTGCCGAGGTGTTTACGCTGAATAGTATATTACTTTAATGCGGTTAGCTACGTAGATGATATGTATCAAATAAAAGAGTGAGATATTTGACATACATATACGATAAGCGACATGATAGCTCAGTGAGTAGAACACCGCTTATCGTGCATATGACTAGTGTTTAAATCCCGGGTCGGGCCTACACCAATTTGTTTTTTCTTAAGACATATGTGTGGTTAATTTATCATGGTTGTTAACGGTGAGGGAAACATCGTGAGGAAACCCACATGGCTGAGTTGTACTTAGTCATGTGACAGTGTATTCGTACCAAACGGCGATGGGCATGCCCTCTATCAGTGAGTACAAGCAAAACGTGGGAACTCCGGCCACCAGGTGAAAATGTCACTTAATTTTTAGAAGTACTAGTACCTACATAGAATAGAATAGAATAACTCTTTATTGTACATCAAACGCAAATTTTCAAAAGAAATTATCATACAGTTTACAGTGAGGTACAATCGGCGGTCTTATCGCTAAAAGCGATCTCTTCCAGACAACCTTTGGAAGGTGAGATCGGTAAACTAGTTATCTGGGTAGATGCACAAAACAAGCTTACTTTAAAACTAACTTATTTAATTGAAATAATAAATAATAACATAAATATTAATTACACAAAATAATATACATATTACACACATATGAATACACATACATACATAACTACATACTTTTTTTATATACAAGTAATACAAATACCTAAATAAAATACACAAATACGTTTTAGAAATATAATTAATACATATAATTTAAAAAGCAACAGTATTACAGCGCTTCAGTGAGATAGTGTTGTTTCACCAGATCTTTGAACGCATTAAGTGATTTATTTTACAATTTTTGACCTCTGAAGTTCTGAAATTGGCTGTGAAATTTGTAATTACACAGCCAATACTAGTGTTTGCAGCTATACCTTTTTCTGAAATGAAGCCACAAGTACGTGTATATATGAATTTATGTATAGGTACATGCCAGACAAGTTAATAATATTTACATACATATTTTTAGGCTTTAAATACTTAAAAGGAGAAGTTTAATCTACTTACACTTTCGGTGTCATTTTTGGAAGCTGAGTGGGGAAAAGCTTGTCAGCTCAGTGCTAGCTTTTCTGACACAACACAAAACAACCACTAAAGAGCCCCAAACCTTCGAAAAGAAATAGTTCAGTCCTATTCTAAGCTAACACTACACAGACATATTATCATGAGTCTAAATAAAATGATTTAAATCGGGTCACAGACACACATTTAGTGTTACTAACAAGAGTCGGAGCTTCACCTCCAAACATATAAATCTCGTGTTAACACCCATTTAACGCAACCGAACACATTACTTACTCTCGGCTGTATTACTCCTATCAGGGTACAACTAGGTAATTATTTCTAATAAAAGTGCTTATGGTGAACATTTGCATCCAAATATGAGTTGTTGCTGTGTAGTGCACGTTTAGAAAACCACAACCCCATTTCTTTCTGTAGGTGATCGTAAGAGGCGTCTAAGGGTACCGGGGCTTTATACTGTACGGTACGGTACTGTACGGGGAGTATATGTACGTATATATGGTATTTATATCATGCCATCACATGATAAATAACGTTTTTTGTACGAGATCCTGCTTAAAAAAATATTGTCATATATCTATGGAGATTTAACTTGATAATGATTATGTGGATGGAAATGTTGGTAGAGGTCAACCACGGAGGACATATCTGGACCAAATAGTTAATGTGCTCAAAAAGACAGGCAACCGAAGTATCAAGAATGAAAGGGCAAGAACAAAAATATTCATGTAGCTACAAAGCTAGAGAAGTTTGCCAGGATAGTACAAAGTGGCGATCGACAGCCTCGGCTTAACCCTATGGGAAATAATGGCGTGAGTAGAAGTATGAGAAGCCAATTCCTTGCTTTTGTGTGCTTTTTTTTGTGGTACTTTTTAATTGATCACTTTTTATTGTTGTTTGTTATCTTGAATTCTACTGTAGCGACGCGCTATCAGTACACAATGAGGCGCACTACATAGAAACGCTGACAGTGCAAGAAGAATCACATTCCACAGCAACACGATACCAAGTAATATACGTCACACGCGTCATCAAGACTCGCCATACAATTCCTACATCGCGCAATCACAGTTTCTAAAATGATCACTATACGAGTATATACAAGTTCCAACCTAATACAGTTCGTTCATGTAGCTTAGAATAGCACTAAATCATTTTTTTCCGTTGGTGTCGTAAGAAGCAACTAAGGTACCTATTGGGGCTTTATTTGTGGTTATTGGGCGATGTGTTTGGAAACTCGTCACCAACACTTAATTGGAGCGAAACTCCATTTAAGCCTGAGTTTACATTTCCCTTTTCAAGGAACTTCTCCCAATATATAAGAATCCAATTTTGCACGATGGTCACTCACACTTAGGACAAAGTTTTGATACAATAATACGCAAAATCGGACTTTCCACGAAGGAATAACGTCAAAATTTCCCATGTTAGTCTTTGGGAACCCTAGTATTTGACAATCACTCGCCTCTTCACTCCGATTTGGCATCGTGAAGCATTCATCACCACCTAGTTTTACTAACTTTTCTCCTATTAAAATCCAAAAATGTCTATTAAATTAGAAAGCATTTACTGAGAGACAGCATGGTCTCCGTATCAGTACAGAACCCTAAATATAATGAAAGTCCGGGGCGGTTGGTTTTTTTTCAGCACTTGTTTATGTAATGTGATTTTTATTTGGCCAAGGGTTAACAAGATATATGGGTCGTGCAATAATTATTTTTTATGAAATCGTATGTTTCGGTTGGGTTTTATTGCGGGAAACAATCCACATTTTCTGTAAATTTAAATACATTGCTTTTTGCTAAAAACTTTTCGTTTATCTCATGGCAACTTTTATTGTGTAGTCATATAATAGAAAAATATGGTGGAATTGATTCGAATTCAATAGTCCCTTGATTATCTTATGCATAAGTTTTTAATATAATGGATATTTAAAAAGTTTCTTTTTATGAACGTTGTAAACTAAAACCTTCTTGATTTGTAATGTCTGTCTATCTCATCATAACCAAGAAGATGAAAAAATGAAAGATAACATAACATAACATAAAATAAACGTTCACGCCGAATATCCCCGACGGGGTTGGCAGAGGTACTAATACTTCTGGACATCACGTGACTTTGTCACCTGGTGTTCAGAGTACCCACGTTTTGCATGGACAGTGTACTCACGTGATAGGGGGCAGACCTATCGCCGTTTTGTACGAATACACTGTCACATGACTAAGTACAACTCAGCCATGTGGGTTTCCTCACGATGTTTTCCCTCGCCGTTAACAACCATGATAAATTAACCACACATATGTCTTTAGAAAAGACAAATTGGTGTAGGCCCGACCCAGGATTTGAACACTAGTCGTTTGCACGATAACCGAGTGTTCTACCCACTGGGCTATCAAAATGAAAGATATTACTTAATAATAATAATTTATCCCATAGTTTTAGTTTATAATAATTCCATGCCATCTTTATTTTCAATGCGGGCCGTAGTAGGCGGGCAAGATACTTTTTAGAAATCAGTGGGCTATATGTTTTTTTATTTGTATAGATATTCTATTTTAATTTGACCGTGACTAGTGTACTTATCATTTTTCTATATTTCTTATCCACACCTTAGCGTCTAGACTTTTAATTGGTTTGTTTATAGATGACTTTAATTCAATTGATTAAAGCAAATTTAATTCATATCTATAAAATACTTACAGGCCTAAATTGTGAATTTGATTGTTTAATATCTGAATAACATAAACATATACATAAACGTTCACGCCGTTTTATCCCCGAAGGGGTTGGCAGAGGTACCAATACTCCTGAACTCACATGGCAAGCGCCATCTAGTTTCTAGAGAAGGTACCCACGTTTTGCTTAGACAGTGAACTCACGTGATAGGGGGCAGGCCTATCGCCGTATTGTACGAATACACTGTCACATGACTAAGTACAACTCAGCCATGTGGGTTTCCTCACGATGTTTTCCCTCACCGTTAGCAACCATGATAAATTAACCACACATATGACTTTAGAAAAGATAAATTGGTGTAGGCCCGTCCCAGGATTGGAACTCACGCCCTTCTGTTTTTCGGGCGGGTGTTCTACCCACTGGACTATCATGTCGCATCTGAATAAAATGACTGAAAACAAATAATTAAATAAATCTTTGTTTTTGAGCAACCCACACAAAATAAACCTTTTTTCCAAACAATACAATTAGAAGCATATTTTCCGAAGGTGGTTTTTCCGCAACATGAAACAGCGGCAGTGATATAACATTTACAGTGTAATTCCAGTGTCTAACTCCCAATGGGCCCTGTATCCCGCTCACCATTGTCGCGATGCGTTGTGGTGAACTGAGAATTATTTATCGTACGTTGCTCGTTTGTTAGATAAATGGCCTTTCCAACGTAACACATAGCCGTAAATGTAATGAAAACAGGTTCACCAAATCGCACGCTCATTTGTGATCAATAGCATACACCGCATGCCCATTAGCCGATGTTAATTATGTATTTTTAATGGATATTGAGTATTGTTGCGCAACAAAACGACTAAAAAATAAGGTAATGTTTCAGTGCTTTGGTTAATGAAATGGTAGCTGGAAAATAAGGACAAAATTTCAACGTTCAATTCATGATCAATCTCTAACATGATATGTAAATTAAAGACTAATTTGTCAACTTTATTAAATATAAGTTTGTAGGTCAAATTAGCCCAAAAAAATGTATATCTGACACCTGGCGATATAATATACCTCTACATTTATCATTCTTTAATACACGCCTTTTTAAAAGTTTTTCCATCTGATCTTGAAACTTCCGGCATTGCTGCGAAAACAAATATCCGTTAATAAAATAAGCAGTGATTTGAATCGTTGTCCACACGAGCTTAGCATTTGTATTTTTTAGCATTATATTAAATAATTGAAAAAATCGTAGGACTTATTATAAAAGTATAATAATTAAAAAAAATAAGTTTGACTCTTGAGTCTGGCCTACACCAATATGTTATTTCTAAAGTCATGATTTGACTTTAGAAAAATCTTATCATTTTATTATTATTAGATATCATTTATACATACATCATACACACACATATACTCACGGCTATAAATCCCTAGAAGGGGTAGCCAGAGCTAAGGACTCAGAAATTCCTCAGCCACTTTTGGAAGTTGTGTGGGGAAAAGATGGTGAAATACTATAAAGGGTCTCCAACAGCATCGCCCAAAAATCTCTCAAAAGCCCCAAAACTGTTAGTCGCCTTTTACGTACACCCACCGGATGAAATGGGGTAGTGCTATTCTAAGCCGGCACTACACAGCAGCAATATCATTTATATCGGTTATATTATTATACCTAGTTGTTAACAGTGAGTAAAAACATGGTTACGAAGTTCACATGGTTAATTGGTACCTAGGTCACCCCTCATGGGATATTAAGCATAGAATTAGAGTTGAGTTTTGATTGAGTGAGACCCATCACCCACTATCCTTTGTTTTAAAATCTGTTCCACAATCAACTTCCGAAAGTTATTGAATATTTTTTTATGCCGTAGCTTTGGTTACCTTTGTTTTGAATTATGTGTGCAATACATATTAATTTTAGAACAAGTATCAAAGTTAATATCCCTTTACTAATTCGATGATAAAAACTTGTTTTTTTTTTAATTTTAAAAGTATATTTATCTATACGTTTTTCAATGATTTTAACACTTCAATAAGAATACACCAACTGGGGACAAAGATTTTTTCTTCTGAATCTGAATCAGAAATCCGAAAAATCCAAAAATTACAAAGTCTTATTTAGAAAGAAACTACATAGTATGTGCATATGAGTATATATGAGTATGTTGACTATTTTAATAATACGTACATTCAAATACAATTTCAACAGAATTTAATTCCCTTTATGTATAAAATCATTTTAAATTAAATTACATGTCAATGTCAAGTAAACCATCAATTACTTTGAAACATTTGTATATCGATCGTCATCGTGAGCTTATATGGAATGGCTATATTTTGATAAAATAAAGATCTCATGAGCGTTCTATTCTAGTCAGTATCGTATTAGATGACTAAGATAACAGAAATTTAACCATAACATTATTAAAAAACATATTATAAACTTCCTTCTGAGGCATGAAAATCGTCAATTCTATTTATATTTTCCCCTCTTACGAGTTACGTACTCGAAAATACTGTAGATTTTTTGGACCTATACTTTTGCCTATCTCTTATAGCCGTCAGCAAAGATAGGTAGTTAATTAATCAATATTTGTATTTTCTATAATACACATCCTGTTTAAATAAGAACATCAACATTGTAACATACTCACGGCTACAGAAGAAAGGGTATTACTATAAGGAGAGAACTATATCAGTATTACCAACTTTTTCTGAGTTTGTCAAAATCCTTGTTGAACAAAGGTAACTTTTAAAACCCAACGAATTCTCAACTCAAGCATACAAACAAAACGGTCAAGTAGTAATCCTGAAAATGCCAAGTTGCTGTATAACTGTTAGATAATATCGTACTATATTAAATCCGATCATTAGTCATGGATGCTTTTATAGGATTATCCGGAGAGTGCGCGGCATTCGGGCTCGTTCAGCGGTTCTGTAGAGTGACCACACTGCGCTGAGTGAGCGGGAATAGTAATGACACTTTGCCGTTCCATTAGTTATATGACCGTTATATAACTGTTATAAAGCGGTTATTGATTTGGCAAATCGGCCATTGGTGGCAGTCGAGTGCGCGGTCCGATTCAGTATTTATGGTGTGAAATGCCTGAGCAGCGTTTTAAATATGACAAATGGGGAGTTAGAAATATGTTTAATAGTGGCTTCATTTTAGAAATTTCTAGGATGGAATTGAATTTTTAAAGGTGTGATTAAAATTAACCGTTCATAAACGTATTTGTTTTTTTTTTGTATTAAATTTTCTGCCATCATTCTTATCATATAAGTGATTGCTTGTCTTTGTCATGTTTGCCTTTTTGATGATTTTTTAATTCGGTTTAAGCCAAGATGTATCATTATGTATACTAGTTAATTTATTCGTTTACTGTTTAATCCAACTTTCTTTAAAAATCTAACTGAAAAGTGTAAGTAATAAGTATTTTGCCGTGTAGTGCCGGCTTAGAATGTCGCTACCCCTTTCTACCCACGGGTGTCGTAAGAGGCGACTAAGGGTATTGGGGCTTTTTATTGGATTTTTGGGCGATGCGGTTGGAGACCCATCACCAAAAACCTTTATTCTTACCATCTTTTCCCCACTAAACTTCCAAAAGAGGCTGAGGAATTTATAATTCCTTAGCTCTGGTTACCCCTTCTAGGGAAATATAGCCGTGAGTATATGTATATGTATGAAAAGTATAAAAAAGATTAGTAAATTTGAGCCCTTTCTACACATCCAAAACTTTATGTGGTGCAATATTTAAAATAGAAATAATCTCTTGAATGTAAAAAATATATAATTTAATTCTAATGAACAAATAAAACTCGTTAAAAATGATGGGCACCCTACTCTGATCCGATTAGTTCACTAAAAGGTATACCGGAGTACCAAACAGATAACAAGCGTTTTTTTTAGAAGCTCCACGTGACGTCATACTCTCTTCATTTAAAGTTCATATGTTGATTGGCAAAGTTTACTGCCAACGATGAGAGCATTGTTCGAAAATAATCTTTTCTTTTTTAGGTCCTGCTTTGCCGAGAAAAAGAAACGACTTTCATTTAATATTAACTGATTTTGTAGGTATTGGCAGTAATGTTCATTAAAGAAGTAAGGGGTAACTTATATTAAATATAGATTAGTAATTAGTATGTAAAAAATGACCAGGCAATGAAATGACTGATAGTGGGAAGCGGCAGAGTTTAAAAGGAAGAGTATTGAAATACCAAGCGCTGAAAAAAGATTGAGCGCTTCATGGTTAAACGACGTTTATTGGTGTTATTCATTAAGATTTTAGGTAACGTACATACATACATATACTCACGGCCACAAATCCCTTGAAGGAGTAGCCAGAGCTGAGAAATCAGAAATTCCTCAGCCACTTTTGAAAGTTGCGTGGGGAAAAGATGGTGGAATAAATGTAGCTAGTGATGGGTCTTCAACCGCATTGCCTTAAAATCCCTTAAAAGCCCCAATACCGTTAGTCGTCTCTTACGCTCACCCACTGGAAGAAATGGGGCAGTGCCATTCTAAGCCGACACTACACAGCTAACGTATTAGGTAACGTGTAAATAAAAAATACATTCGGATTCTTAAAATCTCGAGTAGTCGGTTAGGGATTTGTTACTTATTTTTTCATGAGTTTTTTACAGTTGCATGAAAGTGATTATGGACTGTGAATGGGTAGTTTTATATTCATAGCCTACACTTATATCTGCGCCGTGTAGTGTCGGCTTAGAATATCACTACCCCTTTCTACCGATGGGTGTACGTAAGAGGCGACTAACGGTATTGGGGCTTTTAAGGGATTTTTGGGCGATGCGATTGGAGACCCATCACCAACAACCTTTATTTTTACCATCTTTTCCCCACTCACATTTCCAAAAGTGGCTGAGGAAATTCTTATTCCTTAGCTCTGGCTACCCCTTCTAGTGATTTACAGCCGTGAGTATATGTATGAATGTATGTATGTACTTATATCTTCAAGAAATTCTTTATACTGGTCTCAAAACTGTACACACCACACGTTTCGTATTCCCAGAGCGGGCAACAAAGGCGTTAATCTCTGTGTTTTAAGTCAGGCAATCCGTATCAGCGGTATAATCGGATAAACTGTCACAAGATAGTATCATACTAGCATCTGGAGATTCTCACGATTTGCCATTGTAAGTAGCTTTATTATAAATTCGCCATTTATTTTAATTATGGAGATACTTGTGCGATAATGAAGTAACGAATGTAAGGACCGGTTAATGCATAACGTTTAAAATGCAATTATTTATGTAGCTGTGTAGTACTTAGAATAGCACTACCCCATTTCTTCCGGTGGGTGTACGTAAGAGGCGACTAACGGTATTGGGGCTTTTAAGGTATTTTTGGGCGATGCGGTTTACCATCTTTTCCCCACTATCATTTCCAAAAGTGGCTGAGGAATTTCTAATTCCTTAGCTCTGGCTACCCCTTCTAGGGATTTACAGCCGTGAGTATATGTGTGTATGTATGTTATGTATGAGTTGGTCACAGCATCCAAAAGCCTATCGATAACAAACTATGCTGAGAGGGATTACTAAGGTATACCACAATTTGGCTTTCCGGAAAGTTTCGTAGTATAGCGTGAGTAAAGCAGCTTAATTTTTATTTGAGCAGACATAAATATGCAATTTTTTCATTGTATTCGTAAAAATAGACAATGAAATTTAGTTTATTATTAAAAACACACTCAAAGTGGAAGGTATGTTTACCAAGCATAATTATAAATTGAGTTATACTAAACATTTCATTTGAATCTGCCGTGCCCTGTCTCGTATTCAGTATATGTAACAGCAACGCCTTAATATATTCCTAAAATTAAATCCACGTATAGTGAAGAATATATACATACATATACTCACGCCTTTAGTTCCCATTGGGGAAGGCAGCTATACTATCGATCGCCATTTTGTGCATGAGTACGTAAAGAAACATGAGTTTTATCTGTTTGGAAAATAATATCCAAGCCCATATAAAATAGTAGTTTTATCAGGTAAAAGTATGTTTACCCGTAAGTAATTAATACTATAAAATAGAGTGCCCATCCAAACAATTATAATATATCAAAAATTTAAATTAAAGCATAAAAACCTCGATAAAAATTGCTCGGATTATAAGAACATCCGTATGTTTTAAAGACGATAAATCGGCTAATTAAATACTGTAACAAAATATTACTCAGATCACGTTTGTGTCATATGTCTTTGGCTCAGCAAGATCCTTTTAAAATCCACCTATTTAGCTGTCTCGCTTTACAACGAGGTTATATTCAGTAAAGCCATGAATTTCGCTGAGTCCGCCGCTCTGCTCTTCCGATCCAGCTAAAGATTAATATTTTTGAAAGAGTTTTCTGTAAAGCTACTAAAGCTAAACGTCATTTTAGTTTTTGTAAGTATTTCAAGTAAAACTGCTGTACTTTGTCGGTGAAGCATAACATAGTCTTTTTGAGGGACTGCTTGGCTTTGTGGCTGATCACCTACCATCAACAATCTTTTGTATCTCTGTCTTTACGCTTGAATGAGTGGGGCACTCTACTTTTAAGAACATAACATAAACATAATATAAACGTTCACGCCGTTTATCCCCGAAGGGGTTGGCAGAGGTACCAATACTCCTGAACTCACATGGCAAGCGCCATCTAGTTTCCAGAGAAGGTACCCACGTTTTGCTTAGACCGTGTACTCACGTGATAGGGGGCAGGCCTATCGCCGTTTTGTACGAATACACTGTCACATGACTAAGTACAACTCAGCCAAGTGGGTTTCCTCACGATGTTTTCCCTCACCGTTAGCAACCATGATAGTTACTTTTAAGAATGATAAATAAAATGTCTAGTTTTAAAGATCTGGCCATCGAATTGGTATCGGATATAGATTTTCCCGTAAATATATTCATTATTTGTATATATTTCTACATACATACATACATATTCTCACGCCGTTAGTTCCCATTGGGGTAGGCAGAAACTATCGATCGCCACTTTGTACGATCCTGGCAAACCTCTATAGCTTCATTCACATCCATCAATTTTTTCATACATGCCCTTTTATTCTTCGTACTACGGACTCCTGCCTATATTTCTCTTAGCACTTTAACTGAATAGATACATTGACATGCAGCTCTGGCTGGCATAGGCTTTCGGCAGATGAAAAGAAAGATCCTAAGATACTGCAGTGTACCTAAGTCCTCTAACAAGGGACTCTGCCTATTATAATCATCATCCAAACTAATATCAATGATTCGAATTACATTACGAACTAAGTAGTGGCTAGAATTCATCATGGTTAATATATCATGGTTGTTAACGGTGAGGGAAAACATCGTGAGAAACCCACATGGCTGAGTTGTACTTAGTCATGTGACAGTGTATTCGTACAAAACGGCGATAGGCCTGCCCCCTATCACGTGAGTACACTGTCCATGCAAAACGTGGGTACTCTGAACACCAGGTGACAAAGTCACGTGATGTTCAGAAGTATTAGTACCTCTGCCAACCCCTTCGGGGATATTCGGCGTGAACGTTTATGTTATGTTATGTTATATGTTATGTTATGTTAATGGCGAGAAGGCTCACGCTCTTTAGTGTGTTTATAATGCAGGAACATTATAAACACGACAAGAAAATACTGATGTATAGACTCTCCCTTTAAGACTATATACAATCTTATTATATCATAATTACTATAATATAAAAGTAGATGATGTGCAGAGTTAAGTGGTGCCAGGCAATCCTAATAATACGAACCATGATTTGACTTTGACTTTGATACGGAACTTGTATCAATTTACGAATTACTAGTCACCTGATATATTGGGGTATTACAAAAACAGTAAAAAAAAGTAGATCGTTATCTGCACTTCAGCATATATAACTTCAAAAACCCCTACATATCTTCTGCATTCTGCCTGTCATGCGAAAATAAAACGGTATTTTGTATAAACAACCTGCGTGTCGAAAGCTAATTAAGTTTCCCTTTGAAAAACTCAAAAAGGGTGTGTGAATAATGAAAAAGTCTGTCGGTTCGGGAAAACCGATGACAAGAAGGGTGCATCAATGTATTGATTTTATAAGCTCTGTTAGGCTGCCACGAGCTGGTATGCAATGTTTTGTGTCAAAACTTTTTGATGTATGATGTATAGTTTGTATAAAAATGTTATAAACGGAACTGAGAGACTCCTTCGCAAAGCAAGCAGTTTTTAATTTAAAGTTTATTGTTTTAGATATTTAGTTACCATTTAACAGTTAATAGTAGTTAGTTATTTTTAAATATAATAATGTTTTTTTTTTTATTATTATGTGAATGTTATTTTTTTATAAGTTTCCGTTATTATTATTTATACTGTGATAAGTTAGGAATAATGCTAGTATGTTTATTAAGGTGTTAATATAAAATAATTTACTTTTTAATTAGATTTAGAACATAATGTTTGTATATTTTTTACCCTTCTACAGTTAAAATAAAGGAAGACTAATGATGTTTACATCATTTGTAATTATAATTCAAATGATGTAACTTGTTTAATTTAACAGCCGATTCGATGACAAATTCTTATTCTTTTCTTGTACGTATAGGCTGAACCAATCATGTGCAATATTTGGAATCAGCAGTCAATATACTTGTTTATAACATCTAGGTGTGCGTGATATGCATGCTTTCTTGCTTGGTGAAGACATGCTTATTATGGCTTGATGGAATGGTGTCTGCCATAGCAGCAGCATGAGACAATGACATAACCTTATCAGGTCTAGATTCATTTAAAATGAATATTACTGCATATCATAGGGCATAAATTTCTTAGCCGTGCCGTGCCGTGTAGTGTCGGCTTAGAATAACACTTCCCCATTTCTACCCGTGGGTGAATGTAAGAGGCGACTAAGGGTAAAGGGGCTTATTAAGTGATTTTTGGGCGATGTGGTTGGAGACTCGTCACCAAAAACATTTATTATTACCATCTTTGCCTCAATCAACTTCCAAAAGTGGCTGAGGAATTTCTAATTCCCAAGCTCTGGCTACCCCATTAAGGGATTTATAGCCATGAGTATATGTATATAAATTTCTTACGAGAATGTTCCGTTTGTACAACTGAGATACAATTTCCTATGATGATTTAGAGATATTTTATAACAATACTTGTTCGTTCAAACTTACAGTCAGAAAATATCTATTTACGACCTTTTTCTTTTTTTCTAACATGCTAGGTTATTTGGTTACGTTGTTGCCTTTTGTGATATATGGTACATTTTTAGTTAGTCGAATAGATGTGTTTGTGTTATTTGGAGATAGGTGTTCACCTATAACCATCCATCACAGGTTATTATGGCGACTAATGCTACAGTTTTAATCGCATTGATCTAAATAACATACATACATATACTCACGGCTATAAATCCCCAAAAGGGGTAGCCAGAGCTGAGAAATTAGAAATTCCACAGCCACTTTTGGAAAATTGTGTGGGGAAAAGATGGTAAAGTAAAGGTTGTTGGTGACGGGTTTCCAACCGCATCGCCCAAAAATCCCTTAAAAGCCCCAATACCGTTAGTCGCCTCTTACGTACACCCATCGGTAGAAACGGGGTAGTGCTATTCTAAGCCGACACTACACGGCGGATCACTAGCGTGATCTAAATAAGGATCTCCCAAAGCTATGCCCACCATACTCGTACTATCATTCCAGTCCATCATTTATAGAAATGCTTTAAAATTCAATCAGCCATCTTGTTTGTTCTGCCATCTTGAATTGCGAATGACGTCACAAAGCTACCACGTTGTCATCCAAACTATGCGTGTTCACGTCAGGTCAATCGATTGAAGATATCTGTTCGAACTAGAGTTGCGACATTCCAACCGAACAAAAGACATACGTTGCATTTTTATCTTATATCTGGCAGACGATGATGTAACATGGGTCAGCCACTACATATATATACACATACTCACACCATTGGCTTCCTTTGAGGTAGAGCTACTCCTTTTATAAAAATAATAACAAAATGCAATGTAGTATAGAAAGTATATCTACCTGGGTGCTCAAAACACCACCAGAATATTACGTAATGTTCAGAAGTATTAGTACATCTGCCAACCCCTTCGGGGATGTTCGGCGTGAACGTTTGATTCTTTAAGTTGAGTAATCTACCTTTCAGTTTTACGTATTCGTTGGAACACCGAGGTTATTTTTTGCTATTCATTTTTTTAACTCTAAAATCTGGTGTTTTTACTTCATGTTTATACATACACACACATACATACTCACGGCCATGAATCCCAAAAAGGGGTAGCCAGAGAAACAACAAATTCCTCAGCCACATTTGGAAGTTGATAGGGGAAAAGATGGTAGAAATAAAGTATCTTTGGTGATGAGTCTCAAACCACCTTGCCCAAAAACTACATTAAAAATCTCCATACCTTTAGTTGCCTCTTACGACACCCGTGGGTGTAAAGGGGTAGTGTCATTCCAAGCCAGCACTACATGGAAAAATACAATTCATTTTTATATTTTTAAAAAAACCGTTACCTGAATCTAAATTATTAATACCTTCGCGTGTGTAACGTAAATACAATCTTTATTCAAAGCTCTTTGTCTTACTTCGTCCGAAAAGCTTTTAAAGGTTTTCCATTCGTCTAGTGCAAGATCCGCGGCTAAACTTAGATTGATACGTCTAAACTTACTCAGTTTATTTGACGTGCCATTCTTTTGTGATATGCTTTCAGCTTTAATGGAAGAAAACAAAAGTTTATTGTACACTAGTTATCTACCCTGGTTTTTCATGAATAGGAAGCTTTAAGATTATTTAAGAAACTGATATTGTACTATAAAACATTTTTGTCCACTCTACTTTTGAAATTCACTTAACTAATTTATACTATATTCTCAGGACACCTTTTATGGAAATTATACGCATGAGTTCGGGTTGATAAGTATAAAATGTTGACATTGTCACCTATTGTTCAGAGTACTCACGTTTTGCTTGGACAGTGTACTCACATGATAGACGGCAGGCCTAACGCCATTTTGTACCACCGCCATTGTCACATGACTAAGTACAACTTAGCTACGTGGGTTTCCTCACGATGTTTTTCCCTCACCGTTAGCAAACATGATAAATTAACCACACATAATTCTTTTACGAAAGACAAATTGGTGTAGACCGGACCCGGAATTAGTACACACTAGTCGTAAACATGATAAGCGGTGTTCTACCCACTGAGCTATTACGTCGTCATAGATAAAACATATTTCTTTCTTTCTTTAAAATAGTAATAGTAGCTACATAAGTGAAAGAGCTTATTCCATTACACTTTGTCGTTGCTGAATTCAGACGTCCTTCGAAGTTACTGCCGCAGACGCTTGTTATTCAACTACACAAATTTGTCTACTTTTCAGAAGCCTAGCGTTCTGAACGTTATTCCACTAGTCTGAATTCAGATTCTGTGGCTTTCAGACGTCTTCATTCAGACAAATGGAATAAGCACTTTAGTCCTTACATCAGGTATCTGCGAGTGAGATCCATGTCAAAATCTATTGATCCATTTTTGTGGTTAGCCAGCGTAGTTTTTTATACAGATGCAAATAAACTTACAATAATATTTTTTTAAACGTTCCGTGTATCATTCGTGTGTATTTAGTTTGAAGCAAAAATTAAGTACTACAAAGAGTTTCTGTTTTAATTTTACAGACATACATATACTCACGGCTATAAATCCCTAGAAGGTGCAGCCAGAGCTAAGGAATTAGAAATTCCTCAGACACTTTTGGAAGTTGTGTGGGGATAAGATGGTTAAATAAAGGTAGTTGGTGATGGGTCTCCAACCGCATCGCCCGAAAATCCCTTAAAAAGCCCCAATACCGTTAGTCGCCTCCTACGAACACCCACCGGAAGAAATGGGGTAGTGCTATTCTAAGCCGACACTGCTATGTAGTAATGTTTTACTATGTTTTAATTTTAGTTTATTAATTTTATTTTAAACATAGTACAGATTAATAGTTCCGGCTTGTCTAGTTATAGATAATAGAAAATTTATAAATATATACGTCGTTTGATAAGTTGTTCAGGCAATTATTGGTCAACCACCAATTGATGTATTCCGAAAGGCACTTTGCTAGCGTCAGCCACAAACAAAGCCACACCATAGCTGTGATGTATTGGCTAAGAATTGCACAACCTTTTCTGCCCTCTGGTATCGTAAGATGCGGCTTAAGTTATTTGGAATTTAAATTGGTTAGTGGGCAATTCGATTTTTGTTTTACAATCATTTTGCCAATCAACTTACAAAAGTGGCTCAAGTATTTCCAATTCTAAAGCTCTGGCTACCCCTTTAGGATTTAGCGGTGAGTACATTTATGTATGTATGTACATAGATACATGTTCTCTAGTAATCAAACACACCGGCGTTATATGTCGCAAACAGCCATACAATCAGTATTGGGAACTCCAGCAATAAGTACGTGAGAAAGGGCGGGTGAAAAAATCTGTAGCTGGAAATATTTTCCTAAAACACAGTGCTGGCAGCAATATTTAGCGTTATTTATACCAAAGTGAAGTATAGTTTTTTCTTAGTATAAACGTTTCTCAGTAACCAGTAGCAAGGCTTTTTTCCAGCCACTAACACGGAAAACATCGCTTTCTTCCATTGCAAAATTCTAACTACCCCTTTACATAATCAAAACCGTGAACATACGCAAGTAAATAGCTAAAACATTTGTTTCATTAAAATTTAAATTGAGTTGAGATAAAACGTCTTCTCATTTACTCGAGACAACTGAATTTAAATATTCCTTTTGAATTTCATGACGTATCGTTAGTTCTGCGATAAAAACTTGCAGAGATCGCTTTTAGAATAGCTCGGATCTGCTTTATGTGTATAAAGAGGACACTGAACTCGCACAATGGCTACGTTATTTCAGCAGACAAGTGCTTTGCTAAGATAAAAAATAGTGGACTACGTTTCAAACGCGAGATAAAAGACCAGCTACTTGAGTCTGGAGACCGTATTGCTGTGTTTTTTACTTTTACTTGACTTACCTTTTTATCATGGTTGTAATTTTATAGCTGCTTACAGCGGGCCTCGTAAGAAGACTCAAGAAATGAGAAAGAAAATAGATCCAGTGGTTTTATCCGAGCTTACTGGTGCTGGCTCAAAACCAGCGTGCTGCAGCTCACATGTCCTGCAAGATACGTGGCTGAGGCACATATGCTTAGCCATAACCAATTTAACAATGTGTAATATGCCGCGTAGTGCCGGTTTAGAATGTCGCTACCCCTTTCTACCCACGGGTGTCGTAAGAGGCGACTAAGGGTATTGGGGCTTTTTATTGGATTTTTGGGCGATGCGGTTGGAGACTCATCACCAAAAATCACCATCTTTTCCCCACTGAACTTCCAAAAGTGGCTGAGGAATTTATAATTTCTTAGCTCTGACTACCCCTTCTAGGGAAATATAGCCGTGAGTATATGTATGTAATTTATATGTTATGTTCTTACTCAATGAATGTTATTCTTTTTTGCCAATTAAATACAAAGCATTCTTTCGATGTTAACAGTTTCATTGAGTGATCAAATCCACACAGAAGAGATCTGTTGAAGAACCATGGTAATTGACACAGTGAAACGTATTAGTCTGGCATAAATTGAAAGGGTTTGATATCGATAGGCTTTTTTGTCAATTGAGGATAAACAACGGAAGGGTAAATGTCCTGAAAAAACCCGCATGGTTGAGTTAATATGGCTACCATTAATACTATGTCTCGCAGAAAATGTTTCGTAACAAAATAAAAATCTACTGCAAAATAAAACCGTTCTAATTGAAACTTATAATTATGAATTTAATTATTTTTTTATTGACCTATTCCGGAAAAGGGTATGAAATTTGAAAACATACTTCTATAAACAGGATATTTTGTTCATGAAAACCTGATTTGGGGATTATTACTAATCAATCAAAGAAAGAAGAATTTCGCATCAGGAGTCACTTGACACCGTAGCTAAATTGGCAGAGCGGCCGGGGCGTTGACCGGGAGGTCGCGGGTTCGAGTCCTGCTGATGTCGAATTTTTTTTCTCCTATGATTAGTAACATACTTGAACTCTTACTATGTCTTTGTTTCGATAATAAAACAATCATAAATAATATAGACTTCTTGAATGACATACATACATACATACATACACTCACGGCCATAAATCCCTAAAAGGGGTAGCCAAAGCTGAGAAATTAGAAATTCCTCAGCCACTTTTGAAAGTTGAGTGGGGAAAAGATGGTAGAATAAAGGTTGTTTGTGATGGGTTTCCAACCGCATCGCCCAAAAATCCCTTAAAAAGCCCCAAGTCCGTTAGTCGCCTCTTACGTACACCCACCGGAAGAAATGGGGTAGTGCTATTCTAAGCGGACACTACACAGCAATCTTGAATGAGGGCGACAAAATTAAGAACAAATGTCTCTATCCTCCCTTCGTACTGCCCCCTCCACGTTTATCAACGAGGATGTAAAAAAAAACGTATTACGGAGTTTAAATTTAGCATTAAACAAACCATTTCTTAGCACGAAAGACGTAATTGAAAAAGTTAACTATAAAACGATAGAAATACTTATAAAGGAGCGTAGAACAATAGATATGGCGGAAACAAAACAGGGTTTTCCTATATTATTGTAGCGCGGGTCATTCCCAACCGATGCACGTCCAATCACTGAGCGCTAAATTGTGTGTGCTCTCATTATGGAAAATATTCGGTTTTCTAAAAAAATAAACAAAAGTTGTATATAAAGTTGGTTCACAGAAAACTATTTTACTTAATAGCAACTAGTGACTTTTATGCAGATAATGACGACGTTTAAGAGTTTTTAAATTCAGAAATCAAGCAAGAAATCTTGTCAACCACTAACGTAAAAAATAATAATGTGTAAAACTTTATTACTGCCCTATAACTTTCTTCAGATAAAATGACTCATACACTTTTACCCTGCGACCACAAAATAATATAATAAAATTACAATAATGCATGTTTATGAACAGTGTTACTAAAAGCAGCATTCTGGAGCATTCTGATTATATTTATTTACGCTTTTTACTACAAGTTAACGTCATTACCTATTCAATAAAAAAAGAATCATAGAAATCGGTAAAGAAACACTAAAATTATACATGATATAGCGCCCGTGACCAAAACCAAATCCTTACTAATAATAATTTGTATCATTTGTATATCAATCTTATATATATGTAATGTATGTAGCTATTTACATTTTCCGTATCTTTTCATTTATATTTTATGTAATATTTGTATTCATGTTTATATACAAATATGTGTATATGTTTGATTATATATATTTATAAGTCTATATGTTTTAGTATCGTACGTATACTCTGGGGAAATAAGTGACATTTGGTGCTTGGTTGGTTGTTGACTAATTATTGTTTTTCTTTACTTTTGTTTTAAATTCTTTACTTTTGTTGTTAAGTTTCTGTTTTAGCAATTGTTTGTATATTAGATTAAGTATTTTTTAATTAGTTAGTTAGTTTTACTTAAGTTAGATTATAGTATAAATATAAAATTCTGGGCGCCAACTGAAAACCAGCGTATGGGAGATTCATCAGCCTGGCTGCTTGTTTCTTCCATACACATGCTGAGTTGGAGCCTATTTGGTACAAATCTTGTCATTTTCCGCTTGTTAATTTTTAAATTGTGTGTTGTAAAAGAATTTGTTCCAAATAAACAATTTTTCTTCTTCTTCTTCTTTACAAATTACATACGAGATGGCGCCAGTAGTTGCATCCTACATCGCTGTATGGTTTCTTTTTTAGATTTTTATGAATACGTCATAGCGTTTCAACTTATCATGAAAATTATTTTTACTAATGAATAAAGGATAAATAAAGGAAAGAAAAATTTCGACACAGGCGGGAATCGAACCCGCGACCTCGGGTATACGCCCCGACGCTCTGCCAATTGAGATACCGTGTCAATGGTTGCCAGTACGAAATTATTCTATCCATTGTTTCTTTTATACTTTTAAGTAGTGTTTGCGTTCCCTACCTCAATATTTTTTCATAAAGTCGAATTTTTTCTTTCCTTTATTTATCCTTTATTTATTGAAAATTTTGCTTATAATCAGAGATACTAATCCGTTCATAAAAGCGCATTCAAAATCACAAAGGTACACTATTCAGGAGTGCTATAAGTTGCATGCAATCATGGCGCTAAATTTTACAAAGCTTGAGCAATGTTTAAAGAAACCTCAGATATTAAAACTACAACACTACCCGTGCGAAGCTGGACCGATCTACTATTATTTAAATATTTTTATAATGTCGCCCAAAAGTTGTTTACATTTGTCAAAATCAAAATCTATTTTTTTTGAGTGTTATAACAAAAAAAATATATTTGCTGAACGTCAACGTCTAACGAAAATTAACCTGAATATGAAACGTCTTATACAATATACACAGAAAGAAGCATGGTATATAGTAAGTAGCAAATAAAGATGGTATTGTTAGTAGAGGATGGCTTCGTAAACGTTTCTAGATGAGATACGGGGATATTGTTATAAAGGGTGGTGTTCTAAGTGTAAAGATTAATAAGAAAAATAAATAAGGGAATAAAAAGATATAAGGTGACAGAGATAAACGGAGAGTGGGTATAAGTTAGTGAGAAATTAAATTAGATAGCCCTAGTTTTACTTGCGAGTATGCACAGTTATTTTTATATTTAAATGTTGCATTTTTTTAAAACCTCCATAGTAAGAGTAAGCCCAACCCGTTTGTAAAGAAAGTAGTGCGCTTTTATAGAAGCGCAATTGTGTGAGGAGCTGCGGAGGTGGCAAAACCTTGTTTGTGCCAAAGGAAACGTACTTTATCCAACCGTTTCCGAAGTAATAAAGGCAATCCGGTTAGAAGAACAACAAATAAAATTCTACTCATATAACCGCAATGTTTCCTGATAGGAGAATTTTTTTGATCGCGTTTTGTTTTTTTGCTTTTTGTAAATATTTTTGCTGTGTAGGCGTAGAATAACACAAACCCATAACTTTACCATGGTTTTCGTAGATCATGAAAGGAGACTCAAGTAATTGGGGATTTTTAAGTGATTGTTTGGCGATGTGGCTGGGAACTATTACTGAAACATCATTAAACCTTTATTTTTCCACGCATCTTACAAAAGTGGCTGTGGAATTTTATTAATTCTGTGGACCTAGTTAGTAGATTCCTCTCATCACTTTTGTTAGTGATTCACTCCACTGAATAGAGTTTCTTAGTGAAGAGGACATGACTTTTGAAATCAGATCACATATCATACGACATGACGCCTCTGCTCCAGTTGCCAATTCACTGCTTTCTGTTCAAATCCAGTCAGGTCAGGTCGGGAATTAGATTCCCTTAGTGGTCATCATTTGAAAAAGTAATGCTTTTTTTTAGTACATTCTCTATTTGGTCCAAATGACTAATCTAAGTTAAAAAAAAAAAGTTTATTAAACAACGAAACTATTAACAATGAGTACATAAAGCCTACTAAACTTAGGATTAGTAGTAAACTTATCATATACTCGTATATTGGCGTAAGTTTTATGACAGAAGTTGTAAAATAGATTCAAAACTAAAACATAAAGTTAAAAATAAAAAAACTAAAATAAAAAAATAATATAAGGAACAATAAAATATAGTTATAGTTATAACATAACATAAACGTTCACGCCGAATATCCCCGAAGGTGTTGACAGAGGTACTAATACTTCTGAACATCACGTGACATTGTCACCTGTTGTTCAGAGTACCCACGTTTTGCATGGACAGTGTACTCACGTGATAGGGGGCAGGCCTATCCCATTTTTGTACGAATACACTGTCACATGACTAAGTATAACTCAGCCATGTGGGTTTCCTCACGATGTTTTCCCTCACCGTTAGCAACCATGATAAATTACATTAAAATATAGTTATAATATTGTTATTGTGGATAAGACCAAAACGATGGTTTTTGAGAGACAGGAAGATGTGACAGAATGCGTGATTGCGATTGATGGTAAGGATGTGGAACAGGTGAAGGAGTTTGTATATCTGGGAAGTTTGTTTACAAGGGATGGAAAATGTGATGAAGATATTGAAAGAAGAGTGAAAAAGGGTAATGCGGTAAATGGAGCAATGAATAGCCTAATGACCTGTCAATCGGTGTCTGAAAAGGCCCGAATGGCTGTGCATGATGCTGTTCTTGTTCCTACGCTTATGTATGGAAGCGAATGTTGGGTATGGCAGAAGAAGCATGAGAGCAGAGTGAATGCAGTAGAGATGAGGTCCCTCAGAAAAATTTGTAATGTTAGATTATGTGACCGAGTGAGAAATAGTGTTATTCGTGAAAAGTGTGGTGTGAAAGATGATATTGTAAGAAAGATAGAAAAAGGAATGTTGAGATGGTTTGGGCACATAGAGAGGATGGATGACAGCAAATTGGTAAAAGGGATCTATAGAGCTATTGTGGATGGTAATGTTAGTAGAGGACGACCACGGAGAACACACTTGGACCAAATTGAGAGTGTGCTCAAAAAGGCTGGCGTCCGAAGCATGAAGAATAAAAGAGCATGCATGAAAAGATTGATGGATGTAAACGAAGCTAGAGAGGTTTGTCAGGATCGTGCGAAGTGGCGATCAATAGTCTCTGCCTACCCCAATGGGAACTAATGGCGTGAGTATATGTATGTATGTATGTATGTAATATTGTTGTATTTGGGCTTGTGTGTGTGTGTGTGTGTGTACGTGTATATGTATGCATGTGTGTTTGATTCAGTGCGAGACTGACATATACATATATACACATACATACATATTATATATATAAAATATACATGTGGTCAATTAATATGCTATGATTATTTTATTTATTTAACTATTTTCAGCAAAGATTCAGTTCCGTCGTGAGTTAATTCACTGAATAACTACTGAAATTATTAACTATTTTACCTAAATTATGAGAAAGAGACAAGATATGTAATAAGAACGTATGTATAAAAGTTCTCATCAGTAACATCACGAGGTATTGAGAAGAATGAGTCATTTAGTATACGCGATATATACGATGAGTGTGTATGTCTTTATACAATATTTCTGTTAATTGAAAATAACTTCCACCGGCTTATTTACCAACCTGACAGTCATTAACAAGCAGAACGTAAATGACATCAGTCAAGTTAAAACGTAATGTTTCAGGTTTCTGAATTTGGCGATATCATTTACATAAGGGCAAGGGGTGAGCGGTGAGCAACGTAAAGTAAGGCCGTGATCGGCTTACACAATGTTGGTTCGGATGCCAACAGTAGGGAAACTATGTCGGCTTTATCGACCAATATCAACTAAATTATGAAAGGTAACTAAAACTTATTTGTTGTGTAGTGTCAGGCAAAACGTGGGTACTCTTGAACACCTAGTGACTGAAATTGTAACTAGATCCTCAGATGCATTAGTACCTCTGCCAACCCCTTCAGTGATACAGGTGTGAAAGTTTGAGTCACATACATATATACATATACTCACGGCTATAAATCTCTAGAAGGGGTAGCCAGAGCTAAGGAATTAGAAACTCCTTAGCCACTTTTGGAAAACTGAGTGGGGAAAAGATGGTAAAATAAAGGTTGGTGGATGGTAAAAAAACCGTTAGTCGGCTCTTACGTACACCCGCCGGAAGAAATGGGGTAGTGCTATTCTAAGCCGGCACTACACGGCAAAGCTTACTCTCAATTTGAGTCAAGGGATTAGTTATTCTATTATTTTGTTGTATTTAAAAACATTTTAGGCTGATATGTGCCAAGTTTCCGTTGATTTTAGTCCAGTCACGACGTTAAATGTAACAGAGGTATTGATGTTTTCATATTGTTGTGTGTGCCAAGCCAAATAAATGAATAAACTTATATACCGTTCATGCGATTAACTCGTAATCGAATAACTATTCTCATGGCTATAAATATCGCAAATAAGTACAGCCAGAGCTTCTAAATTAGTAGTTTGCCGATTTTAAATACAATGTTAGGTACATACATGCAAAAATACGAGTATATTCATGACATAAGTTTCCATGGGGCAACATTCATATATTTTTTATACATTCCCTTTTATTATTCATACTTTAGATGCCTGCTTTTTTCAGCACATTATCTAATTAATCTAAATGCGTCCTCTATGGTCGCTGCATTTAATGTAAAAATCTCTTTCACTTATGTACTTTCATTGAAGCTCTCTATGTGCCCATCATCGAAACATTCCTGTTTTTATTTTGTTTAGAATAGCATATTTCACATCGCACTTTACACAAATCACGCTATTTTTCATTCAGTCAGATAACCTTCTTCTTTTTTTATGTGGGACCTCGTTTCTATTGCATTCAGTCTGCTCTCATGCTTCTTCTGCCACACCCAACATTGACTGCCATACATAACTGTAGGAACCGGAAGTGCATCGTGCACTGTCATTCAGGCTTTTTGAAACCCCAATTGACTATTCATTAGACAATTCACTGCTCCATTTACCGTACTATAGTTTTACACTCTCATTTCCTCGGATTGATTAACAAACTTCCTAGGCAAACGAACTAAGACATACAAACTCTTTTACTTGTTCCACTTTCTTACCATCAATCTCAATCATGCATAATATAATAGAATAGAATAGAAAACTCTTTATTGCACATCAAATATGGAAAAACAATTACAAATGCGTTATGCGTTAATCTACACAAACATTACAACAATCCAGTCATAGTTAAATCTAGTTATAAAATAATAAACTATTAACAAACATATAAATACAAATGATACAATAAATTAAAACTTATAATACATATACATATAATGCTACAAATAACCGTGATAGCCTAGTGGGTAGAACACTCGGTTAACGTGCAAACGACTAGTGTTCAAATCCTGGGTCGGGCCTACACCAATTTGTCTTTTCTAAAGACATATGTGTGGTTAATTTATCATGGTTGTTAACGGTGAGGGAAAACATCGTGAGGAAACCCACATGGCTGAGTTGTACTTAGTCATGTGACAGTGTATTCGCACAAAACGGCGATAGGCTTGCCCCCTATCACGTGAGTACACTGTCTATGCAAAACGTGGGTACTCTGAACACCAGGTGACAAAGTCACGTGATGTTCAGAAGTATTAGTACCTCTGCCAACCCCTTCGGGGATATTCGGCGTGAACGTTTATGCTTTATGCTTATGCTATTATGCTACAAATATGTCTATATTAATGTGACAATAGCTGCCAGAACACAAACACACAATATATAAATCGTATCCGCTCATTTCAGCACACCTTCAACAATTGTCAAGCTATTATTTGATTATTCATGAGAAAGGGGATCAGCTACGTTTATCAGACTAATTGGTCCGTTTGGAACCCCTTTGAATTAATGAGGGAGCTGCGTAATGGATTCGAACCTGTATCGCCTGCGGTCGAAAGATTAACGGAATTTATTTAAATATTTGATTTTTACGATCATTAATAGTCGATGATACAAGGTTTTAAGTTGGAGCCAATTTTGGTGTGAACTTAAAGTATATTGGTATGGATGTTTCGGTATTAGGAAAAGGTTTTATATTTTTGTGAGCGCTTTTGGAAATCGTTTAGAATTAATTTTAAAATATATAAAACTGCATTAAGAACCTCCTTTTTTAAGTCGGTTGAAAACAGTACGCCATCACTAATTGTAGGTATCATCTTCTATACTTATAATAAATCTGTAGAGAGGTCAATTCTGTACATGAAATATATTTTCAAAATAACTATCAGGTGGTGATTAGGGATCGATAATGATGCCAAAAATGCAATCAGTAAAATTTTTGTCTGTCTGTCTGTCGGTTTGTATGTTTCTTATGGAAACAAAAACTACTCGACGGATTTTAACGAAACTTGGTACAATTATTCTCCATACTCCTAGGCAGGTTTTTGTATACTTTCCAGCATAGAAATAAGCTTCCGTTTGTTAAGCTTCCGTCGCGTGTGCAGCCTTATGGTTAAACTTACATAGAAATCATGTATGACGGAAATATTCTTCATAAAATTATCAAAAAAAAATCCTCAACAGTTTATGTCTATCTTTTACGGTTGACTCACAATAACACGTGTAATTCCTGATAGCTTAGCAGTTCGGAACATTCTGATTATATTTGTTTACTCTTACGTTTGTAAACCTCTCACTCATCCCTAATTAAAAAAAAGAGACATTATTACCTATTCAATAAAAAAAGAATCATAGAAATCGGTAGAGAAACACCGAAATTATACATAAAATAAGCCATCGCGCCCGTGACCAAAACCGAATCGTTACTAATTTACATATAACATACTAGATGGCGCCAGTAGTTGCATACTACAACACGTAATGATTATTTTTTTAGATTGTTATAAATACTTCATAGCGTTTTATTCCAAAATTTGCTATTAAACGGAAATACTGAACCGTACATGAAAGCGCATTAAAAATCACCAAACTACACTGTTTAGGGAGTGCTATAAATTTAATAAATTAAAAACATTGCGCTGAATTCCACAATGCTTGGGCAGTGACTAAAAAAACAAACCTCAGATATTTAAAAAACAACGCTACCCTTACGAAGCTGGGACGATCCACAAGTACAAAATATGAATCTAAAGAAATTATATTTATCACTATTTCACATTAAAAACCAATAATTAACAATAACAGCCAACAGCCAAATAATGATTCTGGTTATTGATTTTTATTGTCAGTTGTAATATGTATGCAGATTTTATTTCATCATTAATTAAAATTTGACATGTAGTATCGGCTTAGAATAGCACTACCCCATTTCTTCCCGTGGGTGTACTTAAGAGGCGACTAAGGGTATTGAGGCTTTTTAAGGGATTTTTCAGCGATGCGTTTGGAGACCCATCAGCAAACACCTTTATTTTACCATCTTTTCCCCTCTCAACTTCCAAAAATGGCTGAGGCATTTTCAGTGCTTCAGCTCTGGCTACCCCTTGTATATGTAGGTATCTATGTAATTAAAAAATCAAGTTGTTATTAGTAGAGGCAAAGCGCTCGGCCACAAATCTGAAGTACTGGATTCGGTCCTCGGTGTCGTAGAAATTTAATTCGAACGATATAACCCAGTTTAGATAGTGCAGGATATAATATTTTAGGTCACGGTGAATCGGTCTCGGCTACTATCACGGTAGTAGTCGTTAGTTTACTATTCTGAGTAACCTGTATTTGGCGAGCGTGGGGTCTCTAGCCAAATCACGGGCACGGTCAGCGTGGGGGACTGTAGCCGAATCACCTACTATAAGGTAGGCTCGAGCACTTCACTGCAGCGTGGAATTATATGAGCTGTGAGGAAGAATCGCTAGGGCTTCATACTTCGGGCGCCTGCCTTATTGAGCACACCTTTATACCGAGGCCATTATTATACGTTATTAATACGTATAATAATGGTCTTGACTTTCTTTCGACTCTTTCTTGTGTCTTATTTCTTAAGTCATCTTTTACTTAGGTAATATTTTATCTTTAGAACACATTTTATAGCGGTTCGATTACAGGTAGAGACTGTGGTTTTCTAATTAGTTAGACTCCGCATCGAAAGGCTTGCGAAGTATAAGTATAATACGTGGGTAAATTGCTTATTTCTTCGCTTTACTTGATCATGTTTTGCAGTCGGGCTTTTTGAGTTTTAAAAACATGTTTTTGTTCCAGACTTAGGTCCTTTCGTGAGTAAAATCATAGTTATTTAAAAACACGGTTGTCTCCTTTGTTAATATAGCATAAGCATAGCATAAACGTTCACGCCGCATATCCCCGAAGGGGTTGGCAGAGGTACTAATTCTTCTGAACATCACGTGACTTTGTCATCTGGTGTTCAGAGTACCCACGTTTTGCATGGACAGTGTACTCACGTGATAGGGGGCAGGCCTATCGCCGTTTTGTACGAATACACTGTCACATGACTAAGTACAACTCAGCCATGTGGGTTTCCTCACGATGTTTTCCCTCACCGTTAACAACCATTATATTTGTTTATATAACACTAAATATTTATATATACATATATTTACTCACGGCCATAAATCCCAAAAAGGGGTAGCCAGAGCTTCAGAGCTAAAAAATCCTCAGCCACACTTAGAAGTTGATAGGGGAGAAGATGGTAGAAAAAAAGTATCGTTGGTGATGAGTCTCTAACCGCATCGGCCAAAAACCACCTTAAAAAGCGTCATACCCGCAGTCGCTTCTTACGGCACCCGTGGGTAGAAAGGGGTAGTGAAAATAAATAACTGTACTTATTTTATTGATCTTGCTATATTCTTATATCTTTATCTATGTCTTAGTATCTAAGTATTTGTAGTTTCCACACCATACTAAAATAGCTGATGGCAAGGAGCGCTGACCAGTTAAGCACTCCAATTCAATTATCTAAACTTGTAACGAACTTAACGTCACGGCTAATGTGGCCGGTGGCGCCACTGCACGATGCTATAACCCGACTCAGGAATACGTATTTCCTATAAATACACACATAGAAACTAGAATCTTCTCAGCCACATTGGAAGTATTGCTTATGCTATATATTAAGAATTTTTTAAAAAGAAGAAATATAAATATTTTATATTAGATGAACTAAAATAAATCGATTATATATTTTTACAAACAATATATTTTCAAGTTGATATCATTTAAAATAGTAAACCACGATTATGAAATTAAAAAGTCAAATCGGCGGTATTTTTTACATATCGAAATCCCTTGCAAATTACCAAATTTAATTTCCGTGGCGTAGGGAAAAATACGAATGGAACTTTGAAACCCACTTTATGCAGAGGTTGTGTGGAAATTTCTTATAATGTGATAAAAGTCCAATAATTTAAGTGAAATATGTTTACAAAAAACCGTTGCCATGTTGCCGTGTAGTGTCGGCTTAGAAAAATACTACCGCATTTCTACTCAAGGACACAGATCCTTGAATAGTCGACTGAGTGATCGTAAGAGGCGACTAAGGGTATAGGGGCTTTTTAAGTGATTTTTGGGCGATGTGGTTGGAGATCCGTCACTAAAAACGTTTATTATTATCATCTATGCCCCAATCAAGGTATATGTATGTATGTATGTTTACAAAAAATATGATATCCAATGTACAGTATTTATTATTTTGTATTTCAATATTTTTTTACAAATGTGATGTATAAAACGCAAGTACACTGTCCCAGCAAAACGCAGGTACTCTGAACACCAGGTGACAAAGTCAAGTGATGTTCAGAAGTATTAGTATCTCTGCCAACCCCTTATATGTGGGGATATTCCATGTGAACGTTTGAATCTTTGAGTCGAGTATTCATATCTTTTATTATATTATTCGCTTCAGAGTCAAAATATCATATTTAAATCTGAGAAATCAAGTGACATCAGAGTAAACCAACTGTTTTGCCAGACTATACCTTAAACTGTTATGTTAAACTAATAATAATAAGTGACGGCTAATGTTGCTGGCAAGTTCGCTGAATGTCGTTCAATAGCTCTAATGGATATAAGAGTAGTGGTTTCCTTGCGTTTACTATATCAAGTATATAGCATACATAGGCTTGACCTAATAAAGCGATTAATCCACATTTATGATTACTCAAGCGAACATCTTTGACCATACATAGATACATATACTCTCGGCTATAAATCCCTAGAAGGGCTAGCTAGAGCTAAGGAATCAGAAATTCCTCAGCCACTTTTGGAAGAGCGTGGGAAAAAGATGGTGAAATATAAAAATAAATATGATGGTTGTCGGTGATGGGTCTCCAACCGCATCGCCCAAAAATCCATTAAAGACCCCAATACCGTTAGTTACCTCTTTTAAGAGAGGTGGTCTTTGTACACCCTCCGGAAGAAACGGGGTAGTGCTACTATAAGCCGGCACTACACAGCGAATCTTAATAAAAATAATTTTCACCAAGTTAGTGTATTTCTGTGTACCAATCAAACTGTAGTCAAATAGTCATTAAAGATATATTCTGTCAATGTCCCAATGATTTTCATGAAACTGTTTATGAAAAACGTCATGGATACTTTGACCTAGATTTGTTGGAAACTTAATTAAAGGTGATGTAAAATACTTCATCAAATTATCTTTCTCTCAAATTATCTCACGGCTATTAATCCCTAGAAGGGGTAGCCAGAGCTAAGGAATAAGAAATTCCTCAGCCACTTTTGGAAAGTTAAGTGGGGAGAAGATTGTAAAATAGAGGTCGAAAATCCTTTTAAATATATATACATACCAAAAAGAAAATTTCAAAGCAATAACAACCCGTCAACAAAATCATAAATCAAACTGTAATTAATAGTCAATTAAAAGTTGTAAAATTCAAGCTGTCTGTGAATATTCAGGAATAATTCATAGGAGAGGTAATCAATACTAAAATTTGGGATGAAATTAAATTTGATACATAGTACACTATAGACGGGTGGAAGTAAGTAGTAAATAAATATATAAGAACGCAAACACACTTCCAGTTTGACCTATGAAAAGTACAAAAGTAACATTGGTGGTGGTGTTCAGAGTACCCTCGTTTTGGTTGGACAGTGTACTTACGTGATAGGGGGCAAGCCTCTCACCGTCTGGTACGAAACACTGCCTAAAATAAAATAAAATAATCATTTATTTCAAAATAAAAAGATAAATCTTTGTTTTTTGAACGTCAAATTTTAACTTAATACTAAGTTTACTTCGGATTCGGAAGGTGTTTTGTTGAGAGAAGAACCCGTAAGAAACTCGTCAACACACATCTTTTTTTAACGTCCATTACAATTTTGGTGTTAGCCCGGAAACATCCTGCACAGAGCCCTGATGACACCAAGCCACTTCATCATTAATGTAATCATTGACATTGTAATAGGCTTTCGAACTAAGATTTCTTTTAACTGCTGCTTTGAATTTTGTTTCTGTTAAATTTAAAATGTCCTCAGGTATTTTATTATACATTTTTACGCATAACCCCATGAAAGATGTATTTACTTTTGACAATCTGTATTTTGGTACTGATATTTTATTGTTGTCTCTCAGGTTTCGAATATGTCTGTCACAATTTTTCACAAAAGAGGCCTGATTCTTTCTTACATACATAATATTTTCATAAATATATTGACATGGCAGTGTCATTATATTTATTGTTTTAAACAATTCCCTCAGGGAATCTCGGGATCTCAAATTGTATATAGCTCTTATTGCTCTCTTTTGGAGAATAAATATGGAACCAACATCAGCTGCTCTGCCCCAGAGTAAGATACCGTAAGACATTACACTATGAAAATAGCTGTAATAAACTAATCGAGCTGTCTGTACATCTGTCAAATGTCTTATTTTCCTAACGGCATATGCAGCACTACTTAGCCTGCCAGCTAGTGAGCTAATGTGGGGTCCCCATTGGAGCTTGGAGTCCAGAGTTATCCCTAAGAAAACTGTGTTATCCGAAAATACTAACTTTTCATTATTTAAAATTATTTCGTTATCAACGCACCTAACATTAGGTAATACAAATTTAATGCATTTGGTTTTTTTACCATTCAGTACAAGATTATTGGAAGCAAACCATGTTTGAATCTGTGAAACCGTGTTATTCACCTCGTCAATATTCTGATTATTTCTTGCAACGTCAAATACTAAAGAAGTATCATCAGCAAATAACACTATCTCGGACATTTTCTCGACCATGAACGGCAAATCATTAATATAAACTTAAAATGAAAATGGGCCCAAAATAGAACCCTGCGGAACACCCATTTTTACATGAGTTCCAGGTGATATTGCATTATTGATTTGCACTTTCTGTATCCGATCCGAAAACGAAGACTTTATTAATTTAAGTGCGTCACCTTGTATGCCATAATTTTATAATTTAATAAAAAGGATTTCATGATCTGCACATTCAAATGCCTTCGTAAGATCACAAAACAAACCAATAGCATCATTTTTGCGTTCCCACGAATCAAAAATGTGTTTCATTAAGGCAACGCCTGCATCGGTGGTAGAGCGGCCCTTCGTAAAGCCAAATTGTTTTGGATGAAACAATTTGTTTGAAGCGAAATGCAAAAGCATTTGATTGAACATTAGTTTTTCGAATATTTTACTTAAAACTGGCAGAATTGATATTGGTCTATAACCATCAGGACTAATTTTATCTCCTCCGGATTTAAGAAGTGGTACAATTTTACTATGCTTCATGAGATTTGGAAAGATTTTATTTCTTATACATTCATTAAATATATCTGCTAAATATGGAGCCAAAGTTACAATAAAATTATGGCAAACTTTCACTGACATACCCCAAATGTCTTCAGAACTTTTTAGTTTAAATGATTTAAAACATTTTTCGATATCTGTAGGGCTGACATCTTTAAAACAAAACAAAGTTTCGCACCTATCAACATTTTGTTGTAACAAGTGTTGAGCTTTTATGACCGATGTGTTTAAATATTCAGTTGTTTTTGATGGTATGTCAGTAAAATATTTTTCAAAAATACAAGCGATTTCCTCATTAGAGGTAGTCAGACCTTTATCAGATCGAACACAGAACTCCTGATCACATGGTTTACCTCGGCCTGTTTGGGTGTTGATAATATTCCACACTGTTTTAACTTTATTATCGGATGTTCGGATACGTCGGCTTAGGTATCTGGCTTTAGCCTCTTTACATACTTTATTAAATATTTTTGAGTATTTTTTTACATATTCACTCAATTCATTATTATTACTATAAGCTTTTTGATCATATAAATCGAAGAGTTTTTCTCTTGATCTATAAATACTTGGTGTTGCCCACTCACAAAACTTAAATTTACTGGTAATAGTTACATTTTTTACATTAAAAATTTCATTAAACTCATTTATCAGAACATTATAAAAGATATCATAGCTAGTATTTGAGTTTTTATTAATTGTACACGTGGGCAACTTAGAGCTTATTATATTTATATATTTTTCTACTTTACTGGCAGTAATATGCCTTTTTTTAATAACAATTTTTGGTTCTGGTATCTCTAGAGGAAAGCTAACAAAAAGGCCGCTGTGATCAGACTTTAGTTTATTTATAACACTTTTACTTGAAAAATCTGCATTAGTAAATACATTATCTAAGCATGTTTTGATTCTAGTCGGTTCCAAGAATAAATTTTCTAAATTGAACGATTGGAATAAACTCATCAATCGTGTTTTAAGATGACTGTCTTGTAGGAGATCCACATTGAAGTCTCCACATATTATTATACGTTTTTTATTCCTGAAAACTTTGCCTAATACATCTTCCATTACATTTTCGAATTTATCATAATTTTGGTTATAAGGGGGTCGATACACACATATTAAGAAATAGTTTTTTAACTCTATGCAGGATAATTCCACGACTTGCTCAACGCTTAACTGTACAATATCATTACGAATTTTTGATTTAATATTATTTTTTAAAAATATAGCGGAGCCACCACAGGCTTTAGAATCGCGGCAGTAGTTGCTAGCTAAATAATAGTTTTCAAAACCAAATATGAGTTCG
Source organism: Bedellia somnulentella (assembly GCA_963576735.1). NCBI lineage: Eukaryota > Metazoa > Arthropoda > Insecta > Lepidoptera > Bedelliidae > Bedellia > Bedellia somnulentella. The sequence goes on along the minus strand of OY755189.1, from coordinate 16,420,175 downwards.
CAATTCTTAAGCCAGTGTTCAGTAACACATAAACAATCTATTTCATATTTTTCCAAAAATAATTCAATTTCTAATTCTTTACAAGAAAACCCCTGAGTATTTTGACATACAAGTTTAAACTGGGAGACTCCTTGTAAAGTATTCTTTTTAGTTAAATTGCCAGAAGAACCTCCTTCCTTGTTTACAATATTGATATTAGGTGACGACTTAAGGACGACAGGAGGCTCTTCCATAGTCACTCTTAAAAGTTTAAATTATGGCTTCCACCATCGCATACTAGAAGTAAGTTTCCCCTTATATTAAATATATGGGGGTCAGATATATTATATGCTAATAATTTAGCAATGTTCCGCTTTTGATTTAAGGGTATGTATACAGTACCCAGTCGAGAATTTGAATAAGGTAAAAACTTATTCAAATCCAAACAAAATAAATTGTCGCTTTGACAACATGTCACGTGACATATTAGATTATTCATAATATGAATATTGTCATTCTGCTTATCCATATTAAGTAAGTATGGAAAGGTACAAAATATAAATTTACATTTATATATTTTTTGTATTTCCAAAAGTTTATTTAAACTTTTATTTAATAAATACTTATTTAATCCTATACTATTGCCGACCAGTACGACAATCGTTGTATATTCGTCATAAGTGCCTAATAATATTCGTTCTACTATATAATTAAAGTTTGCACCCGTATAGCAATGGTTAATGACCTGCTGATTAAGATACTTCGATAGTATTTCGCCAAAACCTACGGCCATGCCATCCGAAAATACTAATGTTCTGTTTGCCGGCGGCGCCGGCGGCGTGCTAACAGTTGGTAATGTAATCCCATTAATTGGTTGGGGTGATTGAGATATAACGCTATTTGAGGAAATATGACTATTCAGAGTAACCGTCTCTTTGTCTATAAGACTGCCGATATGTTTGTATCTTAAATGCAGATCTTCCTGACTAACAATCAGCTCACTCAGTTTATCATTCAAACTATCTATTTGGTTTAGTAAATCAATTTTTCTGTAAGACTTGTTTATGAATTTTATACTATTTTTCATACTTATAAGACTTTTGTTTGTGTTGTATATACGTTTTTTAACTAATTTATATTTTTTACACTGTTTACGACTGAAAGTTTTTGAATATTTAAAAGAGGTCATAGAAGATAATGATTCTGCCTCAAGTTCGGCACATAAAGAAACTGCGTGAGAGTCTTCGTGAATATTCTTTATTCTATGGAATTCCGCCAATTGAGCGTGTGCCTCTGCCAACTGCTCATTCAGAATATGAATTCGCTCTAAAGCTACTTCATGCTTTGCGCACTGATCCTCATGCTTTAATATTAATATCTGCTGGTTTTCTAATTCCACTTGAGAAATGTCGTAAGATTCACGAAGCAACACAATTTTTTCTAAAAGATTACTATTTTTCAACTTTAAATTACGAATAGCTAAAACGTTTTCGTCCCGTTCTTCTAAAAGCCTATTTTTTAATTGTTCTGCATCATTTAACTCTCTTTTTAATTTTTCATATTTTTGTTCGGCAGCCATTCTACGAGTTGTAATCGAGTCCATTTTACGAAACGAACAGTCTTAATATTATATACTAGTTTAAAGCGTTACTATAGCGAACGATAATCCTAATACTAAAATATTTCGATCCACACAAGCGCCTACTTACAACAAAGATATAAAGTTATTATTTATCGTTTGTTTTCTATTAACTAAACAGTATAATCATAAATGTAACACTCAAAATATGACACCGAGTGTTATCACTACCCTAATTTAGTTTTAAATATTAACGTTTTACTATTTATTATATCCTTTACGACAAACAATTTGTACTCACAAATTCTAATAAGTACCTAATATTATAATAATAAGTGAAGGAATGCGGTTAAATAGCTCAGTAGAAAAAGATTTTTATATGATAAATTCACTTAATATAAAGAAAAGAAAAGTATATATAATTATAAACTATAATAATTAATAACGGGAATCGAACCCGTGTTTGAAAGATAGTAAGTAATAAGAAACCAGCTATTTGTCTCACTCTTACTTAGTTGAAGCGGTGATCAAATGAAGACCGTTGTTTTATAACTAATATAGGATTTTTATTAAATTGAAATACCTATTATTGTTCAAAAATACATAAATTTACTTAGCTGGTTTACTCGGCAAGGGTTCTCCTATCTAGCGATGTTTTCCTTTGTTTGGTTTCAGCCGTTAAAACGTCACAAACTTTAATCACTTATTTTGTCACATTCACTTAATATTACTCTAAGATAACACTTGTGTGGATGAAATACGCACTTTACAACAATTTACAACCATTTATGGTTTATTTCTATGCTTTTTAACAATTATAGCGAAAATTAAATAGCTAAGCACGAATTAGATATTATTTCGATCTACCCGATCAACTTCTACTTAGTACAACTAAGCTATGAGAGTTTCCGCACGATGTTTTCCCTTATCATGAACAACCATGATAAACCAACCACACATTTATGTTTAGAAAATAAAAAAAATTGTAGGCCGGACCCGGGATTTCATCCCACACCCGTCTGCATGATAGATGGGGGGGGGGGGTTTCTTATCCGTTGAGCTATGAAGGTTGTGTATTATGTACTAGCTGTGCCCGCGACTTCGTTTGCGTGATTGTCGAGAACAAAATAGTTTAGTTAAGAGTATATCACCTTTTTGAAATAAAATAAAGAACCAATGAAATCTAAAGCGGACACTTATTGTGATGTAGGAACTATTGAGTATTTCATAATGATATTTAATTAATTACAGTAGCCATTATCCAGTTGAAATAATAAAAGGTCGTAACTGTGTGTATCTCATTTGAATTAGTGTTTATTACAGTTACAGGTTGTATTATATAGTTACAGGGTTAGCCAAAGATTATGGATCGCTACCTTGTACGATCCTAGCAGAGCTGCATAATGCATCAATATATTTATAAAGCCCTTTTGTTTTTAACACTTCGGAATTTTGCACATAGATCATATATCAATCCCGCCCGATTTCGGCCACAGCAACTTCTGGTATCCGGCTATTAAGAGTGTGTTCATGTGCTCTCATGTGACTGACATAGCCAATCTTTCCGACAAATGTTCTATGACGTAGGTTGAAAAATCAGTAACCCTCCAATATATAGGTAATTATCGATGGCCGCAGGTGGTCGGGCCTTGAGCTGATCACTCTTTGCTTCGAGCTCATCACGTCTTTTCCTTCCGAAAAGAAATATTAACCGGTTGACAGGAAGGGAGTGAAATTTAAATTACTAAATTTCACTCAAGAAAGAATAAAACAAACGGGGTAATTTACTATTATTAGGGTTTACGGTTGTTGGTTGTACTATGATAATACATTGAATTAAATCGATTTATGCGTACATAATATGCACTGTAATAGCTGTGTAGTTTCGGCTTGGAATTGCACTACCCCATTTCTTCCGGTGGATGTACGTTAGAGGCGACTAACGGTATTGGGGGTTTTTAAGGGATTTTTGGGCGATGCGGTTGGAGACCCATCACCAACAACCTTTATTTTACCATCTTTTCCCCACTCAATTTTCCAGAAGTGGCTGAGGAATTTCTAATTCCTTAGCTCTGGCTACCCCTTCTAGGGATTTATAAATGTGAGTATATGTATGTATAATATGCAAATGTAACTAAATAAAGGTTAGTCACTAAGGTCACTACATCATTTTAGTATTTAAAAAAAAGAAAACCGACTTCATAGAAAAACAACCGAAAATAAACAATCTAGTACTAAAAAGTACGAAATAAGTTTTTTAATTGAATATGAGTACTGTGATTGATACCTTAGCAATTTCTTTATTCCACACGCGTCAGTTCAACCTACCTAAATATTACAATTCTCTTAAATTAATTTGTGAGCCGGTGCCAGCCTCGATGATTATTGATAATAAGAAGTGTGTATTTCGCACTTCATGTACATGTAAAATGTAGGGTACCTTGTAGTTGTAGGGTAAATTGATTTTTGTACGATATAATATTTTTTAGATTGTAATAATCAGAGATAGATAGCAGGGTGAATTTACTTTTAATTGTCGGGCACCGACTCAAAAATTAATTTAAGAGAATTGTAATATTTAGGTAGGTTGAACTGACGCGTGTGGAATAAAGAAATTGCTAAGGTATCAATCACAGTACTCATATTCAATTAAAAAACTTATTTCGTACTTTTTAGTACTAGATTGTTTATTTTCGGTTGTTTTTCTATGAAGTCGGTTTTCTTTTTGTTAAAAATTATTTTATTTTACGAGTTTTAGAGATGGGTAGACCTGGCAAAGATGCCTCTCGGATGCGGAAGCGACAATTACTGTATTATTCTTCGTATTTCCGGTATTTCTATTATAGTACGATATTAAATAGGCTCAACCATATGTAACCTTACATTGTTCTTAAAATCCTTCGAAAGGCGATGGTCTTCAATTCTACATCTCAAGAAAGACTCAAACGCTCACGCCGAATATCCCTGAAGGGGTTAGCAGAGGTAGTAATACTTCTGAATATCACGTGACATTGTCACCTGTTGTTCAGAGTACCCACGATTTATTAGGCAGTGTTCTCACGTTATACAGGGCAGGCCTATCGGCGTTTTGAACAAATACACTGTCACATAATTGTGAGTTTCGACAGTCCCCTCGATTTCCTGGAATTCCATCATCAGATCCTCGTCTCATGGTACTTTCTCGGTAACAATAACATAACAAAAGAAATGTTTAGTGAACCTGTACTTCTCTTCATAAAAGCTACGAAGAGGAGTATAAATCTATATAGAATGTGGAAAGAACTGTTTCCTAATACCTAGTGATTGAGGATCCACACCTTCTATCATCAGCTCAGCAACATAACAATATGATTTTCAGAAGCAAATGCCAATATAAGTTCAGAAAATATGTAAAACGCGGTACATTTGCCTATAAAATTTGAGGGTTCCCCTCGATTTCTCCAGGATCCCATCATCAAACCCTGATATCCTCATCATGGTACCAATCCGGGAGTATCTTCTTTCGAATAAAAAAATAATAATCAAAATCGGTTCATAAATGGCGAAGTAATCGGCGAACATACATAAAAAAAAAAAAAAAAAAAAAAAATATACCGGTCGAATTGAGAACACTCCTTTTTTTGAAGTCGGTTAAAAAGTAGAACTTAAAAGATGTCTTATGTTTCTGGTGTTTAAAACATACATACATACATATTCTCACGCTGTTAGTTCCCATTGGGGTAGGCAGAGACTATCGATCGCCACTTTGTACTTTACACTTTTTTTATCGCCAATGTGGAAGGTAATGTTAGTAGAGGACGACCTCGGAGGACACATTTGGATCAAATAGAAAACGTGCTCAAAAAGGCAGGTGTCCGCAGTATGAAGAATAAAAGAGCATGTATGAAAAGATTGATGGATGTAAACGAAGCCAGAGAGGTTTGGTGTTTAATGTAGACCAAAATTCAGTTTTTTATTATAAACGTTCACGAAAACTGGTTGTGAAGTGACGTGCATTTGAAGAATGGCTAAGAATTTCAAAATTCTGCTCACCTAATTGGATTTATTAATAGGTAGACTATTTACATAATATATTAATATTAATAAGCCTAATTTAATAAACTAAGTAAAGATAATATTTAAAAGCATTTTAGTTATTTTCATAGTCGGCGAATTCACTTGACATTGGCAGCTTGTATTAATTTCGTCTTGCTTGTTTCCTGTAGCTTCTATTACTTTAACCGACTTTAAAATAAGGGGTTAAAAGGGGTTTAAAATGCAAATTTTATTTTTGCTTTATTTTATTTTGGTTCTTTATTTCATTTTTGCACAACGCCATCTATCGGACTTTGGATTCTAACTATCAACTTTAGTTCTATATTTAGACTTAAGATGTCGTTGCAAGTACTATACTGAATTGCGTAACGTAATATTTTTCTTCTTGAACTCACAAAATTAATCATATCTTTTGATAGAGTGAACCGATTTCGATGAAACAAAAACTAAGTTATACCTCAAGTTACGTAAAATTTTTGTACATAAACATTTTCAGCATTGAATTCGTGGATTTTACGTATTGTGCGCACATACAAACATATAAACAGACAAACAGACAAAAATTGAAAAAATGATGGAAAATGGGTTCTGTTACTTATCTGTTCACACGCTGGCTATTTTTTTTTCAATTTCTTCAATGTACAAAAATGACTTTTCTACAGATTTATTATATGTATAGATTATTTTTATCGTTGAGTTAGTATACCATAAAACACATCATTATTGTACATATTTGTTTAAATATTCGTGAACTAGCCTAATGACTGAGTTATACTAGGTCATAATGTGAAAGTGTGTTAATTCAAAGCGTTTTATTGCATTCATCTAAATCGGTAATAGGACTGCTTCTTTCGTGTAAGTATATATGTAATGTTTTTAGGCAAAAGATTTATAAACTTTGAATACTTATTATCGTTCATAGCAAATTCATCGTTTTCTGCAACCAGCTCTCCCGGACAAAGGGCCGCCAGCGCTCCCGGACAAAAAACACACCACTCCAGACACCGAAATCACTGGCGAGGTCGAAGAACCCCCAACTAGAACCTCCCTTGCCGTGCCACTGGCATAGGCCTCCCGAAGCACGCCAGAGTTCGCACTGTATGACATAAGCCTCCCGCTTGGTCACCTTGTTAGGGCTCCTTTCTCCCTCTATCCGATCTAGCTTAGGTACATTCCTTTGCCCGCCAGGGCGGCTCTCAGCTGCCCGGCACACATAAAGTCATGGTGAAGCCGCATAGGCCACAGGACCAGCAGCAACCAATCCATTCGAAAAAAATATTTAATTGTCATCGTCTTCTTTGGGAGAACGAAACTTTCAAGTTTGCAAGAATTGTACTAAGTGTTAATTCATAAACTCTGCATACCCCAATCGGAACTAATAGTAATATTTAATGTGTATAGGGTTGACAGAGATTATTAATTACCTCTGTTTACCCCAAATTTTATTAAATTCTATTGATTTTACAGACTATGTCTTTTGTTTTGCTTTCTTCTAACTTCCGCCCCCTGAGCACATTCGCTATTTGATCAAAATGAGTCCTCCATATTTGCTTTCTACTGACATGATTATCCAGATTAGCTCTATATATAAGTAAGTCACAAGTACGTACAAGATTTTATTTCACCGATCGTCGGCGGAAACAGTCAAACTACTTTTGGCTTCGCAGTTGAATAGGTACCTTTGCAAACGAGTGAGTCGCGTGCCGTAATCCAAATACTGTTATTAAGTCCAAACCTACTATTGATGACGAAAATTCTGTGTTTTTGTGTAATTGCTTTTTTTGTTGTCGTTAGGAACTTATAGGTTTCAAATCTATTTCGTGTTTTTAAACTAGCCTTTTTATGGTCGCTAAATTGATTTTGAATGAGGCTGAAAGTGAAATATTACTATCTATTCTGAAGTTTATTTATAGTGTCTTTTTGAACGTGCATATTTTATTTTAATAATTATAAAATGTTGTGGACCTTGTATTGGATATTCACGGTTATAAATTCCAAAAAGGGTTAGCTTGAGCTTTAGAGCTAGAAACTCTTCAGCCACATTTGGAAGTTGATAGGGTACAAGATGGTAGTAATAAAGTATCTTTGGTGATGGGTCTCCAACAGCATCGCCCGAAATCGCTTAAAAAAACCCCATACCATTACTCGCCTCTTACGTCACCCGTTGGCAGAAAACGGTAGTGACATTCTAAGCCGGCATAACACGGCATATCCCAAAGTTTAATAAACAAACTATTATTTGAACTATTGATAATGAATATTCAAGATTTTTAGAATAATTCAGATGCAAAATCTATTGAATTTATGCTTGGAACTTTGACCTTACAACAACTGCATGTTTAATACCGTCATTTACCACGAAACCACGCTTAAGGTACGGTTCCTAAAGGAATATAGCCGATAATTGCTATTGCCGCGGTCGCAATAGTCAGTAAAAATTAAAATTATATACGAAGGTATGATGACTTGAAGTTTACACAGTTCCAGTTAGTACAATAGCATTTGCTCCTAGATTAAACAGAAGACACACATACATACATATTCTGACGCCGTTAGTTCCCATTGGGGTAGGCTAGTCTCGTAGTAGGATAGTCTCTATCGATCGCCACTTTGTACGATCCTGGCAAACCTCTCTAGCTTCATTCACATCCATCAATCTTTTCATACATGCTCTTTTATTCTTCGTACTTCGGACACCTGCCTTTTTGAGCACATTTTCTATTTGATCCAAATGTGTCCTCCGAGGTCGTCCTCTACTCACATTACCTTCCACATTGGCTCTACAGATCTCTTTTACCAATTTACTGTCATCCATCCTCTCTACGAGTATACGCCCAAACCATCTCAACATTCCTTTTTCTATCTTTCTTACAATATCATCTTTTACACCACACCTTTCACGAATCACGTCATTCCTCACACGATCACATAACCTCACATTACAAACTTTTCTGAGGAACCCCATTTCTACTGCATTCACTCAGCTTTCATGCTTCTTCTGCCACACCCAAAATTCACTGCCATACATAACCGTAGGAACGAGCACAGCCATTCGGGCCTTTTCGGACACCGATTGACTAGACATGAGACTATCCAGTGCTCCATTCACCGCTTTACCCTTTTTTACTCTTCTTTCAATGTCTTCATCACAATTTTCATCCCTAGTAAACCAACTTCCCAGATATACGAACTCTTTCACTTGTTCCACTTTCTTACCATTGATCTCAATCACGCATTCAGTCATATTCTCCTCTCTTTCAAAAACCATGGTTTTGGTTTTATCCACATTCACTCTCATTCCTTTTCTTTCAAACGACGCACATGCAATATTCATCATCTCTTGCAACTCTTCAACCGACGATGCAAGTAACACTTGATCATCAGCAAATAAGAGGCATTTGATGACGAATCCACCCATTCTCAGTCCATAATCACTTTCACGCAACTCTATCAGACAGTCATCCATGAACAAATTGAAGAGCCACGGAGAAGCTACACATTCGTGTCGGACATTCCTAGAGATACTGAACCAGTCTGTGAATTCCCCGTTTATTCTTACACATGCACTAGAATTGTCATAGAGTGATACCAATGCACGTATAAGTTGGCTCCCCAAGCCGAACTTGGATAACACCTCCCACAAATACTTCCTTACCACCCTATCATACGCCTTCTCTAAATCTATGAAGGAGCAATACACCTTTTGGTTCTTAGCTAAGAACTTTTCAGTGATGCTCCTTAGAGAGAATATTTGATCCATACATCCCATTCCTTTCCTAAAACCCGCTTGCACATCCCATATTTTCTCATCAGTTTCATTCATCACTCTTTCAATCAGTACCTTAGCATACAATTTACCAACAATGCTGAGTAAGCTGATGCCGCGGTAGTTTTTAGCTTCCTGTTGTGACCCCTTTTCCTTTATATAGAGGCACAATCACCGCCTTGCACCAGTCTCGTGGAACTTTGCCACTCGACCAGCATTTTTGGAAAAGGAAGTACAACCAAGAAGCCACCAACCCTTTACCAGCCCTCAGCATTTCGATACTTATCCTATCATACCCTGCCGCTTTCCCTACTTTCATACTTTTCAATGCTTTCATTACTTCTTCCATACTAATCTCACTGTCACTACTGTCACCCATTGCCTCATTCCAGTCAACATTGCTGCCAATTGGCGAAGAAATAAGTGAATCAAACAGAAGACTTAACGAATATAATCTACCATCGCGTTTACGACTCCTGTACTGCTTGAGTGAGTTTTATTACAGGGAAAATTTACTTAGTCTGCCACATATCGCTATATTTATATATACATCGCTATGTTAAAGAGTATAACAACGACAAACCAGCCGATGAAACAGACCGAATTTTGAAATGGAAGTTGAGCGACGATGTTCAACCGCAGGTCAATTGGCATTTTGATGACAAAGATGACTGGAATTGCTGACATTCGAATACATGATATCATACAAATGGCTTTATTTTGGCTCATTTGAAATATATATTTGTTCCACTAATAATTTGTGTTCATAATAATCACTTTTGGATTAAAGATGTACAACCTTAACCTTACCTGTCTGTTTCTTCTGCAATGCACAATGCACTAGGAAACATTGTATTGTTATGCATATACTGCAATAATAAGCATAGTTATGCATATAAATTAGCGGTATTATGATTTCTAAGGATAAAGTTTTAAACTTAAGTACAATGTTCTTATCGAAAAATTATCATTAAAATAAGTAGTATGGGCTTAGAAGAGCACTATACCATTTATTCCGGTGTGTGCCCGTAAGAGGCGGCTAAGGGTATCGGGGCTTTTAAAGTGATTTTTGGCCAATACGAGTAGAGTTTCATCACCAAAAGCCTGAATTTCTTATTCCAAAGTTCTGAATTCCCTTGTAGGGATTTCTAGCCGTGAGTATATGTATGTATGTAATCATTAAAATAAAAAATGGTGTAAGTAAATTGTCTGGGCTTTTGACAACAGAACAAAAGAAGTTAAGCGAAATATGGCGCATCCAATACGTTGTATAAAATAAATAAAAAATAAACACATTCAAGCGGTTTCTTTATGCAGCTTTCTTAAAAAGGCTGTTAAGCAAATAAGATTACAAAAATATACTTTAATCTTTAATGCTAACCATTGCATTGGCTACATTTAATAATGAAGAAAGACATTAAAACTCGAGCAAGGTGAATGTTCTTTGAAACTTTTCTAATTTCGGTGCCTTCATGATGACAAATGACTCGAGCCGTGGAATGAATATGACTTGATTGAGTGTCAAGCTGAAACCACTTTGCGAGAACATTATACATCAATGTTCAGATCCAAAGACTTGATGTTTTCATTAAAAGATTGTGGAATACCATTTTTAAATGTATTTATATAAATAGATTTAAATTAGTTATTACGGTAATAATTCAATGTTAGTTGCAGATTTCATAAGAGGCGTTTTAGGGTATTAAATATTTTATACCATTTACACAGGAAACTTCATTATCCCTTATTTTTTTTTGACAATGTCTTCCCCACTCAGTTTTCTAATGTGGGATGAGGTTATTGTGTGTGTGTGTTGATGTGATTCTAACCTCTGAGTAAATACATATACACATACATACATACATAAACTCACGGCGATAAATCCCAAAAAGGGGTAGTTGGTGATGGGTTTAGAACCGCATCCCTCTAAAACCACTTAAAAATCCCCATACCCTTAGTCGCCTCTTAAAACACCCTTGGGTAGAAAGGGGTTGTGTCATTCTAATCTAGCCCTATACGGCATATTATTTGATATTGCAGTAAAACCGTGTCTGAAATATAGTTATAATCTATCAATATCTAACCTCAGGACTTCGGCCGTCATCATTAATAATAAGCATTATCAATTCACAAATGTAACATAGTATAGTACATATTTGTAACTAATATAGAATATCAGATTTCCCCCGGGATTAATTATCTTATGTCGCTGTTATTGCTTCGTGAACCAACACACACGTGATATTACTGTGTTTAGAACTATTATTGATTGTGCTATTGTCATCTAGGATTAAGAACTTACAGATTCTATGCTTGATACATTATATTGGGAAGGTGTATACACAAATACGTATTACTATTGCCTTAAATAAATGTGTATTTACCGTGTAGTGCCGCCTTAAAATATCACTACCCCTTCCTACCCACAGGTGTAGTAAAAGAACAGCAAGTTTATGGGGCTTTTAAGTGGATTTTGGATGATGCGGTTGGAGACCCATTACCAACATTACTTTATTTCTACCATTTTGTCCCCAGTCAACTTCCAACGACGTGATAGCTCAATGGGTAGAAGACGACGTGATAGCTCAATGGGTAGAACACCGGTTAACGTGCAAGCGACTAGTGTTCAAATCCTGGGTCGGACCTACACCAATTTGTTTTTTATAAAGACATATCGCACTCTCAGAACGAAAGAGGCTCAACTCAAAAATAGTGATATTGAGTTACATACATAGAAGTCGGAAAATTCGCTATCCTGTTTTTTTAACAATTAGTGCCTTTGTTTTACTATTCATCGGATTGAGCATACCTTTTTATGTCTCTCTAGGATTGTAACTCAATATCACTATTTTTGAGTTGAGCCTCTTTCGTTCTGAGAGTGCGATATGTGTGGTTAATTTATCACGGTTGTTAACGGTGAGGGAAAACATCGTGAGGAAACCCACATGGCTGAGTTTTACTTAGTCATGTGACCGTGTATTCGTACAAAACGGCGATAGGCCTGCCCCCTATCACGTGAGTACACTGTCCATGAAAAACGTGGGTACTCTGAACGCCAGGTGACAATGTCACGTGATGTTCAGAAGTATTAGTACCTCTGCCAACCCCTTCGGGGATATTCGGCGTGAACGTTTATGTAATTTTATGTTATGTCATCTTCCAAGTGTGGCTAGGAGTTTCTAGCTCTGAAGCTCGGGCTACCCCTTTTTGGGATTTATAGCCGTGAGTATATGTATGAATGATTTTAAATGTGAAGTATAAGTTTTTCCGTGCCCATTGCAAGGGCATGCAGTAGTGGTTTGACTTTTGAATTATTCATGATTGGTAAAACACGGAATAATATTGTACTTAAAAACTTGTATATTTTATAGTTTCAGAATTTATTTGAGTATGTTTATTGTATAGTTTTACCGCGGCTACATGATTTGTTCATAGATTGTTGTTTAATAGTTCCGTGATTATTTTAATGAAGGAAGAATAGGCTTATTTTAAAATTCTTCGTAGACGCTAAAGATTTAGTGAAATTGCGTTTAAATACAACAGTGAGTTACAATGATAATCAAAAGAGAGGAAACGTAAATAATCAACACCATTACTTTTAGAAAAAGCGAGATTCACCATTTGTGAATGAAGTGCACCCAGAAACAAAACATTTACGAAGTGAAATGACTATCTAAGTCTTTTTTTGGATTACATCCTTAAAATTCAACATCAGACTTGAAAAACAATGCCAGTTTAGGCATTATATAACATTCTATTCTATATAATATTCTATTCTATACGATACGCTATACGCCTTTATGGTTCCGCGCAAGTGTGGATGTTCTAGCCGTTTACGCGTAATTATTTGTGTCAAAATCATGCTGATTGTCTGAGCTGTACCTATTTATTTTTGATTACTTTTATTCTGTTTTATATGTATAAATGTCTCCCATCTATCAATAAAATGGTTTGGGCACATGAAGAAATAAAAAGGCGAAGTGGATAGTGAAAAATAGACAACGTAAGCGCTTTAAAAGCTGACTGAAAACATTCCTACAAAGTTTAAGTCTGACATGAGAAGAATAAAAAGCATGTGAAAGAGGAATAATAAATGTATGGGAGCAAACATGTTTGTCTGAATTGCACGAAGTGGAAATCGATAGTCTCTGCCTACCCCAATGGCAATTGAAGGTGTGAGTATATAGTGAGTAAGTATGTTAGATGACTAATATATTGGTGAATAAAGTTAGGCTAACTGTGAATTTTGCAATTTCCTTAAAATACTAATGAAATTAAAAAAAAACCCTTATACGTTCCATTTAAATTATTTCCAACCAGTGAAAATCCTATTTTTCCTATAAAGTTGATCCTTCTATAATCCATAAGTCCCTCCGGTGCAGAACGAAAATAGTTGAAAATAAAGGTTTGAAAATGTTTTCCATATAAAGCGTCAAACACTTTTAGTTTTTATTCGTTTTGTAAACACCATTACTGCGGTATTGAGTGTTTGAAATCTTGGTAAATCTACTGAGTTCCTCTATTTCAAAAACTTAAACGATGAGTAGGTCAGAGCCTCTCCTGCAAGTATAAAAATGTTTGTATGAGCCGACAATTCCCACCCAACCATTCACTCTAAAAAAGGAAAATACTACTCTCAAAGAATAAAACATGGTTGATTTGATTTCACAGCGTTATTATGAATTATTAAGCCGACATTTGCAGAGTTTATCATTTCATCTCACGAAGTCGCGGCGTGTTACTGTGCGTACTATTCCTCGGGGTAATCAGCGCGGGTTTATTCTGGGACATGTTCGAGCACGCTCTAAGAACTGGTGAGCGGAGATACTGATTTGATAGATCTACTTGGAAAGAATTTGTCTTGCTTATGTAAGAGCTATTTTTTGTTTGTGATTTAAGTGCTTAAGTGAGTTTATGGATTCACTTACTCAGATATACTTTATGGAGAATAGATGAAAGCCAATTGATAAAAGAGAGCTATATATAAAGACAAGACCCAAGTGTTCAAGCCATTTATCCCCGAAGGGGTTGGCAGGGGCACGAATAATTCTGACCATCACATTACATCGTCACGTCCTGGTGTTTATGATACCTACGTTTTGCTAGGACAATGTACTCAAGTGATAGGGGGCAGACCTATCGCCGTTTGGTACGAATACACTGTCATATGACTAAGTAAAACTGAGCCGAGTAGGTTTCCTAAAAATGTTTTCCCTCAACATTAACAACCGCACATATGACTTTAGAAAAGAGAAATTGGTGTAAGTGAACCCGGGATTTGAACTCACGCCTGTGTTGACGGGCGGCCGTTCTAAACATTGGACAATTTTGATGGTTATATCACCAGCCCGGCTAGTACGAGCGGTGTTTAAACTAGTTATCGCGTGGGATAAAGCAGCCATCTCTTACGCACTTACTTAGTATCGTATACTGCCAGTCATTCTAACCGTTATTGTGTCGATAAAATAGTGCTCGTGCTTGCCCTTCAGAGGACATCCACAGAGGATACATTTAGATCTAATAGATATTGTTTTCAATAACTTTTAACAAAAAGGAAACCGACTTCACTGGGAAAAACAACCGAAAATAAACAATCTAGTACTAAAAAGTACGAAATAAGATTTTTAATTGAATATGAGTACTGTGATTAATACCTTTGCAATTTCTTTATTCCACACGCGTCAGTTCAACCTACCTAAATATAAAAATTATCTTAAATTAATTTGTGAGCCGGGGCCAGCCTGCGTGATGATTGACAATAATAAGTGTGTATTTCGTGTAGGATACCTTGTAGTTGTAGGGTAAATTTATTTTTGTACGTATTACCATTTAAAACGTTAGGCGATAGATAAATATTGTTTAGATTGTAATAATCAGAGATAGAAAGTAGGGTAAATTCACTTTTGTTTGACTGGCACCGACTCAAAAATTAATTTAAGAGAATTTTAATATTTAGGTAGGTTTAACTGACGCGTGTGAAATAAAGAAATTGCAAAGGTATTAATCACAGTACTCATATTCAATTAAAAATCTTATTCCGTACTTTTTAGTACTAGATTGTTTATTTTCGGTTGTTTTTTCCCAGTGAAGTCGGTTTCCTTTTTGTTAAAAGTTATTTTATTTTACGAGTTTTAGAGATGGGTAGACCTGGCAAAGATGCCTCTCGTATGAGGCAGTGCGACGGTTACTGTATTATTCTTCTTATTTCCGGTATTTCTATTACTATACGATATTAAATAGGCTCAATCGGGAGTCATACGTTTCACCGAATGTCGCGAGCTCGACGCACGCGAGCTCGAAAAAATATTTGAGTGGTACGCCAGCTCGAAAGTACGTGAATTCGAAACCCGCCAGCTCGAAAGACGTTGGCGCGAATCACGTTTCACCGAAAATCTTTCGCAATGGATTATCAGTTTGAGAAGCAGATTATAATTAATGTCTTAATCTTATTAATATTAAACATATTTTCTTTGAAGGTACTTTGATTTTTTAGTTATTGATGTTATTTGCATCCACCCTCATTAAAATAATGTATAACAAAACATATTGGTGCATATAACTTAACTTATATAGCTATAGCTCCTAATACTCATCTTTTCTGATTTTTTATATAATTTGGTTTTATGTTTTTTTGTTTATGTTTTGTCAAAACTATGTTACTTATATAGGATTTTTTTTGTTGAAATTTTTGTTACCTTGTTGTAAGATGATGGCAGGAGTTTACCTATTTTCTATATCAACTTAATATTTTTCATTTAATATTTTCGAACATATATAGTTTTATATTAGTTTTTTCGCTACGATTAAATGGCAAAGAAACGATAGTCAGAGTTTCATTTCATTGTACCAAAAATTAAGTTTTTATCAAAAATGGTTTAGAATGGCACTACCCCATTTCTTTCCGCGGTTACGAAAGAGGCGACTAAGGGTATTGGGGTTTTAAGGCTTTTTGGGCGATGCGGTAGAAGACCCATCACCAACAACCTTTATTATACTATCTTTTCACCACATAACTTTCAAAATTTTACTGAGGAATTACTAATTCTCGCTTCCTGGCTACCCATTTTAGTGATTTATAGCCATGAGTATATGTATGTATGATATCTAATTTTGTGGCTCTGGTTACTTTTATGGGTCTTGTAGGTTATTTTAAGTAGGTAGCTAGGTGATTTTCCAATAAGCGTAGATATTTGAATGAGGGTGGATGCAAATAACATCAATAACTAAAAAATCAAAGTACCTTCAAAGAAAATATGTTTAATATTAATAAGATTAAGACATTAATTATAATCTGCTTCTCAAACTGATAATCCATTGCGAAAGATTTTCGGTGAAACGTGATTCGCACCAACGTCTTTCGAGCTGGCGGCTTTCGAATTCACGTACTTTCGAGCTGGCGTACCACTCAAATATTTTTTCGAGCTCGCGTGCGTCGAGCTCGCGACATTCGTTGAAACGTATGACTCCCGGCTCAATCATATGTAACTTTACATTGTCCTTGAAATCCCTCGAAAGGCGATGGTCTACAATTCTACATCTCAAGAAAGACTCAAACGTTCACGCCGAATATTCCCGAATGGGTTAGCAGAGGTAGTAATACTTCTGAATATCACGTGACATTGTCACCTGTTGTTCAGAGTATCCACGATATGCTTGGACCCACGTTCTCACGTTATACAGGGCAGGTGATACGTATTGAGATAAGTAAAACGACCGTTTAACACACGTACTGGTTTATTACTGTCAAAGCTGACGAATGCGCGGGCGCAGCGCGCTGTACAATTTCAATAGGTGGGTACATATACATCATCCCTTCACACTTAATTTAGAAACTGGTAACAAACAATAACAACAATTAATTAAGTTAAAACTACTTTAAAAACTTAGTGTAATCTATTGGTTTTTTGGGACGTAGCTGACGTGTGAGCAACGGAGACTCCTGCGAGTCAGTCGGATTACTCAGTGGCCTATCAATCTGAACGCTTGACGCTTGAGCCCCTTGTTCACACCTCTCATCCTCACAATCATTCCATTCCTCTCCATCGTCATCACGAGGAGGTACGGCTGCCACACCTACGGCCTGTTCATCTACCAATGACGCACTGGGGTGGACCCCAACCACCTCTCCCTCATTGTTAACAATAGATGGACAATTAATACCCGGAGGTGAGTGAACCGGCGAGCTTTCTGGTATCGATTCAGGCGGCGAGATGAATGAAGACGGTTGGTGTGTCATCGTACTAGTTTCTGGATTTTTACATTTATCAGAATAATTTCTTAGAAGTTGGTCGACATGTCTAATACACGTTTCATTAAATCGAGTTATAAAAACTTTAAACATTCTATTACCAATTTTTTCCTTAATTATACCTGATTCCCAGCTTTCCCTTCTTGCATTGTACCGTCTAACCCAAATTGCATCGCCTACTTCAAATTGTCTTCGGCATGCGCTATTAATATCTAAACAGTCAACCTTATCATTTAATGGTGATATTAAATCAAGACGAGATCGTAAATTTCTACCAAACATTAATTTTGCCGGGGTATGTCCCGTGGTACAATGCACGGTGTTCCTATACTCAAATAAATAACCCAATAATTTTTCATGCACAATGTTGGGCGCTAAATTGTCCCTCAATACACATTTTAACATTCTTTTACAAATTCTTACAGAATTTTCTGCTTGCCCGTTACTACATGGATGGTAAATCGGTGACGTCATGTATTTGATACCGTTATTGGAACAAAATTCTTTGAATTCTGTGGAATTTATTTTGGCATCATTATCGGACACTATGTCGGAGCGGGTGCTGGCGCACTTCGACCCCGGCGCGCAGCTCGTGCTGCACGCGGCGCATGGCGTGACGGTGGCGCTCACCCCATTGCCAAGGTGCCCCATTTCGCAATAGTTCATGGAGTGGACTCAATACAGAAGATGCGTTTGGTACAAAATTTCGATAGTAATTTACTATTCCTAAAAATCTCTTTACTTCTGTAATATTTGTCGGTTCCGGAGCTTTTATGATAGCACGAACTTTCTCTGGACACGTCCGTAATCCATTTTTGTCAATAACGTAGCCTAAATATGTTACACTATCCTTAAAAAACTCACACTTTTCTTTTTGTACCCTCAACCCTGCATCACTTAACCTACTCATTACTTCTTTTAGTCGCTTTAAGTGTGTTTGTCTGTCGGGCCCCGTAACGCAGATGTCATCAATCCAGCAGCTTACACCCTCACCTATGCCTGAAAGGAGTTGTTCCATCGATTTCTGGAAGATAGCAGGCGCGTTAGCTAATCCGTAAACCAGGCGCGTATATTTAAACAATCCTTTGGAGGTGTTAATGGTTGTAAGGTTTTGTGAGGAATCGCTCAAAATAAATTGATTGTACGCGTTTTTTAAATCGATTTTTGAGTAATGCTGACCCCCTCCGAGCTTAGCGAACACCTCCTCTATTCTGGGCAGAGGATATTTTTCGACTACTAAGTCTTTATTTAAGGTTACCGAGTAGTCACCCGCTATTCTTACTTTACCGTTCTCCTTAGGCACTGGAACTATTGGGGTGGCGTACTCCGAGTGGTTAACAGGAACTAAAATCCCTAAACTGACTAACCTCTCTAACTCTTGTTCTACTTTATCTTTCAAAGCGAAAGGGACTGTCCTCGATTTAAAAAACTTAGGCATAGCATTTTCTTTTAACTGTAAATGTACTTTAAATTTATTAAATGATCCTAATTCATCCCGCCATAAATCAGAATATTGTTCCAATAACTCGTTTAATTCGTTTTGTTCGCAGAAAATATTATTTAATTTAGTAGAAAACGTTACATCAAATGCTGACATAAAATTGCGACCCCGTAGTGGCGGCCCTCCGTTTTTAACAACAAAAAATATGATCTTTTTAATCAATTGATTAAATATGACAACTGCTTTAAAATATCCTAGAGGTGCAATTTTATGTCCGTTATATTAGCACATTTTCAAGTTACTTTCCATTAGAGAATAATTCGAAAAGGATTTACGATACAGTTTCTCTGAAATAACTGATAGACCCGAACCAGAATCTAGCTCCATGTCAATATTCGTACTATCTATGGTTATATTCACTTTAATAGGCTTATCAGTCACATACCTCAAATTAAAATTATGGCATTCCTCACAGTCGCGAGCGTCGCACTCCTCATCACTTATTTTATTAAGACGTGAATGAGCACTGTTTTTTTTTCTACACATTTTTTTAAATGTCCTTTTTCACCACATTTATTACACTTGTAATTTTTATAACGGCACTTCGAATAAGTATGATTTTTCATACCGCAAACTATACACAAAATATCATCACGTTCTCGGCGCGGCGAAAAGGTAGTCACGTCCGCCCGGCCGCTGCCGCTGCCCCCGCCGCCGCCGGCTCCCGCGCGATGTGAGCCGGGCCCGTGTTTGCTGCTACCATCTCGCGCTACGAAGTAGATGGGTTCTTCTTTAATGCTCGTGACAAGCGACCTTGCTGCTCTAGACGATGCTGCTTGTTCAGCTATCTCCAAAGCCCTTCCAATAGTCATTTTGCCCGGAATTTGCTCGAACAATTTATCGCGTTCGGGACCTGAGTCTAGACCAAGGACGAAACAATCCGTGAGATTCGTTTCCAAAGCGGTGCCAAAATCACAATAGGTCGCTAGACCTCTGAGTCGCGCCGCCCAGTCTCCCAAACTTTCGCCTGGACTCTTTGTTGCTCCATAAAACTTCGCTCTGTCCGCGTATGAACAACTCTTCGGTTTGAAGTGATTATCGAGTAATTCAACCAGTCTTACGTAGCTAAGCGTATCCACGTCTATCGGGTAGGCAAGGTTTCGCAACAAACGATACGACTCATCGGACAAATGAGTGATGAGAATTGCACTCATAAACTCTCCTTCCACCGAATTTAGCTTTATAAACTGTGTTAAACGTCCCTTAAAGAGTGACCATTCACCACTTTTGTGGTCAAATTTTACTCGCGCAGGTAAGTCGAAAAAATCCTCGTCGCCAGTGATACGTATTGAGATAAGTAAAACGACCGTTTAACACACGTACTGGTTTATTACTGTCAAAGCTGACGAATGCGCGGGCGCAGCGCGCTGTACAATTTCAATAGGTGGGTACATATACATCAGCAGGACTATCGGCGTTTTGAACAAATACACTGTCACATTATTGTGAGTTTTGACAGTCCCCTCGATTTCCTGGGATGCCATCATCAGATCCTGGTCTCATGGTACTTTCTCGGTAACAATAACATGACAAAAGAAATGTTGAGTGAACCTGTACTTCTCCTCATAGAAGCTACGAAGATGAGCATAAATCTTTATGGAATGGTGAAAGAACTGTTTCCGAACTCCTAGTGATTAAGGACCCACACCTTCCATCATCAGCTTAGCAGCATAACAATATGATTTTCAGAAGCAAATGCCAATATGAGTTCAGAAAATATGTAAAACGCGGTACATTTGCCTATAAAATTTCAAGGTTTCCCTTGTTTTCTCCAGGATCCCATCATCAGACCCTGATATCCTAATCATGATACCTATCCAAGAGTATCTTCTTTCGAACAAAAAAATAATAATCAAAATCGGTTCACAAATGGCGAAGTAATCGGCGAACAAACATAAAAAAAATACGGTCGAATTGAGAACACTCCTTTTTTGAATTCGGTTAAAAATAGGCGTCCGATGTCTGAAGAATAACAAATGTAGTAAAAAGGCCCATATTCAGCAGCGTACGTTGATTGACTTATTATGATATTGAAAAAAGAAAATTTGCAACAGTATACTATAATAAAATAATTTTTCATTTATTTCAAAGTAAAAAGATAAATCAATCTCTTATATTTAATCCCCATCGAACTTTCAAAAGTGGTATATGAAATTATAATAATATATATATATATAATATAATATTAATGCTGATATGCTGGCTATAACCTTTTGGCACTTCAAGCTGTATAGGTATCGTGAGTACTCATCTATATACACAATAATAATTTTTGTTGTGCAAAAATTTCTAGCGCGGCGGCGATAATTAATAAGGAAGTTAAGTTCGCTCAACGTTATGTTCGCTCATCACTTTATAAGTGATGGTTGAGCTCAACGTTATGACTTCTCTATTCCTCTTGAAAACCTCAATTTTCCCAGCCCAGATAACTATAAAAAACAAAAATCTACTACAAAAATCATAGTAAATGTATCTCAGATATGTCTCTCAATTAATTTCACTTTAATATTAAAAAGCGACGTCTGAAAAGCGTATTCAGGTAGCGCTTTCATTTGCATAAAACATTGAATAAAGCCCGCCATTTTACAAAACTTTTTTTTTACTCGACGAAACTGTATTCTATGTGCCAGCGGTTTCGAAATGATTTTAGGTACCTAGTTTGTTTTCAGCCGCGCTACAAGGAAACGAAGCAAAGAGGAAAAACATAGATACCGACCTTTTTCGTAGCGTTTCGTAACTGGATCATGGCACAAATGGTTTTGTTTTTTTTATCTTGTGTTTATCTTAGTTATACTGCAAATTGGATTTGATGTCGTTGTTGTATGAAACCTGAGAAATATGTTTGGAAAAGGCTCTTTATTAGAAGGTTTTTGTCTGACAAGATATACTAAATTATGGCTATGTTGTGCGTTTGTCACAAATGCGCTACAACTAAGATAAACTCAGTTTAAAACAATTTATTTAAAACAAAAAAAGTCCAATCACAAATCAATTTCCAAAAGAAACTGAAGAAATTCTTATTCTAAAGCTGAAAGAAAGAAAGAAAGAAAGAAAGAAAAACATTTATTCACAACTAAAGGTACACTTTAAACACAAAATAGTTATCTTAAAACAATAAGCTTATAAACTACAAAATTAATCATTATTAAAACTAAACAAAAAAAAGAAATAAACTTATATATAACAATTTAAATTTTCCATTTAGTGCCCCTCAGCTATGAACTGGTCACTGACTCAGCATATTGCTACCTATATTTTTAGAACAACAACGGCAACGCTGATTTTCAGCCAGTGCCAAACTCTGGTTACACTTTACAGATGTATTTTCTATATCTTAATTGACGAGTTGTCTAGCTGTGCTCAAAACAAGTTGCCTTCAAATGAATTCGTAGAATTATTAAAGAGAATTTTATTTGATATATTTTAATGGTGAGGGAAATTATACAAGGCGATAAGCCTGCCCTGCCAGCAAAACCTGGGTCCTCTGAACATCATTTGACAATGTCACGTGATGTTCAGGAGTATAAGTAAGTGCCAACTCCTTCGGGGATATACGACGTGACACCTTTGACTCCTTGACGCCTGATTTCTGAATTGAGTATTCAAGCTGTGAACGACTTAAGTATCGTTTTGTCTAACTCAGTTGTTAAGATTTCAATGCGACAGAACGATACTTAAGTTGTTCTCAGCTGGAATACTCAATTCAGAAATCGGGCGTGAGTCTTGAATTGAATTAATGTTAAACTCTATTTTGTTTAATTAATTGGTTGATTCGGTCCATTGAGGTCGTTATAATATTTAAATACATTCAGAATTAGAAAATACTCGGTCAAACATTTTTAGAAGTTGAGTATGTAAAGGTGGTAAAATAAAGGGTAGATCGTGAGAGTCATACAAAATATTTCATATATTTCACTAACAAATAATAATGATGACAATTTAATGTAGTTTTGTGTCGTGTATAATCACCTTAAACAAATGTGTAACTCCCGTGTAGTGCCACCTTAGAATGTCACAACCCCTTTCTACCCTCGGGTGTTGTGAGGTGCGATTATGGGTAGGGAGCTTTTTAAGTGGTTTTTGTGGATTTTCCCCCCACGTGTCATCCAAAACTGGCTAAAGACTTGTTGACTCCGAGCGCCGCCTACCCCTTTTTGGGATTTATAAGAATGAGTATATATATATATATGGTTGCTGTGTAGTGAATAGCACTACCCCATTTCTTCCGGTGGGTGTACGTAAAAGGCGACTAACGGTATTGGGGCTTTTAAGGGATTTTTGGGCGATGCGGTTGGAGACCCATCACCAACAACCTTTATTATACCATCTTTTCCCCACTCAATTTTCCAAAAGTGGCTGAGGAATTTTTAATTCCTTAGCTCTGGCTACCCCTTCTAGGGATTTATAGCCATGAGTATATTATGTTGTATGAGTATGTATGTATATATGTATGTATCACGATAAACCATCAGCCTCTAAAAAACATCGCAGACAATTTTTGAGGTTCCATAAGCTTAAGTGTAAAAAAAGGGTGAAAGCAATATGAAAGTATGATACAATAGTAACAGTATTTTAGGAACAATAGTCCAAGATCTAATAAAGGTAATTGGCAAAACTACTCACAAAGATTATATGAACAAAATACGAGAATTTCTTTTATAACCGAATTCTTTGAAGTTTCTTCTTTAGAAATGAACAATTGCAATTACATGTTCAGGTTCTTTTAGATATTTTTTCTTTTCCTTTGTAGCGTTTGAGGTTTTTGGCTGTGGAATATTTGGTTACAAGTTTAGAGATCAGTTCTTACATATATATTATACAAGCGATCTACGTAGGCTTCACAGGGTCGATTAGGTACTTATAAATAAAAGGACATATTTATAGATATATAGAAATAATATATTAATGGTTTTACCTAATGAAATTTTAAGTTACTAAATGGTATTAAATTGTTTACTTTATACAACTTTCAAAAGTGGCTGAGGAGTCTCGATTCTGAAACTCTGGCTACCCCTTTTAGGGATTTATAGCCGTGAGTATATGTATGTAAATTAAAATATTAATGTTTGAATCCCGCTGAAGGCAACCTTTATGTGATCAACTAAAATTATTTTTTCTTAGTCTTAAATGTAAAATACATTCAATATATGCTTCCGAATATATATATATATATATATTTTATTTATAAAGTACCTTTCATCATAATCTACGAATTTAATGATTAACATTAAGGGCCTCCCCGCATTTTGCAGCTTTTGCGCTCACTCTTACGTCAAATTTACTGAGAGTGACAGGGACGGAAAAACGCGCGCGCAGGATAAATGTAGTTTATTTAGTGTTATTGAATAACTATAATGTTTAAATGAAAAGTAAAACATCAAAGTTACAGATCTTAAAGCCACGCGTATATAGACACATAATGAGTTCACCTGTATGTTGTGCCAGTGGAGCCTATACGGTTTTTATGAAAACAAAGCATGTTCCAATTAAATTTTTTTCATCATATTTTTCAACAAATTACTAAAATGTTAAACATCAAATTTTAACACCATGAACTAATCACCAACATATATTTTATTTATGTCATATCAATATCATCAAATCAGACTTTATAGAATTTCCAAACAATCAATATCAACCTAATTTTCCGGGGACGCCCTTAACCCCATGAATATTTCGATTTTCCCTTTTTGTATAAACTTTCATATTATACATTGAAATAAAAAATTCGGCTCGCAATTCAGATGTCTCGAATTCGAATCCTGGCAGTGAAACTCTCAAATGCTGTTCATTTAATTTTAACCAATTTGGTAGGATTTTGTAGGTTGAGTCAACAACTTTCCATGATTTTGGAAATATCCTAGGGTACCTCTAGCCATCGCTGTCATTTACTATTACTTTAGTACTCGTAAATCTGATCATCCCAGCAGACGAGCGAGGTGGTCTGTGGACTAATCACCCTATTCAGGGCAGGCTAGAGCCCTTAAGTAAAAACAGATAGTGTCTTTACTTTACAACATACTATATGCCTGTACTTAGAATTTGCCGTGTAGTGCCGGCTTAGAATGTCGCTACCCCTTTCTACCCACGGGTGTCGTAAGAGGCGACTAAGGGTATTATAGCTTTTTATTGGATTTTTGGGCGATGCGGTTGGAGACTCATCACCAAAAACCTTTATTTTTACCATCTTTTCCCCATTCATCTTCCGAAAGTGGCTGAGGAATTTATAATTCCTTAGCTCTGGCTACCCCTTCTAGGGAAGTATAGCCGTGAGTATATGTATGTATGTTATAATTGTAATCTCAAAAAATGGTTATCCTGACGTTAACAACCCAGATAAATTAACCACACATTATGACTTTAGAAAGGACGAATATTTGTAGGCCCGGCCCGGAATCGGAACCGTCATCGTAAGCACTATAAGCATAGTGTTGTACCCACCAAGCTATCACGGTTACCTCGGTTATTAATCACTTACAATTTATTGCGGAGGAAAGAAATGACAGTTAACATAAAAGCGGGCTCTGTTCTATAACTTTTGCAAGTTTAATGGCTACCGGGGCAAACGTTAATTAAAAGGTTGCTAAATTGATTTATTATATTATAAATTAACTTAAATTTATAATAGTAATTAGAAATAATTTATAATAGTAAATATAAAAGCATTTATTTGTCTCTTTTACACACATGAAATGACATGAAATAACGACAATGAATATTTACATAAGACAAAATGGTTTGGAGCTCGGTCTTTCCACAGCAAGTAGATAGCTTCCAGCACCGACCTACTATATACTAAAAAAACTTAAATCTATCTTATAACTAGCACACATAAAATATGTGTAAAAACACATTGTATACACAAGTTAAATATTCATGTCTAAAATATATAACAAAAGCATAACAGCTAGCAAATATGAACAGTTTTACTTTAATTCAATAAAGGGTATAAATCAAACGAATGAACATAGTATACATATTTACAAGCAGCAATTAAAAATAAAATATGAAATAGTGTATTAGGGAGAAACACAACCATAAATAATTCCTAATTCTTTTTTTAATTTCCATTGTATGTAATAAAATGCCTTAGTTAAGCAAACAGTACTAGACAGTAGTTGACTCACAGTAGTTGTGACAGCCAACTGCTGCGCTGATGCTGCGTATTGGCGCTGACTCGCAGAGCGGCTTCTATAGTTTTCATATTTAAATTATATATACTTTTTTATTACATTATGAGGGTCAGATAATTCGCACGTCATAATTTTATGGCTCTTAGGGGACAAACCCAATAAATAGTATATATGTCGTAGGATGATTTGATGTTTAGGTTTTTGCAAAAAACCTAGAGTTTTTGCAGAAATCCGGATAGTTAGACAACGGTTATAATATTTTCTACTTACTAGGATTATTGCAAAAAAACTAGTTGGTTTATTATGACTCCGAAACGAAATGTCAGTTTTTATGAATACTGAACACTGATTGGTCGATTGCAGTTCCTCATAAACACGTCATCTCTGATTGGTAGTTAATTAAGACGTACTTACTTCATTGTTCCTACCTACATTTAATTTGATTGTTATTTTAATTTTAGTAACAAAAAGTTCCTAAGTATAAAAATAGTATCGTCGTTTCCCTTTATAATAACATAACATAAACGTTCACGCCGCATATCCCCGAAGGGGTTGGCAGAAGTACTAATACTTCTGAACATCACGTGACTTTGTCACCTGGTGTTCAGAGTACCCACGTTTTGCATGGACAGTGTACTCACGTGATGGG
Organism: Bedellia somnulentella; assembly: GCA_963576735.1. Taxonomy (NCBI): domain Eukaryota; kingdom Metazoa; phylum Arthropoda; class Insecta; order Lepidoptera; family Bedelliidae; genus Bedellia; species Bedellia somnulentella. The sequence continues at coordinate 16,393,285 of OY755189.1, read as the reverse complement.
GGCAGGCCTATCGCCGTGATAGGGGGCAGGCCTATCGCCGTCTAGCTATAATACCTCAATACTACAATTTAAAACGTATTTACTTTATTGTTCCTACCTATATTGAAGACGTCCGTGGCCGAGTGGATAGGTGATTAGCTTTTCGGGCTGGAGTTTGCGGGTTTGATCCCCGCTGAGAGCCACATTTATGTGATGAGTATATGTGTTATATTAAATATATCGCTGAGTTAGTATCCCATAATACAAGTGTTACTTAGTTTCTTACCCTTTATAACTTTAGCTATAATATCTTAATACCACAAAGACGAACCAATCAGAATAAGTGTAGGCGAGCAATCAGAAATCAGCCAATCAGCATTAAAGAAGTACAATCTTACTAAACTAACTAGTTTTTTTGCAAAAAACCTAGTAAGATTAGAAAATATTATAACCGTTGTCTAATTATCCGGTTTTTTCCTAAAAACCTAAACATCAAATCATCCTACGACATATATAATAAAAATCGGGATTAACCAACGAAAATTTTTAAAACCACTTACGTGATAGATACAGTACATTACAGTAGATGATACATGAACAGATACAGTACATGAGTCCTGCCCGGCTAGTACGAGCCATGTTTAAACTAGTTATCGCGCGGGATAAAGCAGCCATCTCTTACGCACTTACTTAGTATCGTATACTGCCATCTCATTCTAACCGTTATCGTTTCGATAAAGTAGCGCTCGTGCTTGCTCTTCTGGTCACTTAAATAAAAATATTTATTATTATAAATACATTACATGATACAGTAGGTGTGCCGAAACGTCGGGCAAACATATCATGTAAGTGGTTTAAAAATGTTCGTCGGATAATCCCGATTATTATTATATATAATGTCAACAAACTGAGAGAGTTTAAAATGTGTTTAAAACCCAACAAATATTCACAATTTTTGGCCCAAATACAATACATACATCAATTGCGAGGCACTCGTCAAAAAAAAATTTAAAGTTAAAAGAAAATATGCATGTACAAAATGAAATAGAATATGTTAGCCATTTGATAGTTTTTTTCTGATATCCCTCCTCATATATCGCGGTTTAAAAAGTTGCGTCAAAACGAAATCGCAACAACTGAAAATCTATTCACTAGTTTTAGTTTTTGCTTTTTCATCGCGAAATCGCGTAGGGCTTAATAGAAAAGAGTGTTAAAAATGAAAAACGCAAACATTCTGATTTCTAACATTGTAGGTCTTATGATTAAGGTGCTAAGAGTGATTTTAAGTTGTGTTTAGTGTTAAATTATTTTGGTGAAACCACAAGAGGCAGCTGGGTAACGTCCGCACTCGCCTTTTGAATGTATGCAGTGAAATATACGAAGATTCGTACAACGTATAGAGCGCACGTTTTGTTAGCTCCGGACGAGCCCAAACCCGGAATTTGTATGCAACACTTGATTTTATGCACTTTTGTGGAAATTGACGAGAAGATTCTATTCGATAGCAAACGGAGTTGCACAAGTTTGGTTGGAAAAAATCAATGTGTTTTTTTTATTTACTAACCATGAGAAAGTTAAAATACTGCGATTAACATTTTACTATATCGATTGTTTATCGTTATGGTGATACAATATTAGATTTGTTAAAAACATTAAGTAAATATCGTTATGTAACCCTTTCAATGATTGAAATAAATTATACTTTATTGCCATAAAAATAAAGAAAGACAATACATTTCCCTTCGAACCGAAGCAAAAAGCATGCATGTTCTCAACTCACGCTGACCTTGATGTGACACCAAACAGCATTTATTTTAAAAAGTGCTTTGCTCTTAATAACAGTTCAAGGTTAAACAAGCCATAAAACGTAAAACAATTTACTAAATTACAAACAAATCATTAATTAGGAAAAACTTTACTTTATAAGTAAGGTTGAAATTTCACAATCATTTCATACTACGCAAACTTTACTAATAATTATGATACAGGGAAGTTATATAATTTAATTTTAATTTTTGGCTATTATGTTTATATATAACAATTTCGGTTTAAAATACATAATTGCCAATCATAGAGAGCTTCTGCTTTGTAAACATTAGTATTTTTATTGTATTCGTTATACTTGGAACCACATATACGTGCATATACACACGCCACTAGTTCTTATTGGGGTAGGCAGAGTTGAGTAAGATTACAAAGTTAAGTACGAAATTAATAGTCTTTTAACACTACAGGAAAATAATAATAATATTTCATAACAAGTGGAATCACATAAGCACATTATGTAAGTGTTGGTGAATTTGTAATAAGAGAATTTGTTATAGTGTGTAAATGTGTTTTTTTTTGTTGGTGTTTACTTTCATAGGCGGACATGCAATACAGTTCATATACGTTTGTGGTGATGGATTTCGCGAATCACGAGCATATTTTTCATGATATAAATAACCTTTAAAAGGGTTCGAAATTTAACCTTAAGGCACAGCATCACTCAGCAACTTAACCACTGGATCACAACCGTGATAAAACATTGGTTTCTACTTAATACTGTTCAGCCATTAAAACACCAAAAGCGAAAAGAAAGTAACTTCAGTATTTATCACAGCAGAAACATAAAACAGAACTAAGTGCGTAGAATACGTCGCTAAGTATTTTTTGAGAGCCATTACAGTAATTTTTGCGTAAATCGGTTCTGACGCGTAGTTATACTCACTCAATAAAATGTGGGCTGAATAAAAATCTTTCACCCTCTTTCTGATATCCGATGACGGGAGCAAAAGCGGAGTTATGATTTGAAGCATTAGTATACCAACGCCTGATATTTTGTTAATATATGGGATTTGGTTATGGCTGGCTCAAGACTTGAAACTAAAAAACTACGGTCTTTATTCATTCACTAGAATAAGTATTGTATTATTTAGTCTAGATCATTTTGGCAAGCCGTAATCACGGGAAGAGAAGACTGTTTTTAGTTAGTTTATTGATGATATTTAAAACTACTAATAGCTGTACTGTACCTATCTATATTGCATTGCATGAAATAAACTAACTTGTATTTGACTAACAGATTTTTCTCCATTTTTACAACAGTTGTAACGTTTATCGTTGCAGCTCTGTTTTTATTAGTATCATAGTGGAAATCCATTGCTTAATGATTTTCTACACAACTGCTAACTACGTTACGCTGAAAGAATGCTTTGAAATCAACAAATAATTCATCAAGTAAGCCTGTTTAAGAAAAATATAAACATCTAATTAATGGACATTAAAGAAATAACTAAATGTAATAAAATAAAAAAGAAAAACAAAAACTTCAAATTAAAAACTAAACAGAAAAATTAAATATTATTATTTTTTATTTAAAAAAGAACCGCCTTCAAAAATCCAACTGAAAAGTATAAAATAATTTTTATTTATTTTATTATGTACAACTCTATTCAACTTCTTCTTTTTGAAGTCGGTGCCAAACCAATTTTCATGACAAAGAAGAACGAATATTAGTGGCCCGCCCAAGTTGAGTGAGTTCTCCACCCCATCAGCGTATGTCATCCTTTCATCCTTCCTTTTTAATCAATTAATAAAAAAATCGCATTAAAATTCATTTCGTAGTTTTACAGATTAAAGTATACATAAGGATGTCCGTATATCCCAGACAGGGAGAGAGAAAGCGACTTTGTTTTATACTAAGTAGTGATTTAGATTCTCGATCGTCTTTTTACAAAGTGTTAGAAGTATTGGTTGTGCCAACTCGGTGCATGCATGTCTCTGTCGAATTGTTAATTCCGTTAGTTTGAAATCTGATAATCTTACATAACCTAACCTAACGTTAGTTTACTATCTCGCTATCTATCTAAAATTATAATTTACTAGTATTTACAGTTTTACGGTGACATGTATATTATGATAATTTCTCTGCGGAGTGCGACGCATGCACACCAGGCTAAGAACCGCTCACTGTCCCCCAATTCCATTTATAAAGCGACGTCGTTGCGAGCGGAAGAAATTTCTTGATTTTTGAGCGCGATTGTGTTACCTACTGTTGTTGAGGCACTATCGATTGATTTATTATTCGTATGGTTTTCTCTATGTAGCAATTTTCATTTTGGATTTGTCTGTTTGGCACCGACTTCAAAAAGAAGAAGTTGAATAGAGTTGTACATAATAAAATAAATAAAAATTATTTTATACTTTTCAGTTGGATTTTTGAAGGCGGTTCTTTTTTAAATAAAAAATAATAATATTTAATTTTTCTGTTTAGTTTTTAATTTGAAGTTTTTGTTTTTGTTTTTTATTTTATACTTTTTAGTGATAAGTTCTTAAATCACTCTGAGTTTTTTTAGTGAATTAGTGATAGTTTTTGAGAGATAAGTTTTACTGTCCGTTTATTTTATAGTTTTTTTAACAGGTAGTTATAATATTTGTTATTATGACTTTAGCTTACTTGTTACTATTTTGTTTACCTGCGGGCCTAGATAGAAAAGCAAAGGATGCATTAAGGAAAAGTCGCGTAAGGGAGAACGAAACACCCATCGAAAAAAAAACAAAGACTTCAGCAGGGCAAGCACGAGCCGTATTTAAACTAGTTATCGCGGGGGATAAAGCAGCCATCTTTTACGCACTTACTTAGTATCGTATACTGCCATCTCATTCTAACCGTTATCGTGTCGGTAACTCGTGCTTGCCCTTCAGAATGAGAGAGATCGTCAGCGTGCTGCTCTTGCTGCCGAAACAGATGAGCAAAGAGAAGTTCACCTATCACAAATGCGAAGAAACACTCTTATATATATGTAGCGTTGAGTCGAGTAAAATCCCTTGATGAGATGGCTTTAAGTGATATAGATTCAAAGAAATTACTTAAATGGTTAAGACCATTCCGAAAGCGCGAAATTCCCCATGACGAAAACGCCTTGATTGAAATGACCAGGATGAAAAACATGATGTTGCAATATATATTTTTTTCTTTAATATAATTAAGAGTAATTTATTCATGTTTTTATATTCTTTTTTGTTCAATAATTTAGTAACTCTGTGTATTACTAATAAAAAAAACTTTATTAACATATATTGATAAATTTCTGTCTAGTATTGATAACTTTACATACATACTTATATTTCAAACTAAGAAACCTCCTTTTTTTCGAGTCGGTGAAATAACTTTTAACCCATCTTCTAAATGTAACGAATACTTTTCTGAAAACCGCATCCAAATAGCTTTAGCCAAACGTGAGATAATCGCGGACCAACACACATACATACAGGTCAAACACAGAACCTCCTTTCTTTTTTGGTCGGTCAAGGCACTAAAACCTTCTCCTAAATGTAACGAATACTTTTCTGAAAACCGCATCCAAATAGCTTAAGCCAAACGTGAGATAATCGCGGACCAACAGACATACATACAGGTCAAACACAGAACCTCCTTTCTTTTTTTGGTCGGTTAAGGCACTAAAACCTTCTCCTAAATGTAACGAATACTGTCCTGAAAACCGCATCCAAATAGCTTAAGCCAAACTCGAGATAATCGCGGACAATTATACATACATACATACAAACAATCGAACTGAGAACCTCCTTTTTTGAAGTCGGTTAACAAATAATAAAATATTTGATGTAGGATACATAAATTTGTTTTATAAACTATCTTTTGGGATTGATAGCCGTAAGTTTATGCATTCATGTATATGCAATTTCAGAAGGAAAAGATTGTGTAATTAGTTAAGATTTGTGATAGGTCTCCAGCAATATCGTGCAACTAAACCAATTAAATATTAAATGCTTAAAACCGATTTATATAACAATAGTACAGCGAACAAATCTACATGGGAAATGGTATGCAGATGAAGTCACAGATCGCGCAATATTGACAAACAAAACAAACGGGAGCGATTGGAGAGCAGTTGGCGATAGTTTCGCGCAGTCGGCTGCGGCGCTCACCCGTTGGCGAGTTGATGGAAATTCTTCGGTTTGGATTTTATTTGTTTTGTATTTTAATTGTGGATGTATATAAACTGAAACTGCCGACCAAAGCGTCCAAAACGGACCTTTTATTTATTAAACTTGCATACATATACTCACGGCCATAAATCCCAAAAAGGGGTGGCCAGAGCTTCAGAGCTAGAAACCCCTCTGCCACATTTGGAAGTTGATAGTTAGAAATGAATTAGCGTTGGTGATGGGTCTCCAACAGCATCGCCAAAAAATCACTCAAAAAAGCCCCATATCCTTAGTCGCCTCTTACGTCACCCATGGGTAGAAAGGGTAAGTGACATTCTAAGCCGGCATTAAACGGTAAATAAATATACTTAAAACTTAATCGGACATGTAACTGAAATAACGTATTATTAGTACATTGCTGTGTAGTGTCGGCTTAGAATAGCACTACCCCATTTCTTCCGGTGGGTGTTCGTAAAAGGCGACTAACAGTACTGAGGCTTTTAAGGGATTTTTGGGCGATGCGGTTGGAGACCCATCACCAACAACCTTTATTTCACCTTTTTTTCCCCACGTAACTTCCAAAAGTGGCTGAGGAATTTCTAATTCCCTAGCTCTGGCTACCCCTTCTAGGGATTTATAGCCGTGAGTATATGAATGAATGAATGATATTAGTACACTGTAATGTTAGCTGAGAATAGCACTATACCATTTCTTTAAGCGCTGTAATAAGAGTTGAATTAGGGTTTTGGGACTTTTTAAGTTAATGCTGGAGCCGTAACTATCACGTAGCATGTTTCATACTTCCTCTTTCTCCCCTCAACTTCCAAAACTGACTGAGGAATGTGGCTTTCTGAAGCTCTTGTTACCCCTTCTATGTTTCTATAGCCGTGAGTATAGTTATGTATGTATATATATTATTTAATGTTTTTTGACATGAATTCCTCATGTGGGGATTATTACTCATAAATAAAAGATGTTATTAAAGGAAAGAAAAATTTCGACACTGGCGGGGTGACATATATATTACACTGCAGTGTTAGTTGAGAATAGTCACAAAAGGTGATACAGTGTTTTGGGGCATTTTAAGAGATAGCTAGGCAATGTGGCTGGACACCCTCACCAACTATTTTATATGAAACTTTCTTTCTTACCATCAACTTCCAAAAGTGTCAGATTATTTTAAAGCTCTGCCTCCTCCTTTTTAACCGACTTCAAAAAAAGGAGTGTTCTCAATTTGACCGGTATATTTTTTATTTTTTTTTTATGTTTGTTTGCCGATTACTTTGCCATTTATGAACCGATTTTGATTATTATTTTTTTATTCGAAAGAAGATACTCCCGGATTGGTACCATGATGAGGATATCAGGGTCTGATGATGGGATCCTGGAGAAATCGAGGGGAACCCTCAAATTTTATAGGCAAATGTACCGCGTTTTACATATTTTCTGAACTTATATTGGCATTTGCTTCTGAAAATCATATTGTTATGCTGCTGAGCTGATGATAGAAGGTGTGGATCCTCAATCACCAGGTATTAGGAAACAGTTCTTTCCACATTCTATATAGATTTATACTCCTCTTCGTAGCTTTTATGAAGAGAAGTACAGGTTCACTAAACATTTCTTTTGTTATGTTATTGTTACCGAGAAAGTACCATGAGACCAGGATCTGATGATGGCATCCCAGGAAATCGAGGGGACTGTCGAAACTCACAATTATGTGACAGTGTATTTGTTCAAAACGCCGATAGGCCCGCCCTGTATAACGTGAGAACACTGCCTAATAAATCGTGGGTACTCTGAACAACAGGTGACAATGTCACGTGATATTCAGAAGTATTACTACCTCTGCTAACCCCTTCAGGGATATTCGGCGTGAGCGTTTGAGTCTTTCTTGAGATGTAGAATTGAAGACCATCGCCTTTCGAAGGATTTTAAGAACAATGTAAGGTTACATATGGTTGAGCCTATTTAATATCGTACTATAATAGAAATACCGGAAATACGAAGTATAATACAGTAACTGTCGCTTCCTCATCCGAGAGGCATCTTTGCCAGGTCGACCCATCTCTAAAACTCGTAAAATAAAATAATTTTTAACAAAAAGAAAACCGACTTCATAGAAAAACAACCGAAAATAAACAATCTAGTACTAAAAAGTACGAAATAAGTTTTTTTAATTGAATATGAGTACTGTGATTGATACCTTAGCAATGTCTTTATTCCACACGCGTCAGTTCAACCTACCTAAATATTACAATTCTCTTAAATTAATTTTTGAGTCCGTGCCAGACAAACAAAAGTAAATTCACCCTGCTATCTATCTCTGATTATTACAATCTAAACAATATATATCTGTCGCAGCCAACTGGTTAAATGAGCCAGCTTATTAAGCAGCTAGCCGCTTAATGAAACGCCGGCTCCTAGTTAAAAGGCTAGCCCGCTTGTAAAACGAATTGTCGCCACTGAACGTCCAATCAACCGGCTGATTGAATAGATAGCCCGTTGGTTTGGGCTGACGTTAAGTCAGGCTGGTGATTTGAATTTAGTAATTTAATTTGCAAGTTTCATTTTACATTATTTTTCTATTAAAATTAATGGAATAACTGTTTCAAAAATGTTCCATCATGGAAATTTCAATAGCCCTAGCTGATAATAGCAGTTTTCGTGACAATTTAGAAAGTTTTGGAGGTTATAAATTAATATACCAAATGCTAGGGTGACCATGAATGACACCAAAAAAAAGTCTGCGATGGAATATTATTGGACGCACAAGAATTATGTTATGGTAGTTGGAAATGAAGAGCATTTAATATTAAAAAGGAAATCCCCCAATGATCCCATGATGCGTATTATACTTAGGGCCTAGCCTACTAATACACATGTTTCTGTTGTTAATCAAGTTGAAACCAATCCTGGCCTATATTCTGAATCCGAGCCATGTGGTTTAAAAATCATACAGAATGAAGCATAAAGCTGTTTAAGCTTTACGCTTCATAATATTGAAGTTACATGTAATACGATTGAGGACTTAAAAAATGTTCAGCCAAATTTAATTTGTGTGGTATGCCAGTACTTTTAGCTAGTGTGCCAAACCTTTGTTTATAAATTCATATAATTAAAGTATTGCTGCTATAAGAAGTACATAAAAAAAGTTATTTTATTAAAGTTTGATGCTAATTTATTTGTAGATGCCTATTTATATACCTCCCCATATTGTAGTAGCGCACTCTTTGCATACATTTTTTAATTTAATACAAGTTATAATTTAAAGTTACTTGGTTTTATTTTCGTGCTGCATAAAATCTCATAGTCACCCTAAATAACCAGACGGCGATATAACGTTCAGCCAAGTGGTTGGACGTTGTCTTCAACTAAATGGCTGACTGAAATTTAGCCCTTTAATAGGGGCCGGCGTTTAATTAAGCGGCTAGCTGCTTTGTCAGCTGGCTGATTTATCCAGTTGGCTGCGACATATCTATCGCCTAACGTTTTAAATGATAATACGTACAAAAATCAATTTACCCTACAACTACAAGGTACCCTACATTTTACATGTATATGAAGTGCGAAATACACACTTCTTATTATCAATTATCATCGAGGCTGGCACCGGCTCACAAATTAATTTAAGAGAATTTTAAGATTTTGGGTAGGTTGAACTGACGCGTGTGGAATAAAGAAATTGCTAAGGTATCAATCACAGTACTCATATTCAATTAAAAAAACTTATTTCGTACTTTTTAGTACTAGATTGTTTATTTTCGGTTGTTTTTCTAAAAAGTCGGTTTTCTTTTTGTCATTGGGATTTTAGCTCAAAGTATATATATATATATATATATATATCTAAATATCTTCAACAATGCCGTGTAGTGCCGGCTTAGAATGTTGCTACCCCACCCACCCACGGGTGTCGTAAGAGGCGACTAAGGGTATTGGGGCTTTTTATTGGATTTTTGGGCGATGCGGTTGGAGACCCATCACCAAAAACCTTTATTTTTACCATCTTTTCCCCACTCAACTTCCAAAAGTGGCTGAGGAATTTATAATTCCTTAGCTCTGGCTACCCCTTCCAGGGAAATATAACCGTGAGTATATGTATATATGTATGTAATGTGTATACTAATGTAAATTTTAACTCAAATTTAACTCAATTTCTCGAATGACAAATGTTCCATTCTCTTTTGTCTTCTAAAACATCACGATATGTTACGCAACACATGTATTTACTCCCGCTACAATGTTTTTCTTCATTGGTACTAGAATATTTATACATCGGCGCAGAGCTATCCTGGGGGACGCACACAGTTTTCGTAAAATATTCTGGAAACAGAGAAAGGCTGCGTTTGTGATTTCTTTTCATCTGATGACGTAAGAGGTATTTTTCAATTACATTTGTTTTTGTTTGTTTTATTATTTACCAGTATTTAGGTTTTTTCTAGAAAAGTTTAATTTCTTTGCCAGAAACGAAGTATGGAAGAACAAGAACGACATAGGGGTAGCCAGAGCTTTTGAGCTAGAAACTCGGCAGCCTCGTTTGTAAGTTGATAGGGGATAAGATGGTAGACATAAAGTTTCGTTGGTGATGGGACTCTAACCACATAGCCCAAAAACCACTTAAAATGCTCCAAACCTCAGTCACCTCTCACGACACCTGTGGGTAGAAAAGCGGTAGTGACATTCTGAGCCGGCACTACACGGCAAGAACAAGAATGAGAGCAGAGTAACTGCAGTAGAGATTATATCCCTCAGAAACAATGAGTATGGTTATGTTATCAAGTGAGAAGTAATAAAAATTGTGAAAGGTGCGCTCGGAATTATGATTTTGTTAACATACATACATACATATATATACGGCTATAAATCCGTTAACGGGGTAGCCAGAGCTTTGGAATGAAAAATTTCTCAGCCACTTTTGGAAGTTGATTGGGAAAGATGGTAGTAATAAATGTTTTTGGTGACGGGTCTCCAACCTCGTCGCCCAAAAATCACTTAAAAAGCCCCTATACCCTTAGTCGTTTCTTACGATCACCCACGGGTAAAAATGGGGTAGTGTTATTCTAAGCCGACACTACATGGCACATTTTGTTAAATTTATAGAAAAAGGAATGTTAAAATAGTAACGGCACATAGAGTAGATATATGGTAGTAAAATGATAAAAGAGATAGCCAATCTGAATGAAAGTGACAGTAGAGAATGACGTTGTCAAAATATATCCTCATATTAGATGTGTCAAAAAAGCAAGCATCCAGAGTATGAAGAATACATACATACATATACTCACGGCTATCAATCCTTTAACGGGGTAGCCAGAGCTTTGGAATGGAAAATTCCTCAGCCACTTTTGGAAGTTTATTGAGGAACAGATGGTAATAATCAATGCTTTTGGTAACGGGTCTCCAACCACATCGCCCAAAAATCACTTAATAAGCCCCTATACCCTTAGTCGCCTCTTACAATCAGCCACGGGTAGAAATGGGTTAGTATTATTCTAAGCTGACACTACACGGCAATTTGAAGAATAAGAGAGCATATATTAAAATACTAGTGGATCGTCCCAGCTTCGCACGGGTAGCGTTGTTTTTTTAAATATCTGAGGTTTCTTTCTTCAGTCACTGCTCAAGCATTGTGAAATTCAGCGCAATGTTTTCAATTTATTAAATTAATAGCACTCCTTAAACAGTGTAGTTTGGTGATTTTGAATGCGCTTTAATGAACGGTTCAGTATTTCCGTTTAATAGCAAATTTTGGAATAAAACGCTATGAAGTATTTATAACAATCTACAAAATAAATCATTACGTGATGTAGGATGCAACTACTGGCGCCATCTAGTATGTTATATGTAAATTAGTAAAGATTTGGTTTTGGTCACGGGCGCGATGGCTTATTTTCTGTATAATTTCGGTGTTTCTCTATCGATTTCTATGATTCTTTTTTTATTGAATAGGTCATAATGTTACTTTTTTTTAAATTAGAGATGAGTGAGAGGTTTACAAACGTAAGAGTAAACAAATATAATCATAATGTTCCGAACTGCTAAGCTATCAGGAATTACACGTGTTATTGTGAGTCAACCGTAAAAGATAGACATAAACTGTTGAGGATTTTTTTTTAGATAATTTTATGAAGAATATTTCCGTCATACATGATTTCTATGTAAGTTTAACCATTAAGGCTGCACACGCGACGGAAACTTAAAAAATGGAGTAACTTCTCCCGTTTTCCCAAAATTTCCCAAAATTCCCCTTTACTACTCTGCTGGAAAGTATACAAAAACCTGTCCAGGAGTATGAAGAATAATTGTACCAAGTTTCGTTAAAATTCGTCGAGTAGTTTTTGTTTCCATAAGGAACATACAAACCGACAGACAGACAGACAGACAGACAGACAGACAGACAGAAAGACAGACAGACAGACAGACAGACAAAAATTTTACTGAATGCATTTTTGGCATCAGTATCGATCACTAATCACCCCCTGATAGTTATTTTGAAAATATATTTCATGTACAGAATTGACCTCTCTACAGATTTATTATAAGTATAGATTAATGACTGTTGACGAAGCTCGAAAATTTTGCCGAGATTGTAGAAAATGACGATGAAACGACGATGTATGTTCTGTATGTATGTGTTATTTACTTACTTCGTAAGTTAGATACTTGGAAACGCTAATGAATGCGTAGAGTACGATTTTTGAGTAAAAAGGTTAGCTGTGCAGTGTCGGCTTAGAAGAGCACTACCCCATTTCTTCCGATGGGTGTACATAAGAGGCAACTAACGGTATTGGTGTTTAAAGGGATTATTGGGTAATGCGGTTGGAGACAACAACCTTTATTTTACCATCTTTTCCCCACTCAACCTTCCAAAGGTGGCTGAGAAATTTCTCATTCCTTAGCTCTGGCTGCCCCATCTAGGGATTTATAGCCGTGAGTATAAGTATGTATGTAAGGTAAGTAACGTATGGTAATGTTGCATGTATTTAATTTATTTAGTATTTTTGTTGTCCGCCCGAAAAACAGAAGGGCGTGAGTTCCAATCCTGGGACGGGCCTACACCAATTTGTCTTTTCTAAAGTCATATGTGTGGTTAATTTATCATGGTTGCTAACGGTGAGGGAAAACATCGTGAGGAAACCCACATGGCTGAGTTGTACTTAGTCATGTGACAGTGTATTCGTACAAAACGGCGATAGGCCTGCCCCCTATCACGTGAGTACACTGTCTAAGCAAAACGTGGGTACCTTTTCTGGAAACTAGATGGCGCTTGCCATGTGAGTTCAGGAGTATTGGTACCTCTGCCAACCCCTTCGGGGATAAACGGCGTGAATGTTTATGTTATGTTATGTTATGTTATCTTTGGTTTGTGAGTTATCAGCGTAGTTTTACATCAGTTTCAAAATATTACCTTATTGTTTCTTAAATTGTGTAAAATTTGGCTGTCTCTTAGCATTACCTCATTTATTTCCATAGGTGCAAGTAAGAGACTAATAAGAATATTAGGGCTTTCTATAATGTGTTCAATTCAAATACTGTTTGGGCGATGCGGTTGGAGACCTATACCAAAGTAACTATATTTACTTTGATATCATCTCCACATTAATTTCCTTAAGTGGCTGCACAATTTCTTAATCTGAAGCTTTGGCAACCACTTCTAGAGATTTATAGCCAGCATATGTATGTATATATTTAAAATCTGTTAATTTTGTACAATTAAGTTCCTTTGATAGTCCTTACTTATAAAATATCTTGACTCTCAATTTGGCAGTAAAAACATAATGTAAAAAATACTAAAATCTATAGCATATGAAACAAAAAATACTTTAAAATTCGTTTAACAAAAGATTGATTGCTTATTGAAATTGAAACAAACAAACTAAAGGCATCTTGTTGTTAAATATACTTACAGACATACATAGATGATCCAGGTATAAAACATTTTTACAAGCAAAGTCGCAGCGAGGCAAACAATGAAACTCCAAGGGTTTCACACGCGAAAAAATATACGAACAGATTTAGACAAGTCTACTTAGAGGATGAAAAGACATTCGATATATCTCTTATTACCAAGCCTTAAGGTGCAATTTCATGTAGTGTAAAAGAAAAAGGTAAAATTGTCGTGTTGTGCAAGCCGACTCCCGTGCACTGAGAGAGCCTTGAGCGGCTATTCGGGTTCTTTACAAACAGTCTTATTTCAAATACTTTTCATTGCTACTAAGATTTGATACTAAGTAGTTTTTCAAATAAGATTTCAATTTCTAATACAGATCTTTTTATTGTGTCTAATTTTAAATATGCAGTAGAAAACTAAAAATATATGACGTCAGCTTACGCTGGTTTGCATAATATTTGATAAAAGATAATCCCTAATCATACAGTAAAGAAGATCTTAAACATTATTCTTTCGAAATGATTGGTTGCTGCTGGCCCTATGGCCCGCCGGGCAGCTAAGGACCTCCCTGGCGGGGGCAAAGGAGTGTACCTAGGCTAAATCAGATAGAGGGGGAAAGGAGCCCTAACAAGTTGACCAAGCGGGAGACTTTTGTCATACAGTGCGAACTCTCACCTTCTTCAGGAGGCCTATCTATGTGCTATTGGCAGGAAAGGGATCTTAAACATGTATTCTTTGACCATATATACTCACGATAATACGTTCAAAACATGGGGAATCAGATCAGCCAGAGTTTTTGAATTTGAAATTCCTCAGCTAATTTTGGAAGTTTAATTTGGGATACGATTGTGAAATAAAATATTATTGGTGATGTTACTACTATTACATATATACTATTTACATGACGAAGTGATAGCTCAGTGGGTAGAACACCGGTTGACGTGCAAGCGACTAGTGTTCAAATCCCGGGTCGGGCCTACACCAATTTGTCTTTTCTAAAGACATAAGTGTGGTTAATTTATCACGGTTGTTAACGGTGAGGGAAAACATCGTGAGGAAACCCAAATGGCTGAGTTGTACTTAGTCATGTGACAGTGTATTCGTACAAAAATGGGATAGGCCTGCCCCTATCACGTGAGTACACTGTCCATGCAAAACGTGGGTACTCTGAACACCAGGTGACAATGTCACGTGATGTTCAGAAGTATTAGTACCTCTGTCAACACCTTCGGGGATATTCGGCGTAAACGTTTATGTTATGTCATGATACTATTTACATATATACATATACTCAAAACAATAAATCTCTTAAAGGGGTAGCCAGAGCTAGAGAATTAGAAATCCCTCAGCTACTTTTGGAAATAGCGTGGTGAAATAAAAGTTGTTGGTGATGGGTCTCCAACCGCACCGCCCAAAAATCCCTTCAAAGCCCCGATACCGTTAGTCGTCTCTTACGTACATGCACCGGAAGAAATAGGGTACTGCTATTCTGAGCCGACACTACACAGGTAACCAACCACCATATATATAGATTTATTTATACATTCTAATCGTCGGTCGCTAATGATTTTAATGAATGGAAGTATTTGTCAAATTACAGCTAAATAGAGAACCATTATCGCTTGAACAAACATCAATTACTCGTTACGAAGACATCTTGAATAATTAAGTTTATCGTACATATATAATATGATAATAGTGGGTGTTGGTATATAATAACATCATTCCACTTATCTCGAGGGGTGGCACAGGTTTTTATAATACATACATACATACATATACTCACGGCTGTAATTCCCTAGAAGGGGTAGCCAGAGCCAAGGAATTAGAAATCCCTCAGCCACTTTTGGAAAGTTGAGTGGGGAAAAGATGGTATAATAAAGGTTGTTGGTGATGGGTCTCCAACCGCATCGTCCAAAAATCCCTTAAAAGCCCCAATACCGTTAGTCGCCTCTTACGCACACCCACCGGAAGAAACGGGGTAGCGCTATTCTAAGCCGGCGCTACACAGCAAGCTTTTATAATGTATGTTGTCTTAAACGTTTAGTGTTCTTTTACGCCGTATGTCAGCGTAGTTGGAACATGAATACTGATATTTTTTTGAATTAATTGTCGTCAGTATATCTTAAGTAATAAATCCGAACATCTCATGTCAAGCTTCCTCACCTGTTGTTGACGGAGCTACTTTATGTTATGACTGAACAGTATATTCATACAGTGAACGAAACTAGACAGGGGCACGCCTGTTACCGTTATTTACGAATAATACTGTCACAGGTATGATAATTAAAATTACCCAGTCGTAGTCCCTAACCAGCAATAAGAAAAATAAAATTATGGTGCCTAATATCATTTTACTGATAAATAAAAGATGTTATTAAAGGAAAGAAAAATTTCGACACTGGCGGGGTTTGAACCCGCGACCTTCGGGTATACGCCCCCGTCGCTCTGCCAACTGAGCTACAGTGTCAGTTGGCATCCAGCGCGAAATTTCTCTATCCTTTGTTTCTTTTTTACACGTTCAAGTAGTGTTTGCGTAATAATCCCCACATGAGGAATTCATGTCAAAAACATTAAATCATTTTACTGTTTATTACACCATCTGAATCGTCTGTATATTGTTTACCAATACTAGCAAATTTTCATACTTTCTTTCGAATCTCAACCCGTCTCCTGTTTAGTTTTCCTTAAAGTACAGGGTCAATACCATAGAGATATGGGCCCAACCCTTTCATCGCTTCCTACAGTAGACTTTATATTGTCACGTAACTAATATCTTTATGTGTATATATAATCTTTCATCATATTATATTGGGCGTTTCTGCGCCGTAATGGTTTCTATCAACATTTATATTCATGTACCTTATATATAAAAGTGTATGATGATTGAAGATTTGAACCGAGTCTCATTCTTAGAAACCCGTGGCTGGGTGATTAAGTTTTAGACACACTTTTTAAATTACAGTATCGTTTAATTCACTATCAAGTTCAAATTTATAGATTTAATAGTACAACAAAGTCAATACCTAAAAGACTCAACTTATTTTTTATTGGCCATTTACTTTTATTTTTGAAACAAGAAATAAGAAAAGCATTTCATCACTAAAGCAGTTTGGTGAAAAGACTGATATAAAAAAGTTCCAAAATAATTTATGGCTCTTAAATGAGCTCCACCTATTTGCTCTCCGTAGTAAAGATATTTATCTGAGACTTAGACAAGCAAAACTAGGTCATACTAGTTGTAAACGAACTCACCAAAAGACGATTTGTTTTTCGAATAACCATGCCATAAAAAAGTATAAAACATCAGAATAGGGTGTTCAGAACAAACTCTGTAATTCTACCTCGTACCGCTCGCATAAAATATGAAAGACTGAGCGAAATTCGCCCCTTTCTACTCGGAGTGTTTCGGGGATCGTCGGGGTAGTTCGGGTAAGTTCGCCGCCCCGAGCCGGCAGTATGAAGCGGGCGCCTACTAAGTAGAGCTGTAAATTTCGTGCTTTATAAAACTAGTAAAGAAAAAATTAAAACGTGCCAGTGCTTTTGTGAATTAAACAGTGATTGGTGTAAACATGGAGGTGGTAGTGTTTGTGTGTGTGTGGTCGTAGAGCGGAGCCGGTTTCGTAGGCGCGTATACAGGGTGCGTTAAATGTTCAATGTTTTTATAATGCATGCGCGACTATTAGTTTCAGAACACCTAGCTTGTAAATTTTCATAATGTACTATTAATTTTGAAGAGAAATTTTACGCTTGAATTTCTAAACTTATCCTGTTACATTGTGTATTTTGGCTCCAATTATTTGAGTTTTGTATTCGAATTTTGATTATTTCAATGGTTGATTATAGATTTAAGAATTTAATTGCAAAGAGGTATACTTAAGTTTTATATTTTTATCTTATTTCTGTTGCATTAATGCGTGTATATTTTTTGTATAACTTTATTTAGAGATTTAATTCATAACAAGTAAGGGCTTATTAATATTTTAAAACAAAAGAAAAGTATAGTGTGGAAACTGGAGACGACTGTAACTAAATGAAACATGTTGTTAAAAAAGGCATGCGGGTTAAAAGATTGATGAATGCAAATGTAGCATCTGAACAGTATCGATAGTCTCTACCTACACCAATTTGAATTAGTGGCGGGTGCATAAGTAGGTGTGAAAGTACTGAAGAATGTGAGTATGAGAACAAAAATAAAAAGAAAAATCGTGTAAAAATATAATATTTTCAGGTATAAAAAGTATTGTTAAAAGCACCTTGTAGTGTCAGCTTAGAACAACACTACCCCATTTCTGCCCGTGGGTGATCGTAAGAGGCGACTAAGGGTATAGGGGCTTTTCAAGTGTTTTTTGGGCGATGTGGTTGGAGACCCGTCACCAAAAACGTTTATTATTATCATCTTTTCCCCAATCAACTTCCAAAAGTGGCTGAGGAATTTATCATTCCAAAGCTCTGGCTACCCGTTAAGGGGTTTATAGCCGTGAGTATATTTATGTATGGATGTGTTAAAAACACGTTAAAGTGACTAGTTTAAACCCTTACGCTATTTTTCCCTTTTGTTTTAACTACAAATACCGAAAAGGGGTAGCAAAACTAAGGTTTTTAGATCTCACATTTTTACAAAGAGATAAATGGTATAATATTCAACACCATTAATCTAAAAAGTCTACAGATACTAACTTAACGTAAAGAAATATTTTCATAATTCATATCTTAGTCAATATCAAACGAACAAGGGATATTTCTTCTACAGTGGCTTAAAGTATGATGAGTATTCTTCAGAATTCATCATTTAGCTTGAACATTTATCTTTAGAATTGTCTTTAGCGGGAACTGAAGAACTGGAAGGAAGTTGTTGCAAATTGATATCTTAATTATTATTCTGTTTATTAAAAACATAAACTTTGAAAACTCACACATGAAAGTCAATTTGTTTATAGGCATGTGTTTAGCATTAACAGCAGAACCTCCCAAGTCTCTTTCACCCATATACAATTATCTATCCTCCCTACGCAGTGGTACCGCCGCCATACAAGGGCGGTCATAAATACCTTACTCTCTTAATTTGCATTTTTTTGGGTAAATCAATAAAATAACGTTAAAGATTGTATACTAATGATGTATTTAATTGTTAGAAGTAAATAAAGAAGTAAAAGTATACCACCACCATGATTTTTATACAATTCAAAAAAATAAAATAAATAGGTATAAAAATATTAATTTATTTGTAATGATAACTACGAAATATCTACTTTTTGGTATTAATAAAATTGTCAATTTACTATTTTTACCGTAAAAAAACTTACAGCTAAGTATACATGCATCTCTTACTAAACTGAAAAAAAGTACTACAAATAAATTGGAATATAAATCAAACTTTTAATAGATGTAACACTTCTTTAGACATAACACTTTTCTTCTGACGGGGGAGTTTTCGAAGGCCAGTAATAAATGGATCCAAACTGAGTAAAAGTCTATTTAGCAAATCCGAATTACTAACTTCTCTTGACATCTTGCGCGTGTGATCTCGTCTGAAGGACTTATAGAATTTATTGTTTGATTCAACTGCCTCTTCAGATAACTCCCCGAACAATACTAAAACGTGTTGCGCTACCTGAGCCCCGTGAATGAGCACTTTGTGGACGGAAGCTGGAAGGTTCAACCACGAATATTCATGAATCAAAAGACGCGCGGTTTCTAATTCATATTTCTCGAAAATTACTTAAAATATGTTTATGTTTCTGTGCAACTGTTCCGCCATGTTCCAATAGCCATACCTAAAATAAATGCATCCTTGTAAATGTACATTTAATCGTATAACCTGGGAAGAAAAGTTAAAACTGTTGTATCAGGTTTTGGTAATTTGCTAATTTTGAGTCTACGCAGTAGTCTTTAAGAACTCGTAGAAGCTAGATAGGCAGCTCTTGGCGGCTGAATGTTTTTGTATTCGAAAGAAGACACTTCAATCTTAAAATTGTACTATGTGAGAACCATTGACGATATCTGACATACTCTTAAAACTTTAGGATAAGTCAAAATAATGTTTATTTTTATACAAAATATTGTGGTACATTAGAAGGGACAAACATGTTCTAATATGACAGATAACGGTTTTAAATGTACCTGAATTGTAATACATACCTTGTTTTTGGAAATCCATATCCCGGAAGTCACTCACAAACGATGCAATTCTGAAAATTCACTACCGCATAAACAATGTTCTAATGAGTCACTGATAACGGCGAGCATAAGGGTAAGATGCTTTCACTTTGAGGGTCAAAAGCATATTGTTCTCAAATGAAAAGGGTGACATATTTATACTTTTTGGATAGCTTGTTTATTGGTTTATCGGTAAAAACAATAAAATGAATAGTATTTGATAGTCGACTTTACCGATTAATGGCCTATGGCGGTACCACTGTGCTATGTGCCAAAACCATCCTACCATTTAACATAATTATAAACGTTCACGCCGTTTTTATCCCCGAAGGGGATGGCAGAGGTACCAATACGTCTGAACTCACATGGCAGCGCCATCTAGTGTCCAGTGAAGGTACCCACGTTTTGCTTAGACAGTGCACTCACGTGATAGGGGGCAGGCCTATTGCCGTTTTGTAGGAATACATTGTCACATGACTAAGTACAACTCAGCCATGTTGGTTTCCTCACGATGTTTTCCCTCACCGTTAACAATCATGATAAATTAACCACATATATGACTTTAGAAAAGACAAATTGGTGTAGGCCCGACCCAGGATTGGAACTCACGCCCTTCTGTTTTCGGGCGGGTGTTCTACCCACTGGACTATCATGTCGTTAATCATCATCATCTTAATATTTCTTTTTATAATATCTTCCTCCACACCACACCTTTCACGAATCGCACTATTTCTCACTTTATCACATAACCTCACATCACAAAAAATAGGTACATATATGAAAACCTACTAAAAAACCTTCATAGCTTGATGGAAGTAGCTTTTGTTTCCGTTACTTGCGGATTCAAATTCTAGTTAGGCCTAAACCAATGAGTCTTTTCTTAAGTTAGCGTTCTTAATAGTGGCGGAAATCAAACTCAGAAAACATGTAGTTAGGATTACACTCAGTCATGTCACAATATGTTATTACAAAGCTATCATACAACTGCCCTGTTTACTTTAAAACGTGGCTACTCTGAATGCCAAGTGGAAAAAATGCACATTATGCACAGACATATATTTCTGCCATTCTTTCCGGATATGCGGTGGGATAACTGCTGTGTAGTGTCGGCTTAGAATAGCACTACCCCATTTCTTTCGGTGGGTGTACGTAAGAGGCGACTAACGGTATTGGGGCTTTTAAGGGATTTTTGGGCGATGCGGTTGGAGACCCATTACCAACAACCTTTATTTTACCATCTTTTCCCCACTCAACTTTCCAAACGTGGCTGAGGAATTTCGAATTCCTTAGCTCTGGCTACCCCTTCTAGGGATTTAAAGCCGTGAGTATATGTATGTATGTAATTGAGTCAAATTGAGAGTTACTTAGCAACTGCATAGCTTTGTATTTATATCCCGACTTTTTAATAGATTATATAGACCTGTCAACTACACAATGGAGCATGGTGAACCACAGCTCGGTTTTACACTGCTAAGGTTATTTTCTCAGCAAAGGTTTGCGGAAGACACTACATTTTTATAAAGCAGTTTTTATAATACTTTAATATTAAATTATCAATTAGTGAGTGAGTTCCAATCCTGGGTCGGGCCTTCACCAATTTGTCTTTTCTAAAGTCATATGTGTGGTTAATTTATCATGGTTGTTAACGGTGAGGAAACCCACATGGCTGAATTGTACTTAGTCATGTGACAGTGTATTCGTAAAAAACGGCGATAGGCCTGCCCCCTATCACGTGAGTACACTGTCTAAGCAAAATGTGGGTACATTCTCTGGACACTAGATGGCGCTGCCATGTGAGTTCAGAAGTATTGGTACCTCTGCCCACCCCTTCGGGGATAAACGACGTGAACGTTTATGTTATGAACGTTATTATGTAGTTACCTTAATAGTCGCATTACACATATGGCTATCCGGCCGCCTGATTATGTATCTTTTGCGACCAACAATTGTGTCGCAAGTTGCACGATTGTCGCTGTCAATATCATACATTCGTATGCGATTTGATACTTTTGATAGCGACAACATTGCAACTTGCGACACAATTGCAGTCGCTAAAGATACATAATCAGCCCCCCGTTGAGGTCTGTACTCATTAAAGACTTAAAAAACCATTAAGTTATAGCTGTGCTGTGTCGGCCGTGTAGTGTCGGCTTAGAATAACACTACCCCATTTCTACCCGTGGGTGATCGTAAGAGGCGACTAAGGGTATAGGGGCTTTTTAAGTGATTTTTGGGCGATGTGGTTGGAGACCCGTCATCAAAAACATTTATTATTACCATCTTTTCGCAATCAACTTCCAAAAGTGGCTGAGGAATTCTTTATTCCAAAGCTCTGGCTACCCTGTAACAGGATTTATAGCCGTGAGTATATGTATGTATGTATGTTATAGCTGTGAAAAACTTTCAACGATAGCCATATTCTAACCTCTTTAAAAAATCTTTTAGGTGAATAATTAATGATTGCCCTTCCTTTGATAAATAGGCATTTGTACATCTATAACGTACGATAATTGCTACTTTGGGTTTAGTAAAATGTTTTTGTATAAAGTGTTCATAAATGTATCGAAGAACAAATATTTGATATACATACTATGATATATTACTTACTTGCTTATAGCAACCGTGATAGCCCAGTGGGTAGAACACTCGGTTATCGTGCAAACGACTAGTGTTCAAATCCTGGGTCGGGCTTACACCAATTTGTCTTTTCTAAAGACATATGTGTGGTTAATTTATCATGGTTGTTAACGGTGAGGGAAAACATCGTGAGGAAACCCACATGGCTGAGTTGTACTTAGTCATGTGACAGTGTATTCGTACAAAACGATAAACGATAGGCCTGCCCCCTATCACGTGAGTACACTGTCCATGCAAAACGTGGGTACTCTGAACACCAGGTGACAAAGTCACGTGATGTTCAGAAGTATTAGTACCTCCGCTAACCCCTTCGGGGATATGCGGCGTGAACGTTTATGTTATGTTGCTTATAACGCTGTGTAGTGTTGGCTTAGAATAACACTACCGCATTTCGTCCGGTGGGTGTACCTAAGAGGCGACTTACGGTATTGGGGTTTTAAAGGGTTTTTGGGCGATGCGGTTGGAGACCCATCACCAACAACCTTTGTTTTATCATCATTTCCCCACTCAAATTTCCAAAAGTGGCTGAAAAACTTCTAGTTCCTTAGCTCTAGCTTCCCCTTCTAGGGATTTGTAGCCGTGAGTATATGTTGATTGTAACGCGTTGCGTTGTTACCCCATTTAATCTCCATATACAATAGGCTATTTGACTAAGTTTTGAAAACTATCTTGCGGTGTTAATTTGTTTATAAGGAGTAAAAAAAAATATTTTTCTGTCTTCATTTTAGCTATTTTATAAAAAAATCGAAAAAGAAAATGCAATATTCAAATGTGCCGCGAAAACGCGACTTTAAGTTATATGGCGGCTGTAGCACAAATAACGTCAATTCTGCATTAAACACCAATGAGCGAAGCGATACACAGTCTGTTTATGCGTGATCTACGTCATTATAGAAATAGCCAATCACGGTCGTTTTTAGTCACGTGACAGTTGCATCAAAAATACTTATTATAAAAGACGGATTTTGGTGAAATAATGCAATATTTTTATCTCGCATTATTACATATTGCTCCAAAAAATAAATACTAAGACTAATGTAATAAAAGAAATGTATATTTTTATTACAGTCCAATAGCCTATTCAGTGCCATTTTAACCTGACGCAACAAAGCTTTTGACGTAATTATAAATAACTACATAAACATAACATAACATAAACGTGCACGCCGAATATCCCCGAAGGGGTTGGCAGAGGTACTAATACTTCTGAACATCACGTGACTTTGTCACCTGGTGTTCAGAGTACCCACGTTTTGCATGGACAGTGTACTCACGTGATAGGGGGCAGGCCTATCGCCGTTTTGTACGAATACACTGTCACATGACTAAGTACAACTCAGCCATGTGGGTTTCCTCACGATGTTTTCCCTCACCGTTAACAACCATGATGAATTAACCACACATATGTCTTTAGAAAAGACAAATTGGTGTAGGCCCGACCCAGGATTTGAACACTAGTCGTTTGCACGATAACCGAGTGTTCTACCCACTGGGCTATCACGGTTGTTATAAATAACTCTACAAATTCAATTAACGTGATATCTGTCCTAGCTTTGTACGGGTCTACATAGATGTTAGAAGGGATTCGATTCCAGATTTGAACCCATGTCTCTTGGTTACTGAGACGTGCTCTCTCTACTTACATACCATACATACATACTCACGGCTATAAATCCCTTAAAGAGCTCTACTTAACCTTTTGCTTGTCAGTATGACAATACTAGTGTAGTAGTAGTAGTGCTGTGTAGTGTCGGCTTAGAATAGCACTACCCCATTTCTTCCGGTGGGTGTACGTAAGAGGTGACTTACGGTATTGGGGCTTTTAAGGGATTTTTGGGCGATGCGGTTGGAGACCCATCACCAACAACCTTTATTTTACCATCATTTCCCCACTCAACTTTTCAAAAGTGGCTGAGGCATTTCTCATTCCAAAGCTCTGGATACCCCGTTTAGGGATTTATAGCCGTGAGTATATGTATATATGTATGTATGACAATAGCTTCACAATCACCAAATATATGTATTTCCAACCACACATTTGTAAACGCTTAGATTTGAAAGAGAAACACAATGAGGTCTGATTTCCGGAACAAATGAAAGTTGTAGTGAACCCGGCGGGAGCAATTACGTAGCGGGGTTGTGCTGCAATCATTTTATACGAGATAAAGGAAAAGTATGAACTTGAAAGTGGTCTCACTACTTCTATTGTAAACTTTGACCAGACGGTTTGATACAAATTTATTGCATACAACCGTGTAGTGCCGGCTTAGAATGTCACTACCCCTTTCTACCCACGGGTGTCGTAAGAACCGACTTAGTGTGTGGGTATATTTTGGGCGATGAGGTTAGAGACCCATCACCAACGATACTTTATTTGTGCCATCTTGTCCCTATCAACTTCCAAATGTGGCTAAAGAGTTGCTAGCGCTGAAGCTCTGGCTACCCCTTTTTTGGATTTATGGCCGCGAGTATATATGTGTTTGCATATATTGGTAGAAGAGATGTATTGAGCCAATTAAGTTTGTTACGGCCTTCGATCATTATATACCAAAGATGCCGCATAAAACAAATATAACGCATAAAAGTGGACAGCGAGAATGACAAGACTGTTTGACAATTAAAGATTCATTTTTGTACAATTATCAACCTTACCGCGTTTTCTTAAGATCTATTATTAATTGCAAGATGTAGCACGCGACTGTCAGAGAAACAGTGCTTACCATCTAAAAAGCACTGTTTGGCCGGGCCCATTTTCGTGCTTTGTAGGTGTATCTTTGGTTTATATGATCGAAGATTATGGCAGTAGAGTATCTACTGAGATCAATTAAATAATGTGCTCAAAAAGGTAGGAGTCCGAAGTGTGAAGAATAAATAATTATTGTACAAAATGGCGTTTGATAGACTCTGCCTACGCCAGAGTATAGTAATAGTGTAAGAATATGCGTGTATGAAAGTTTGTATAGAATGAAATTCAAATTTTTAATTTGGTGTAGCGTGTTTCACCTCGGTAAAAGATTGGTTATAAAATATGATAACAATGAAGTTGGTTTGAAAATGGACGGTTTATTTTAGTTTTTTATTATATGGGGTATTACTAAACAAAATATGATTGATTTGGCTTTAGATATCGCATATTTTTAAAAACATTATTTTTAGTTAATACTTTCTTTTTATATAACATAACATAACATAAACGTCCACGCCGTTTATCCCCGAAGGGGTTGGCAGAGGTACCAATACTTCTGAACTCACATGGCAGCGCCATCTAGTGTCCAGAGAAGGTACCCACGTTTTGCCCAGACAGTGTACTCACGTGATAGGGGGCAGGCCTATCGCCGTTTTGTACGAATACACTACATAATACTAGTGTTCGCTGATCTATTATAAATATAATTGAAAAAAAAAGACAGAGACTGGTAAACTTCTCTACCAAGTTTTTACCGTTTGGTCACGTGTCTTTTAGAGAAAATTTCTATTTGATCCTAATGAGTCCTTCCTGGTCTACATAGACTGACATTACTATTTACATTGAACCGTTTTATGACTACTATAATCACTGCACAAGCACTATCCTTTCTCTTTTCGAGGGTTTCATTGAAGATGAAAAATCATTCATTCTGTCATTTATGTGTCGTAAAATCTTTGCTTTACCCAAAATGAATTGAAAGCTCGAGTGTAAATTCGTTAGAATATTTTGCACATTCTTTATTTGTATTTTAGCTTTAAGCTGTAAAGTGAATGTATAAAATAGAGTTGCTGAGGAATTTTTCATTACCCAGTTCTGGAAAATCGGCTTTGCGATAATACTTGTTCTGGTATAAAGTTTGACTAAGTATATATCTTGTGCTATTAAACATACTGCTTGTTACCTTGTGATCCGCAGTTATAACTTGGTTTTGGTTTTATCAAATAAGGAAAGATAAATAAGTATTATCTTACGTTCTCGTCATCACAGTAAAAAATATAGATATATCATTCGGTAGTGAATATCGTCGGCTTGGAATAGCACGACCCCATGTCTTGCGGTGGGTGTACGTAAAAGGCGACTAACGGTATTGGGGCTTTTAAGGGATTTTTAGGCGATGCGGTTGGAGACCCATCACCAACAACCTTTATTTCACCATCTTTTCCCCACTCAACTTCCAAAAGTGTCTGAGGAATTTCTTATTCCCTAGCTCTGGCTACTTCTTAAAGGGATTTATAGCCGTAAGTATTTGTATGTTTGTATTATTCTGCTTGCTTCTCGCACAATGATTTTTTTAGTTTGTCAATGATTTCAAACAAATTTAAATGTCGTTCTAAGCAAAAGTTTTGAATACCATGGAGATGTAACTAATAAAAACAATACAATTACTGTTAGTTTCTTTAGACTTTTTTACTCTTAAACTCTCTGTAAACCATAAAAACTTAGACAGAGTTTCCAAATAAGAAATTCCTTATCCACTTTTGGAAGACTTCCAGGCATGTTGCCCAACAATTACCTAAATAGCTTCGAAATCCTCTTACCACACCTGCGGGAAGACATGGATTAGCGTTATTCTAACCTAACACCACATACATACACATATACTCATGCTATTATTTCCCATTGCGGTAAGCAGCAAGACCTCTCTAGCACCCACAAAGCTAGCAACAATGTGTTTTTAATATAGTTGAGCATCCATTGTGAAGAGGAGGTTCCTATTTCTGGATAAATTCGTAGAAACACTTGTTGTGAAACCGATTATACACGATATTACACGAATTACAGGAATCACTATTTAAGCCTTAAATAGCAAATTCAATAACGTTTGTATTCAAATTCATACGATAAGCCGTTTATACTATTACGCCACATATTCTTGAAGGGGTAGCAGAGTTGTTAAAACTTCTAAATATCACATGCAGTGTACCTGACATGTTCTTAGGAGCATCCATATTTTGTCTTAACAGTGTATTGCGTACTGGTAAGTAGGGGCAAGCTTTTTGCCACTCTATACATAGACATTGTGACCCTTAAAACCTCGATAAATACACTTGTACCAAAACTCATGACTTCGGAAAACACAAATTGGTGAAGATATCATTAGTTCCTATTGGTGTATCAATATACTAGAGACTATCGATATACCTATATCTCTCGAAAGTCATAAGTATGGTAAGTTTTGGACCACGCATTGGCACTGGCTGAAAATCAGCGTTGCCGTTGTTCTAAACACATCGGTAGCATTATGCTGAGTCAGTGACCAGTTCATAGCTGAGGGGCACTAAATGGAAAATTTAAATTGTTATATATAAGTTTATTTGTTCTTTTTTGTTTAGTTTTAATAATGATTAATTTTGTAGTTTATAAGCTTATTGTTTTAAGATTACTGTTGTGTGTTTAAAGTGTACCTTTAGTTGAAAACTCTGTGCACGGAACTGAGATGCGTTAGGGAAGAAATTAAATTAATGAGGACCGAAGTATCTGATTTCAGAAAAGAGCTTTTAGAAGTGCAAGCGTCCGTAACTGACAACTCTCACCGTTTAAATACACTCGACCAAAGGATGAATGAGATGGAGTGTAAAATGACTTCTGAAGGCATGGAATTACTGGAAAAAACAGTCCATCACCTCCAGGACCAACTTAATGAGAGGGATCAGGACTTGATAGCCAATGATGTCCAGATATCAAATGTCTCTGAGTATAAAGGAGAAAACATTTACAATATTGTTACTGCTATTGGCGCTAAACTTGGTTTAAAAGTGGATGAGAAGGATGTGGTTAGTGCTCATCGGCTTGGTATGCGGCGGGGCGACGATGGACGGCCCCGGGTTATAGTCGTCCGGTTGGCGCGACGGGCTAGGCGTGATGAGCTGTTGCGGGCTGCGCGGGTCAGGAGAGGTGCTACTACGGCCGACACCGGAATCGCCGGAGAGCCGCGGCTCTTTTACATTAATGAGCGGCTGACGAAGCAGAACCACCAGCTTTTCCAACGGACGCGAGAGAGAGCACGCGCGGTTGGGTGGAAATATGTGTGGACTCGGGACGGTCGTGTCATTGCACGAAAAACCGAAGGTTTTCCTGCCAAAAGTATACGTCGTGATTCGGACTTGGAAGATATTTTTAAATAGATTGAAGTTTGCACAGTTAATCTTCTTAGTATTTGTTTGCTCTTTTGTTAAAATAATATTTTTGTTTTGTCTCTAGATATGCTTTATTTTATATTTTATTTTTTTGTGCAATACATATAAATGGATATTCATTTTTATAAATTGTGTAAAATGTTTATACATTCAACAGTCAGTGATGATATTTGTCGTTGATTTAGGATTCGGTATAAGGAACGTCATCTTTATGTGTAAATATAATAAATATTATTTTATTCATTTTGGATTAAGTTATATATTTTATTTAAGTTTTATAAGATCTCATTTTAATATACATATTTATATAACTTTATTTATTATATGCAATCATTATTTTGAGCGCTACAATGATGCGAAATAAACTTTTCAAAGTTTGTTTACATAATACAGGATCACTCGGTACGGGCCATGATGAATTGATCGCTATGATAAGCAGCTCGGAAGCTGACATCGTGGCTATCAACGAGACATGGCTCCGTGAGGGTGAGGAGGGTCGCGCTCCCACTGTCTCGGTTACCGTCTGCGGCACGTACCGCGGCCGGCCGCCCTGCGCTCGCGCGGGGGCGGGGTCGGCTTTTACTTGCGGCAGGGGGTGAGTGCGCGCGTGTGTGCGCATCCTCCCGCTCCTTCAGTTGAGCAGATGTGGATCAAGTTATGTATAGGTGGGAAACGTATCGTTGTCGGTACAGCGTACCGTCCACAATGGCTGAATGCAGACACGTTTTTTGATGCACTTACTGACACTGTGTCTTCCATAACTAACTATGACCGACTTTTACTTTTAGGAGACTTCAATATTAACTTTACTGATGAAAAAGATTGTAATTATAGTAGACTAACTCAATTTCTCACTTGTTTGAATTTAAATCAAGTTATTCAGAAACCGACCCACTTTACTGACCACAGTGAGACGACCATTGACTTAGTATGTACTGACGGAAATATTAAGAATTTTGACGTTGACTATGTACCTGACCTAGGCAGGCATGCTTTTGTTAGTGTACAATTAGACATTAAGAAAAGGAAGACAACCCCTAGGCAGTTAACGTTTAGACCTTTGAAAGATATAAATTTTAACAACTTTAGCATTGACCTTGACTCAATTGACTGGGAAAAAATATTAATACTAAACGATGTAAACGATATGCTACAGGAATTCAATCATTATATTACAGTGCTTTATGATAAACATGCTCCCATAAGATCGATTATAGTCAAGGACAAACCTAAGCCTTGGTTTACAAATACCATTAATTTTATGATGCAGCTGCGTAACGAATCTTTTAATCGCTATAAAATTACAAAACAAAATGTACATAAGCAGTACTATAAAGAACTCAAGCATTTGGTTATACAAGCACTCCATAGCGAGAAGAAAGCCTTTTTTGAGCATAAGATCAATAAAGCGACTGACTCTCAAACGCTTTGGAAAAACTTGAAACAGACTTTACTACCTGACAAGTAAGACCGTGACCTCCCATCACATTTTAACAACCCTGACATCCTAAATCAACACTTTCTCAATGTTCCTGGCAATAATAACGTGACAATATCAGACTTGACTTTTTTAGAATTCCATCGACATGGAACTACTACTTTTACTCTCAAACAAGTGACTTCGACGACAGTTTTGAAAGCTATTAATAAGATAAAAACCAAATCTAAGGGATACGACTTAATTAACATTGACATGATACAGTTGACATTACCTAGAACTCTTGAGGTGTTGACAGCTATAGTAAACCGGAGCATTGAGACGAATACATTTCCTACTGACTGGAAGATTGCTCAAGTAACTCCTTTACCAAAAACACAGAACCCTTCTTCACCTTCCGACCTCAGACCCATTAGCATACTTCCCTGTACGTCTAAGATAGTGGAAAGGATAGTACGTGACCAGCTCTCGAAATATCTGGAAGAAAATAATATTCTCCCCGATAGGCAGTCTGGTTTCCGTAAAGGTAGATCTACTGCAACAGCTTTATTAGATGTTTTAGATGATATTTTAACTGCAAGAGATGCTGGCAATAGTAGCATATTAGTTTTACTCGATTTCTCCAGAGCTTTCGATTGTTTGAGTATACCCCTTCTTCTATCTATGATGACATACTATGGCTTTGACGTTGCGACAGTGAAATGGTTTTCCAGTTACTTGTCTGATAGGGGTCAGATGGTTGGCATACGAACTTCGGGAGGAAGTACTTTGTGGTCTCTTTTTCGCTGTGTCACTAGGGGCGTACCGCAGGGCTCAATATTGGGTCCTATATTATTCTTATTATACACCGCAAATATAACGTCTTGTCTGGAGAAAATTGGTTACCATTTATATGCGGATGATCTACAATTATATACACCGATAATACCTGGTAATATATCTGCTACAGTACAGAACCTTAATGAGTGCCTCGAGCGTATTGCATCCTGGGCTTCAAAGAACTGTCTAGTTTTAAATCCATGCAAGTCAAAGTACATGGTATTGGGAAGTAAGCACCAAATCCGTAGCACTGTAAATACTCTTTCCGGCTGTGATATATCGGTTATGGGCAAACCAATAAACAGAGTCGAAGAAGCAATGAATTTAGGTCTGCTTATTGACGGAGAACTTAAGTTTGAAAATCATATTCTCAAAATTGTAAGCAATTGCTTCTATCGACTCAAAGTTCTTTACAATATACGTGATTTTCTAAGCGAGAATTTGCGTGTTCAGCTGTGTGAATCACTTGTATTGTCAAGATTAAATTATTGTGATGTTGTCTATGATGGATGTATACTCGGCCGGTCTAAGAGATTAATTCAACGTGTGCAAAACGCATGCGCACGTTTTTGCTTTCATATCCCTCCTCGCTCTCATGTATCTCCGTATTTGGATTCTGCAAATCTGTTGAAGATGGAAGCCCGGAGGAAACTTCACCTCGCTACAATGCTTTTTGGTATTGTGAGAAGTGAAATGCCTATTTATCTTTTTAAGAAAATTATATGGTCTCACCAACCTCGATTACATAAAATTCGGGCACATATTCCTGGGCATCGCCAGGCAGCTTTTAGGGGTAGCTTCAAATTTGCAGCATCCAAGTGCTGGAATGATATCCCTCCTCCTATCCGTGAAGCAGGTTGTCGATACACTTTTGGGCGAAAGTTCAAAAGTTATTTGTTAACCTTGCAGAAACAATCCCCTTCAAATCCTTCCAGCACAAAACACGCTGCAATTTAGCCATCTGCATTTCATAAGGTGCCTGTATTCATATTTATATTATCTGTATCACTATTGAATATATGTTGTTATATTTATTTAATAAATGTGTAATATATATGTTCTGTATTACTAACTATTAAGTATCTATCATATGATTTATCTATTTATTTCATGAAGTATGCCGTTCCTGAGTCAATTAAAAAAAAGTATTTTTAAGTAGGCACTGGCTGAAAATCGGCGCTTTTGTCAATTTATGTGACAATGGCAAAATACCGAGCCAGGTACCTTTTCGCCAAATCAGGGCACATTGTGTAAATTGTAAGTTTTGTGTTTTATTATTATTTAGTTTTTTTCTAGTATATAGGTTCTTTTTTTTGTTGTTGTATAAGTTGTTTAAGTCTATGTTTATTGTTTTTTTATATTGTTTGTGTCCTCAAGAGGCGAATAAAGATTTTTCTTTCTTTCTTTCTTTCTTTCAGTTGTGAATAAATGTTTTTCTTTCTTTCTTTTCTTTTCTTTCTTAAGTTTATCATAGATATTAACGGTGAGAGAAAATCGTGAGAGAGCCTACATGTTTGAGTTGTATTAGTTATGTGATAGTGTGTATTTACTGCCCAAGCGAAACGTGGGAACTCTGTAAATATTAGTATCTCTACCACCCCTTTAGGCATACGGCGTGAACCTTTGAGTTGGGTTGAGTAGTTAATTATCAGTATTTTGCAATGTTTTTAACATCTGGTTGAATCAGCCAATTTATAAAACAGCTTGCCACTTAGCAAAACGCTGGCTCTAAACTAAAATGCAAGGCCGTTATTTAAAAAAATTGAATGTTCAACTATCCGACTTATTACTTGGTTAGCTATCGGGCTAATCATCAATTATCACTGACGTTGTAATTGTCAGCCAGGTGATTGGAATTTAGATACGGTAACTACTGTTGATAACTTAAATAGTGATGGTTTATCAATATACTCTTCACTTACTTACTTACTTATACTCACTCCGTAAATTTTGTTCAGTAATATTGATTTTATACAGAAGTATGGTACTAGAAATAAATTTAGTTAGACAATTTAAGTATATAGTTACTTAAATGATTCTCGTAAACATTTTATATTCATACATACATACATATACTCACGGCTATAAATCCCTTAACGGGATAGCCAGAGCTTTGGAATGATAGATTCCTCAGCCACTTTTGGAAGTTGATTGGGGAAAAGATGATAATAATAAACGTTTTTGGTGACAAGTCTCCAACCACATCGCCCAAAAATCACTTAAAAAGCTCCTATACCCTTAGTCGCCTCTTACAATCACCAATGGGTAGAAATGGGGTAGTGTTATTCTAAGCCGGCACTACACGACAATTTGATGTTCATAGTTTAATATAGGAATTATGCCGTCCGTAACAATAATGTTGCACACACCTTTTCGTTCCTGAGAATTTGGCAATGTGAAACCTGAATATAAATATATTTGATCGAGCTGTTCAAATTACTAGAATAATATTAAAATTAAAAATTATATGTACTACCCTTGTAGTACCGTCTTAGAATAAATACTTTTTCTTACCCGCGGGTGTCGTAAGGCGACTAAGCGTATGGTTTTTTTTAAGTGGTTTTTGGGTGATGTGGTTGGAGACCCATCACCAAAGATACTTTAATTCTACCATCTTGCCCCCTATCAACTTCCAAATATGGCTGAGGACTAACTAGCTCTGAAGCTCTGGCTACCCCTTTTGGGATATGTATATGTATGTCACCCTTGTAACAAACGACTAATTAATCATCAACCAAGTATTTAAGCAATCTTTTCAATAAAATGACTGTCTAATATATGAATCTATTAATTTAAAACCGAACACCTTAGTTAAGTGGCTAGCCGTTTAATGAACTCACTGAAATAACGAGATCACTAAAACGTTAACTTAAGATAGCTGTATAGTGTCAGCCTCCACTTATTCTCGTATGGGTCCGTTAGAGGCGACTAAGGGTATTGGGGTTTTTTAAGTGATTTTTTGGCGATGCAGTTGAAGACATATCCTTAGTTCGTCTTAGCAGGGGCACTGCCGGGCACCCAGATCAATCTATTATTATTTTTTCCCTATTTAAATTTCAAAAGTGGCTGAGGAATTCTAAATTAGAAACTCTGGCTACCACTTTAAGGGATTATATGTATGTACGTGTGTTTAAAAGAAGTAATTATTCTATGCCAAACTGCACAACATTCATAACTTATTTAATAACAAGAATACCTAACGCTGAACTTCAAAATAAAATTAAGCAAAAGAATAATCAATTTCAAGTAAGAGTGTAAAAACCACCCTTGTAAGTACTCGTATAAAAAGAGCTAAAGTTATGCTTAAAACATCTGTACAATAAAGTATAAAATGGATCCTGTTGAAAATTCTCTTCAGCCATATTTCATTGTTTCTTAAATTTGGGTCAGGAGATATAGCTCTAACAAAATGGCTGCCAAAGTTCTAACAGTCTTGAATAATGAGCTGTTGTAAAATACTTAGAAATTTGGTTCAGGTATCGTTTTGTACAGTTCGCGGCCGTGGTGTGCATAAAACAGACATCTGATGTAACTGGATTAAGTTAATTGTTACAGAATTTCAAAGTTTCGATTTTGGCCAATAGACTTTGTTTGAGTGACATAAGCGCGCAAACTTTAGTCGATCAGAGATGCGCTGTGATTAGTCGGATTTTTTCAAACCGGCCAATCAGAAAAATTCTTTAGGAATTCAAAAGAGCTGCGCTGTGATTGGTCGGTAAATTTCAAAATAAACTCATTCTATAGGACGCGACTCAGTCGCGCCAGGGTTACTCACTAGTTTATATTTATACATACATAAATATACTTAGTCTTTTAGTTCCCATCAGTGTAGCCAGAGATTATCGATCGCCATTATATTTCTAATATAAATAATATCATATGGGAGAAACAACACTTACGAAATGCATCGCACTATTATGACTTACAAATTCTCACATAACTATAATTGGGCTTACAATAGTTATGGAAGTCTTATTCTAACTTTGTCACACCAAATATATACATTTATTATTTTACAATATAACCTTAAAGATTAATTCAGGTTCGATATGCAAGTCATTTTGCAATTGAATAGATTCAAAATTGTTTTTTTTTTTAAACTCAAATTAAGCTCTCTTATCACATTGAAATTATATTCGTCCGTAGAAATCAGTTGTTGCGCAAAATAAAAAAAACAAAATATAAAGTCTGTAATCCTTTCAAAATGCCACTAGTTCAGTTCTGTAGCTTGTTGAGACTAAAACAGAAACTTCTGAACCTAAATGGTTTCTCATATTGACTAAGATAGTTGGTATAAGAATGAGAATTGGATCTCATAGATCTTTGTTTTCAGTTTAGTAATTAAATTAGCAAGTTGGCATATAAATTAGAAGTAAATAGAATATTTCTTTTTATCTTTAAGATGTCTTGTAGTCCTGAGTATAAAGAAAGGACCTCAAAATGTAGGTTATATTTTACAAAAGCTCGTGCTTTCCGCGATAACCCCTACAACGTGACCCTATTTCAAAGTTAAATATTTACGAAAACGTGTTCTGAAAAGAGATAATTTAAAAGAGTAAACGGTTTCAGACCCTCGAAATTGCATCTTGGCAACTATTTGTCTCTGGACCCCTATTTACTAACCGCTGTAGTTTATGGAAATACGTTGTTTGTTTATTTTGAGACCGTGAAATAGATTTTTGAAATTTTACGATAAAACGGCAGACGAAAGTTTTTGTTTGTTTGGAGGCTTCGCTATCTGCGTGGAAAATAAAAACTTATGTAGAAAAAATTCAATGACAAAATTTTGGAGGAAAATCATCTTTAACGACTTGGGGTTTCAGTTCTTTCTCTATTACTACTTTTTAAGAAACTCTTACGTTCCGCCATTAGTGTCGGCTTAGAATAACACTACCCCATTTCTACCCGTGGGTGATCGTAAGAGGCGACTAAGGGTATAGGGGCTTATAAAGTGATTTTTGGGCGATGTAGTTGGAGAAACATTTATTATTACCATCTTTTCCCCAATCGACTTCCAAAAGTAGCTGAAGATTTTTTCATTCCAAAGCTCTGGCTACCCCGTTAAGGAATTTATAGCCGTGAGTATATGTATGTATGTCTAACGTTCGCACCGTAGATCCCCGAAAAGGTTCGCAGAGGCAGTAATACTTTTGAACGTTGTCTTCTGGTGTTCAGAGTACCCACGTTTTACTTGGACAGTATACTCACGTGATATGGGGCAGGCCTATTGCCGTTTTTGTTCGAATACACTGTTGAATGACTAAGCACAACTTAGCCATGTGATATATTTTTTAAAAAAAATGTCGATAGCATTAGATTATCTTTTTTAGTATTGAATATAAAGTTTAATAGTTCAAGGCTTAACTTTATATATTTGCAGTGGCGGAATTAAAAACACTAACAAATGCATTGCATAACAGGAGAGGGGAAAAAATACACATTGAGACAATACTCTACCTACCCAAGTGAAAACTGATGGTATGAACATATAATTTTACCAAGGTGCTATTACAATGATAATTTATTTCACTAAATAGATAATTGAAAATAGGGGCTCGTCCTTAGCTCCGTCGGTTTTTCTGAGTTATCCTTATCAAAATTACTTTAGCATTCATCCCCTCAACATAATGAATTAACAACGGACTTTTGTCACCCCAAGATGTTTTTTAAATATCTTTCTTTTCCATCAAAAGCGCAGTCACTCCCCTGTTGTCGTCGAAGATTAGTTGCGTGTCGTCATAGCGACATACTCGGGGGTTGGGGGTGGGGGTTGTAATATAATTCGTTTTCGACATGCTAATCGGCCGCCGCCGCCGCCGCAGCGCTATTCCAACTAATCTCATTATATAAAACCTTATTATGTGACAGTGCGCTACTTATTACTATTAACTAATATCTATTCGACCCATTTTTGTAAATCATACTAACTTACCTAAACTCTTGGTTTTTTTAATCATGTTCTCAAGAAGCCTTTTTGTACTGCCTGATCGTCTGTCCACCTCGTGTAAATGCTCACCACACTGCGTCGGATGAATTCAATCATTATTTTAGCATCAGTTACCTAACTTTTTTTCATTAAAATACTTATCAACAACCGTGATAGTTCAGTGGATAAAACACCTGCCTTTCATGTTGATAGGCGTAGGTTTAAGTTAAAAAAACATACTCACTCACAGCTATAAATGCCTAGAAGACGTAGCCAGGGCAAAGAAATTAGAACCTCGTCAGCCACTTTTGGAAGTTAAGTAGAGAAAAAATTGTAAAATAAAGGTTTTTGATGATAAGTCTCCAACCGCATTGCCCAAATATTCATTAAAAAGCTCAAATGCTCTAAGTCGCCTCTTACGTACACCAGCGGGAAGAAACGACACTATAGAGCTAAAAAAAACATCGAGACGAAACCCACATGGCTAAGTTTTACTTATTCATATGATGACTTGGATTCGTACAAAAACGACGGTGGACCTACCCTCTATCACGTGAGTACACTGTCCAATATGTCAATAATAATATGACAATAATGTCACTTAAATTGATATCCAGAAGGATTAAAACTCTGCCATCTTTGGGAATTTACCGAGTGAAAGTTTGAGAGTTGACTTAAATAAATAAAATATTTCTTAAAGTACTGAACGTTGTATTACCATTTTTTGAGAAGTTGCAAAGAACAATCCCTCTTGTGACTAAAGTAAGCCGGGATAAAAAGTATTGAACTAAAAGAGGATAACGCGTGAACGATATTACCGTTGAGGTCACGTTGGGACCCATGATGATTAGATTTTGAGTGGAAACTGGCCTGATGGTTTAACCTATATTGTTAGGTAATATTAGATAAAGGGAAATTTTGGAGACATAAACAGATTTATAATAAGTTAAGAAAATGTATAAAAATTGTAGTAGTAGTATTCACTTTTGACACATATTCCCTAGCAACGGCAGGTAGATTTGCATAGGAAGTTTCATTGTGTTCGTGTCATAGGATCTATTTAAATTTTAAGCGAGTTTCCGGAAAAAATGTTTTAAAAAGATCCGTAGCAAAACAGTGGGGTACAAAGTGGACCTCCCGGCCCGGCCCTGCTCATTATCGTCGCCGGGAGTGCGTCCCCGGGGAGGTCCAACTTTCATTTCTACTTTTTATCAAACTATTTGAGGTGAATACTTAATTTTTCTCGTCGCATTTTTGCTAGGAAAGGAGATTATATCTTTGTAGACAAGTTGGGAGTAATTTGTAAGGGAACACTATATCAAACTAAACTCAAATTCTAAAGATACTAATACTTCTGAACATCACGTGACTTTGCAACCTGGTGTTCAGAGTACCCACGTTTTGCATGGACAGTGTACTCACGTGATAGGGGACAGGCCCATCACGTGATTATACCGTTTTAATACCACAAAATAATTACACATATGTCTTTAGAAAATACATCATCTGCACGATAAGCGGGACACTATGTTCATGCATAAACGTTTAATATTTTCAAAATATATTTAGTTAAAAGTATTCACTACACTAATGGTATTTAAATGATATGATTAAATGGTGTTCTTAAATTTAAAGTATATTTTCATGTTCATTTATATTACAAAATAGGATACAGATCACAACCATTACCTTTACCTAGACTCAATGTCAAAAATTACTCTTCTCAAAAAAATTCTTACGATCTTTTTCAATATATTTTATCAATTATATAATATATATATTTATTTTTAAAAAATCTAATATTCATTCAATTCATTCATTCATTCAAGAAGCACTTAATGATGAATCGGAAGTCCTTCATAACTTTCAAACAACCCTGTCAACCATACACAATTTGGAAAATCAGGGAGTACCTACACATCCCTATTGGAAATCCCTAGAGATCTGAAAACTATTATTTTCCGCGTTCACTCTTACATTTGCACTGGAATGCTTATTGAGCATGCCAATAAGTATAAGTTGACTGCTCAAACGTGGCTCAAACCAAACTTTGACAATTACCTCCCACAGATACTTTTTTATGTATGATAAACATTGTTTACTTATAAATAAAGAATAAACAAAGGAGAGAACAATTTCGACACGTAGTAAGTTTTTTGTTGTTAATATTTATTTTATTTTTCAACCATGAATGTTCAATGAGTGTCAATTTCAAAATTTTCTTAACTTTTCAGTATGTGTTTTCTTTTCACTGGACGTTGGCAAAGTTACTGTGTTGAAACACGGTCAAAAACCATTGAATAAAAATTTAATTGAATTGAATCAATTTCGACACAGGCGGGAATCGAACCCGCGACCTCGGGTATACGCCCCCGTAAATTATTGTTTACTTGTCAAGCTTCAAGTTAGTAGTTGAATGACATTTCGGTGTGGTGGTCAGTGATTAGAATTATATTATTTTCCTCGTTAATTACTTTTATTATAGCTTTGAAAACAATATTTGCGTGTAGCTCCTTCTTCATAGACATAGCATTAATTTGCCATGGAAAAAGTGACAATTCACTTATTATTTTAATCTCTCGTAATACTACGCAGTTCTGCGTGAATAGTTAATCCGCATAATGGGGTAGAGGAACTGTGCCATTGCTAAGCTCTACAGGTTAAAGCTCTAAGTTAAAGCCATATTTCTAAACTTACTTAAATCAGTAAGAAATTTGTTTAAAATGTCTCTTTATAAATTGTAGTGCGCGTCATTGTGTACTGTCAGTCATTTTGTTATTATTTTTGTAAAAACTTTTTGTATGGGACAATTCGAACTACATATACGTATGTAGTGCCATACTATCGCCATTTTGGGCAGTCCTGGCTAATCACTTAGACTT
The DNA here is from genome assembly GCA_963576735.1 of Bedellia somnulentella. Lineage (NCBI taxonomy): Eukaryota > Metazoa > Arthropoda > Insecta > Lepidoptera > Bedelliidae > Bedellia > Bedellia somnulentella. The sequence continues at coordinate 16,353,518 of OY755189.1, read as the reverse complement.
TATTTACATTCATGAAACGAGATTGAAAGTCATACACGCCCTATTATTACCAAGCCTTCAGACGCCCGCCTTTTTTTACAAATTCTCTTATTAATCTATATATGTATGTAACAGCCGTGATAGCCCAGTGGGTAAAACACTCGGTTAACGTGCAAGCGACTAGTGTTCAAATCCCAGGTCGGGGCCTACACCAATTTGTCTTTTCTAAAGACATATGTGTGGTTAATTTATCATGGTTGTTAACGGTGAGGGAAAACATCGTGAGGAAACCCACATGGCTGAGTTGTACTTAGTCATGTGACAGTGTATTCGTACAAAACGGCGATAGGCCTGCCCCCTATCACGTGAGTACACTGTCCATGCAAAACGTGGGTACTCTGAACACCAGATGACAAAGTCACGTGATGTTCAGAAGTATTAGTACCTCTGCCAACCCCTTCGGGGATATGCGGCGTGAACGTTTATGTTATTATGTTATGTTATGTATAGGACACACTTCAGCCTCCACTGTCGTCCTAAACTGGCATCACCCTTTTCTTTTAGCTCTTATGATATTTTTACATATATATACTCACGACTATAAATTCCAAGAAGGGGTAGCCAGAGCTAAGGAACTAGAAGTTCCTCAGCCACTTTTGGAAAGTTGAGTGGGGGAAACATGGCAAAATAAAGGTTGTTGGTGATGGGTCTCCAACCGCATCCCCCAAAAATCCCTAAAAGCCCCAACACCGTTAGTCGCCTCTTACGTACACCCACCGGCAGAAATGGGGTAGTTTTATTCTAAGCCAACACTAAACAGCAAGGATATTTTAATAATTTATATTAATCCATCCTCTCTATTTTAATTTTTTGACACAAAGTAATCTTTCACAACGTAATAAACTTCCATTATAATTTGCTCTCAAATTTTATTAAAATCAAAAGTCTCAATAGTTAATAGGATTTCTTTTAATTTGAGACTGAGGCCGATGTCTCCATCACCGAATATTCAATAATTACATTATACATTAATCTTATTCAGAATCCTTTGATAACTCTGTTTTAATCTCATCGCGAATTTCATTAATAGTTCAAAGTTTCCGAGTATAAATGCGATTAGAAGTTTTAGAAAAGCGCAAAAAAGCTTTCCAAATGCTTTCATTCGTCGAAAGCCAACCGCTTTAGATAATCAATTTGTGAAGCTCCCACTGCTTTCAGTCGTTTAATTAAAAAAGTAATGGATAGCCTACAAAAAGAAAACACTAAAGACTTCTACAGAATGACACGACTTTGCAATTCTTTTTTAGTTTTTGTCTTAATATTCTGCAAGTTAAATTTATTTGTTTTATACTTTTTTGAATAGAACAAAATGCTGTGTAGTGTCAGAATAGAACGAACTCATCTTTCCTTGAGTGTCGTAGATGGTGAATTATACATGGTGGCTTTTTAAATAATTTGGCTGAATTGCTCTTAGGCCTGTAACAATTCGCGGAAATTGTTCTAAAACTTATCATGTGGTTACACTATTTAGGAAAAAATAAAATGCTCTGAACTCAAATTGACAAAAAATTACAGGTACCTACTTAAGCCACTTATGAATGTTGAGTAAGGAAATGATGGTAAAATACAAAATAGCTGGTTCTTACAATGTCTTAGACAAGCAAGCCCCTAGACCCTAAATCGCTCCTGACGGTACCCATAAAATAGGCTTTGTGTACTTAAAAGATTGTGCGTGAAACTGACAAGTTTTTTTTAATCAATATTGTAATAAAAGGCGCTTTAGAGTCACAATAACAACTTTTTTTGTTTGATTGAGACATTTTGTTGTATCTTCTACTTTATACGGCGTTTTATCAAATCATGACGTTTTAAAGAAAATATCGTTAAACATATGATTGTTACCACATAAAAAATGAAACCAAAAAAATATATATTAATATACATAGAAAAATGTTTTTTTTTTTATATTATCTTAAAAATTCATACTCTGTATAATTAGCCTTCCAAACGTTGTCTGGAAGAGATCGCTTTTAGCGATGAGACCGCCAATTGTACCTCATTGTAAACTGTTGGATAATTTCTTTTGTAAATTTATGTTTGATGTGCAATAATAATCATTCTATTATATTTTATTAGCTCTTTGTACCCAGCTTTTACTATTTACATATTTGTTATTGTAAAAACCAGCTCAAAACAGATATTATTATGTAAAGAAGAAACATCTACGTCCCTCATAAGAGTTGCTTTCTACGAAATCTCGTAGCATATTCAGTAAAAAATATTCGTAGCATATCTAATTATGTGCCGTGTAGTGCCGGCTTAGAATGTCGCTACCCCTTTCTACCCACGAGTGTTGTAAGAGGCGGCTAAGGGTATCGTTGCTTTTTATTGGATTTTTGGGCGATGCGGTTGGAGACCCATCACCAAAAACCTTTATTTTACCGCCTTTTCCCCACTCAACTTCCAAAAGTGGCTGAGAAATTTATAATTCCTTGGCTCTGGCCACCCCTTTTAGAGAATTATAGCCGTGAGTATATGTATGTATGTATGTACGTATCTAATTATATAAGATTCACGTGTCAGAGAGTCTGTCGCCAAACTACTCCGATGTACCTAAATGAAATTTTGCATACACATTCGGTTGATTTCTGAATAGGTTTAAAAGTCATTTTGAAACTCCTAAGTGGTATATATTTTTTATATATATTTCCTAAGAATAAGTTATATGGCTAAACAAAGTTTGCCAGTTAATCTAGTTTTACTGCATAAAGTCTTGCTAGGTGTGCTAAGAACAATAATTGATGCAAAATGCATTTTTATGGTTATCTAGGATATAAATGAATACGAACTATATTAACACTTCCTTATGGTCACTTATAACATGACATTGTTTATTTTTCCAAAATTAAGTCACTAGAAATACCGTTGCTGTGCAGTATCGGCTTAGAATAGCACTACCTCCTTTCTTCCAGTGGGTGTACGTAAGAGGCAACTAATGGGCTTTTAAGGGATTTTTGGGCGATCCGGTTGGAGACACATCACCAACAACCTTTATTTTAGCATCTGTTCCCCACTCAAAAGTGACTTAGGAATTTCTAATTCCTAAGCACTGGCTACCTTTTCTAGAGATTTATGGCCGTGAGTGTATGTATGTAGAAGTCAATGACTTGTGTAAAAAGGCGTCTAATATCATTGTTAACGCAAACTAATCAGCATGAGTTTACACGGGTAAACGTTGCTAGCATCCTCCGAAAGTTTGCGCAAAAAAATATGAAAAGTTAAAAAAGATTAACAGAAGCCAATAAAACTCGAACATAATTTGTACAGGAAATATTGCGTTTACGGATACGGATAAAGATTTATACTATATCTACATCTATAAATCCTTAAAGGAGCGGACAGAGCTTTAGAATAAAGAATTCCTCTGCCAGTTTGGTATTGGTGTAGTTCTATGGGTAAAAATGTTTTTATTAAATCTTTTCAAAGTACTCTCCACCAGCATCTATACAAAGTTTCATACGTCTAAACCAGTTTTCGAAACACTTTTTCCAGTCCGCCGCAGACACCTCATTTACAGCCCGCTGAAACGCTGACAGCGCATCTTCCGGCGATGAAAATTGTATCTCTTTGAGTTGATTTTTTTATTTTAGGGAATAAAAAGAAGTCACACGGTGCCAGGTCAGGGCTGTAAGGAGGGTGACCCAAGAGTTTGACCGGCGTGCTGTTCAGGAAGTCCGTCGTTTTGAGCGCGGTGTGAGCGGGCGCGTTGTCGTGGTGAAGCAGTAGCCCGCCAGCCCTGTGTTTGGTCGATTGTTGTGAGCAACTGAGAAAACTACTGGCAAGCATTTAGTAGTATACCAGTCTGCGTTAATACTTCTTTGATTTTGTTAAGGAATTTACACCAAATAGCCAGTCATATTGAAAAAGCTTGCGATCAAAATCTTTCCACCGCTTCTAGATCTCTGCACTTTGGTGAGGGTCATTTCGTTTTGAAATACCCAAACCGTCGACTGGCGCTTCGTTTTTGGATCGTATTGATAAATACAGGACTCAACGCCTGTAACGATGTCGTAAACACGCCGATACGAGCCAGCATCAAATTTATTAATCATATCACGACACCATTCCACCCGGGCCTGTTTCTGTACCTCAGTGAGGTTGTGTGGCACCCAGCGTGAAACTATCCTCGTCAGGTGAAGATGTTCGTGTGAAATCTCATGAACGTTTCCCGATCCAATCTGCATAATGTGTTGAATCTCTAGATACGTTATTCGCCTATTGTCATGAATAAAATTTTTCACTTCCAACACGTTTTCATCCGTAACAGCCGTTCGAGGGCGACCACTTCTTTCTTCATCCCGCAAAGTTAATCGACCACGCTTGAATTCGTTATACCAACAATACACGGTTGCCTTGGAAGCTTGCCCTTCATCCATAAACGCCATTTGAAGTCTATCGTATGACTCGTCTGGTTTTAAGCGACATTTGAAATCGTAAAAAATCATAGCGCGAAAATGTTCCCGGCTCAGATTCATTTTTCAGTAAGACACGACAATTTAAAATAGCTCATAAAAAATTAAGAGGAAAATTTTAAAATTGGAACGTACCTTTTTTTATTTATAAAGACTCATATTTTCAGTATACATTACAACCAGCCAGTGTATCATACATTAAAACCTTTTTTCGCAATACTTTCTGAGTGGCCTGGTACTTAGTTAGAATAAAAACAAAATTGGTTTGTTTCTCCATCGCTACTAATAAGTTCCATTAGGGTCGAATAATCTAATATAAGTAAAGAGGATGGAGGGTTAACGAGCGTTTGATTGAACTCATCTATCAAAATGTTATCGAACGCTGAAATAATTGGTTTATATTAAGAACGAGAATAGCAACCGCGATAGCTCACTGGGTGCAACACTGCTTACCAGGCAGACGGTGAGGGTTCAAATCTCGGGACGGGCCTACACCAATTTGTCTTTTCCAAAGACATACATACATACATATACTTACGGCTATAAATCCCTAGAAGGGGTAGCCAGAGCTAAGCAATTACAAATTCCTCAGCCACTTTTGGAAGTTGAGTGGGGAAAAGATGTTAGAATAAAGGTTGTTGGTGATGAGTATCCAACCGCATCGCCCAAAAATTTTCTAAAAGCCCCAATACCGTTAGTCGCCTCTTACGTACACCCACCGGAAGAAATGGGGTAGTGCTATTCTATGCCGACACTACACAGCAAAGACATTTGTGTGATAATTTATCATGGTGAGGGAAAACTTCACCCACCCCTCACGGCTGAGTTGTACTTAGCCATGTGACAGTGTATTCGTACAAAACGGCGATAGGCCTGCCCCAACACGTGAATACAAGCAAATCGTTGGTACTCCGAACACTAAGTGGGAATGTTACGTGATTTTTAGAAGGATTAGTACGTCTGCCAACATCTTCAGGGATGTACAGCATGATTGCACAGTAACAACCGTGGTAGCTCAGTGCAAAACCCACCTTTTGACATTCAGGGGACAGGAGTTAAAATAGTCAAATCATTAACACATCACAACAGCGAAAGCAAAGCATAAAACTAAAAATGTTAATCAAATTTCTAGGCCGCGATTCAAGTTTCAAACTATTAGTAAATAAATACCTTTCAAGAGGCTTAATGATAGTTAATTCGGTGATTAAATGTACTAAAGTAGTTGTAATCTGAACTTACCACAGCAGGTATCAGTTTTGTAGAACAACAAATCGGGTGCTTAAATTTTAATGCTTGCGTTCTGTTCTAATAGTTCAACAATCTGTCAAAGGGTTTCTGGTTTATTGATATACATAGCTATGATACTCATTCATTACTCGACATTGTTTTTGCAAAACCCAAATTAAACATACAAACTGGTCAAAATTATTTTTCATTCTTAGGCCCTCACCTTTATAATTCTATAAATAAAATACTAGATATAAGAGATTTATATAGTTACGAATGTAAGTGTGAACTTATACCCTGGTTACTGACTTTAGATTATAATCAGACTGAGAACTTATTAGAAATACTATGCTAAATATTTGATGACTCTCCTAGGATTTTCGAAAAAAACTATATTTTTTACAATCACATACACACACACACACACTCTCTCTCTCTCTCACACACACACACACACATACATAGATTCTTATGTACACCCACATTCGAGGATGCAAAAGCATGCAATTAATTGCAAACCACTTGTATAGTTTTTCTATTTAAGGGAACTTACGCTATTAAATAAAATAAATAAAAAATTTATTCAGTTTTCAAAAGTACATAATATTCGTCTTAACCTAGTAAGTTATTTAGAGTACAAAATATAACATTTTCCTGTTCCTGAGCTAGGTAATTTACCTGTATTTCAGGCAACAATAAACAAAAAAGGCTTAAACTATCAGTTTTCATAAAATGGTATTGGTAAGTAGTGTATAAATTATTATCAGACTAGATTGTATCTAACCAATTGTATTATTATGATAAAAAAAAAAAAAAAAAATAATCTTATATTAACTTATTATATTAAGCAATTCCTCTGATTCCGTGTATGTAAGATTTAATAGCCACGATTGAAGTTTTTTCTTGCATTCAAAGTTGTTTAAGTTATATAATACTAGTAATCTATTAATTTTATTATATAAGTATGGTCCTAAAAATATAAAGAATCTATTTGTAATGGAAAATTTTGCACTATAAGTATTCAAACATACTATATCCTTTCGCCTCCTGTTTAGTGTATCAGGGTTGAAGTATAAGCTAGCATGCTGTTTTAGAACAGTGAATAGAATAAAGAGCTGGCGCACAGTTAGCACTTTGCATTGTTTATATAGTTCGGTAGTAGGGAAATAGAAAGGGCGCGCTGTAGCTACTTTAAGTAGCGCTCTTTGAGCTCGTTCCAGTTTTAACATAGTGGTTATGCCAGCACCTCCCCAAGATTTTATGCAATAAGTCAGTAAGGATTGACCAAGCGCTTGATAGATTTGTTTTATTAAAGCGTAGTCACATATGTGTCTCAACTTTTTAAATATTACTATAAGTTTTCTAATTCTATTACAGAGTGCAATAATATGGACCTTAAAAGTTAAAGTAACATCGAGAGTAATTCCAAGATATTTGATGTTAATTGCTTTGGAGATAGTTGAGCATGGGCATGGTGCGTTATCAGTGCAAGTGCGGTGATGTGCATAAAGCGGGGTGTTAGCGAGTAATGGTGTAGAAGTGTTCCTTGCGAAAATCATATACATAGTTTTATCAGTGTTCAAGGACAGAAAATTATTAAAAAGCCAGTCATTCACAATACTAAAGCCAGATTGAGCGAATTTATAAGCTTCGTCTATTGTTTTTGCAGAAAAAAGTAAGGCTGTGTCATCTGCATATGAAACTATGGTGCCGTTATTAAGTTGGAGATTACATAGCTCATTAATATAAATCAAAAATAGGCTGGGTCCTAAGATACTACCCTGAGGGACGCCATAGGGGTGGTTTTTTGAAAATGTGCTATAATTGTCTCCAATTTTTAGGCACTGAAGTCTATTACTAAGATAACTTTCAAATAATTTTAACTGAGTATCCCGAATGCCGATATTTTCTAATTTTTGCAATAAAATTGGAATTGAAATTGTATCAAAGGCTTTTTTGAGGTCGAGAAAAATCCCTATAACATGCATACCTTTGTCCAAATTTTGCACAATTTCATTTGTAAGGCAATGGACTGCGTCATCAGTAGATAACTTTTTACGGAAGCCAAATTGACAACTTGAGAGAAAGGATATTTCATCTAAATATTTTATTAACCTATTGTTCATTATTTTTTCCAAAATTTTAGAGAAAGTGGGAAGAAGAGAAATCGGTCTGTAATTATTTGGTTGGTTTTTATCCCCCGATTTATAAATCGGAATAACCACAGCTTTTTTTAATGACTCGGGGAATATACCTTGAGACAAGCAATTTTGAAATATGAGAGTTAACGGAGGGGCTAGTATATCCTTACAAAATTTCAAAACTTTACATGAGATGTTATCCCATCCGGGGGCACTATTACTTTTTAAGTTATTTATAATACCCTCTACTTCAGAGACGTCTGTATCGATCATAACAAACGATTTAAGCCTTGAAGGGTGTTTAGAATTAGCTTGATAGTATTTTTCAAAATTAGCCTGTTCAGATAAATTCTTACCAATGTTTATGAAAAAGTTATTAATGAATTCCGCTGACTGTGTGGGAGTTGACCTTAGATTGAATAGTTTGTTAGGGATATCATTGTGTTTTGTCGTGCAAGTCTTTTGTTTAATGAAATTCCAAATTAATTTGTTGTTACTTCCCGCAGATTGAAGTTCTTTTTTCTCGTACTCACATTTTACATTTTTCAAAATTTTATTGCAAAAATTGCGATATCGTTTGTAAATAAGAATAATAGTATTGTTAGTAGGCTCAAGCATATACCTTTTGTGCAACTTATCTCTATGATTTATGCATCTGATTAAGCCAGGAGTTATCCAAGGTTTTATTATTTGGTACTTCCTGCTTTGACGAAACGTGCTTGTATTTTTCGCAATTGCATTTTGAACACAGTTAGTCACGTAATTTATAGAAAAGTTTACGTCAGTATTATTACAAACGGTGCTGAAATCCATTTGAATTAAATCACGTCTTACGTTTTGCATGTTAACACTAGAATAGCTGCGGCGGCATTTTTTATGAGTCAGCTTTAAATTCAATGTCAATAGCACGGCGCGATGATCGGTAATAGTCGAGTTAGTAACAAATGTATGTGTCAGGTAATTCGTTTTTATCATAACATGATCTAGACAGGATCCGCTGTTGTGAGTGGGAAAGGTATGGGCGGGTGATATTCCATGAAAAGCACATATGTTTAAGTATTCCTGGATAGAAGAATCGTTGTTTTCTGTTATAATGTCAATATTCAAGTCTCCAGTTAAAACAATGTTTTTTGTAGAGGCGAAAGCATGTAGTATACTGTTCAAGGATTGTAAAAAATTATCAAGTTTGCGAAAAGATGGAGAGCGGTAAAAAGATAATATGACTAAGTCCTTACTTATCAGTCCTAGACAATTACTTTCATTAACACAAATTTCTTCTATGGTAAAGTTTAACGTATCTCGTACATATATTATAATGCCATCATTTTGGTTATGTAGTTTAGTTGAGCTGTGTAATTTGTACCCTGTGAGGGTGGGTAAACTATGTGCTCGGTTTTGTAACCAACATTCAGTCAAAATAATAATATCAAAAGGAACATTAAATCGAGTTAATAATATTAGAAAATCATCGAAATTTTTGTGAATACTACGAATGTTTTGGGTTAAGATTTTAAGAGTACCTTTCTCATTACAAATTAATTGGCTACACAATTCAACATCACACGAGTGAGATTCACCAAATTTTATATTGTCTAAGTCATATATAATTTGATGTGTCATTGATAAATAAACTAAAGAACGTTTAAAAATAAATGTAAAAAAGAAGTAAAAAATGTGAAAAGAAACTTAATTAATAAGTGCTTATAGATAATATGGAGATACGGGCGCTCTTAGGCGCCTTCATAGTTAATAGAATTTATATACCTCAATTCTGCATTCTTCCTTGCTGGGCATTCAGGGTCTCCTGTAGGATGGTTACTCGTTTTTTTAAAACGCTTGCAGGTGGCACAGGTTGGTTCCTGAGATTTTTTAATACACTCTTTGATAGAGTGTCCAGTCTCCCCACAATGGCCACAGACCTGATCAGCCTCACGACAAAACTTAGCTGAGTGTCCATATTGCTGACATTTAAAACAACGGGTCACAAGGGTGAAGTCTCTTATTTTACAGGATGTCCAGTTAATGAAAATTCGCTTCTGATTCATGAGACATTTGCCAATTCCTGCGGGGACCTCAATTATGTAGTGGCAATATTTACCCTGTTTTTTACCCCCTTTATGGCTAAGTTTTATGGAGCTAAGAAATTTGTCGAATGTTGAGTCTGGATACTTATCAGCCAAATTTTGTTCATATAAGCATTGAAACACTTCTTTCTCCGATAAATTTGTTGGCACTCCAACTACAACTATTCTAGGGCGGCGCTGGTTACTTTCTTCTAAAGTGAGATCGTTTGAGCTGAGTTTATTTGACGATTTGATCTTTTCAATATCCTGCTGGGACTCGGTGCTGATGATTACTCCTCCATTTTTAGTTTTTCTGAGTCCTCGTACTTGCAATTTCATCTCCTCGGGGCATATAATTTTTTGTATTGGTTAATCTCTATCTTATGTTACTTCTACATATTTTTTAAGAAGCTGAAATGTTTGTGAACCAACTCTTTGGGTTGAGCAAAATACTTATCCTAAGTTTACAGGGCTTTGCCCTTTTATTAGGGAGTATGAAACTCAATTTGTGTACCTTTTTATCAATAAAGTTGTTATTTATTATTTATTTATTTATTAAATTATCTCAAGACTCAAGAGTTAAGCGTGCACGCCGTATATTCGCAAAGGGGTTGGCAGAAGTACTAATACTTCTGATCATCACGTGACATCGTCACCTGGTGTTCGGAGTGTCCACGTTTCGCTTGGACAGTGTATGATAGGGAGCAGGCCTATAGCCACTTGGTAGGTAAAAAACTATCACATCACTAAGAACTCAGCCATGTGGCTATCCTCGCGATGTTTTCCCTCACCGTTAAACCATGATTAATTAAATTGTAATTGTTATATCATACTAAGTTTTTCTTTAGTGGAAGCTTAATAATATGATTAAGCTAATTAAGGACAGCTCCGTACTGCAGAGCTTCCACCGATCATAGCTACTATCTTGTTAATATTCGCTAGTTTGCCACCCGCACTTAGCCAGCGAGGAGGACTTTGCCCAAATCATACATACATTCACATACTCACGGCTATAAATCCCTAGATGGGGTAGCCAGAGCTAAGGAATCAGAAATTCCTCAGCCACTTTTATAAAGTTAAGTGGGGAAAAGATGGTAAAATAAAGGTTGTTGGTGATGGGTCTCCGACCGCATCGCCCAAAAATCTCTTTAAAGCCCCAATACCGTTAGTCGCTTCTTACGTACGCCCGCCGGAAGAATTGGGGTATTCTAAGCCGACACTACACAGCCCAAATCACTCTCTTCATAATAGGCTCGAGCCCTTCATCGGGTACATTTTATAGGTTGTATTGATAGTACCATAAATCAGTTTATCCCAAGAATGCAGTGCACTCAGTATAATTGCTAAAACGTCTTAAAAACCTTTGGCCCCATTTTCTGTTCGTCCCATACTTATATAACAACAAAAACAAAGTGCGTCTTTATAAAATGTATGACTGTTTTCTTTCATCTCAGCTAGATATATATTTGTGACAAAATGATTTACCCAAATATTTCCTCATTTGAAATCCACCTTGTGGAAGCGCACATTACATTTGAAAAACTCTCCGGCATTTTAACGTATCTCGCTACCTGGCGATTTATTGCACAAGGATAAAATACCTTAAACATTGTGCGTTGCGGAATTTTTCGTACGAGCTTTTCCGTCTAATTGTTCGCGAGGAGATCTTTTGCTGCGGTAAAAAATCGTGTAATATATGGACCGGGTATGAATTCATTATTCATAATGATACGGCGAAACCCTATTTACTATGGGTTGCAAAAACTGCTTTGTAACTCTATATAATATTTTTTTTATTACGTTTTGGATATTGACTAAATCTAGAAAGAATAGAATAAAATAGAATAACTCTTTATTGCCCATTAAACACAAATTTACGAAAATAATAATGTGGTCACACAGTTTACAGTGAGGATCAATTGGCAGTCTTATCGTTAAAAGCGATCTCTTCCAGACAACCTTTGGAAGGTGAGATCGGTAAATTAATTATTTGGGTAGATGCACAAAACAAGGCCAAAAAAACATAATATAACATAGAAAGAGTATATACATAAAAATACTTAATTCATAAAGTCCCTATTAGGATCGTCACATTTGTAATAAATGAAGGATATATAAAGGAAAGCTAAATTTCGCCACCAGCGGGGAACGAACCCACGATCTACGGGTATACGCCCCCGCGTCGCTCTGCCAATTGAGCTGTAGTGTCAATGGCTTTTAGCGCGAGATTTTTCTTTTCATTGTTTCTTTTACAAGTTTTAAAAAGTGTTAGCGATCCCTACCACCGATTTTTTACAAATTCGGAAGGCCACTTTCCTTTTTAAAAAACATAACATATTCTTTATTTATCCTTTATTTGTTATAAATAATCCCCTTATGAGTCTTCATGAACAAAAAACATTCCAATTATAGTCATATTTGTTCTGTAAGGTTACATACTGTATATCCGAAACTTTTAAACCCGAATATTATTTTACCGAAAACTAATCGCCTTTTTTTTAATTGCCATAATATTGTTTCATCGAAATTTCATATACCATATTCTTACATTCCAGATTATTGTTTGGTTTTTGTTTTTGTTTACTATCATTTTGATTAACCACTAGAACGGATTTCCGAAGAATCGAAAACCAGATATAGCTTAATTCCGCAATATTGCTTTTCCGAATAATCACTATACCAAAAAATCATTTTCCATATATTTGAAATACAGATGTATTGAATGATACCTACTGCTATGAATAATTTTGCAGGCATATTTAAGTAATAGTATACCCCGCTTAGTAGTATACCATGCATCAGACATTTAGGTGCTCGCTCCGCTGCGCTACGCTCGCTCGTTTTATACATAATCTAACCTAACCTAACCTAACTGAATGTAACCTGACTTTTCTTTGTCTGCAGGGGGCTTTCGCCCCCCGACCCCCCCAAGCAGGGGGGCTCTGCCCCCCTGCACCCCCCCTACATGCAACCAAGCAAGCAAGTATACATACAAACAGGCATGCATCCGCGTTCTATTTATACAATTTTTCTAACATATAAAATATCTGGTTAAAGAGATTTACGATATGTAAGACTATAGATAAAGTTACTTCGGTCTTTTAAACCTTTGGAATAATGAGATTATAGTAAAAGATGTAGTTGGTAAAAGCAAAAAATTCATTTTAATAATCTGGTTTTAGTTTTTCTGGGAAGTGATACTTCTAGAAAATGTATTTATGTTCTAATGAAGTTGTGGAAAATAAAGCATCTGTGATACGTAAATTATGTGAACAGTTTTCTGAATAGTGAATTTCGGATTTGAGATATTCGAATTTTCGAAATGTTACCGTTCTGTAATACTTCGTTCGTGTCGTAAGGGGTGATACCTTAATTTTATAGCCTTAGTGCCTTCATTCCTTGATTCCTAATTTCTGAAGTTGTGGTTACCTTTTATTGGAATTAATAGCCGTAAGTATATGCATGACATGATGGGAAAGTCACAATATCATCTATTGCTACTTTTTATGTTTCTCACAAATCTCTTTCGTTTCATTTACATATTGTATTCCTTACGCTTCAGATACCGTCTTCTTTATGATGGCATTCAAACATGGCCAGGGTAGTCGTCCTCTACTGGCATTTCCAATCACACTTGTCTTTTACAAATATTGAATACCACTAAAACATTTCGTCATTTCGATTACACGTATACTCGCTTTGTACTCGTAACTAAAACAATTATCTTTATTAAAAGTATCTTTATTTGAGGTATAAAGTATGTATTTTCAGTCCATATACGCAATATATTTCCTGTACTAATTTCATTAGATTTTTATTGTCTTCTGTAAAACATTTATTTCGCAATAAAATATATACTACATATGGAAAAGGCTCTGTGTATTTCAAGAACGGAGTAAATTACGCAAGTTTGATCATAAAATTAACATTACTGAAGAAATTCAGACTGTCTGCTTGGTTTGGGATCTCAGTTGATTCATTGTCGCAATCCAGCTTCGCTTTTATTACTCGGGGATGTGTATTAATTAAAACTTTCAGCAAAATCTTCTTAAGCCTTCTTAAAATAAATATTAATTTATTTTAATTATTCTAGGTTCATCCGGCCGATGGTGATTTGAAAAGACATAGAAGTTAGGATCTCAACGTGGTGCCAAAGGTAATAAATAGTTCGTATTATTATATTATTATTGCCGTGTGGTGCTGGCTTAGAATGGCACAACCCCTTTTTACCAACGGGTGTTGTTAGAGGTGACTAAGGGTATGAGGCTTCTTTAAGTGGTTTTTGGGCGATGTGGTTGGAGACCCAACTCCAATGATACTTTATTTCTGCCATCTTCTCTCCTATTAACTTCCAAATGTGGCTGAGGAGTTTCTAGCTCTGAAGTCCCGACTACCCTTTTTTGGATTTATAGCCGTGATATGTGTGTAATATTATCACGTGTTTATTTAATATTTGGAGTTCAGAGTGCCAGCCTACTGGTTATTATGCAAGACGATAGGTTTTCAACATTCTTAACAACCTTGGTAGAGTGCAACCTTGCTACACTGGAGACAGAACCAAAGGAGGTAAGAGATATAAGTTTGAGTCGTTCATGAGGTCAATATGTGAATGATTTATTTGAATTTGTATTTAAAGTTATTTAAAAAGTTTTTAAAGGAATAAATAAATGCCTGAGTGACAATTTATTCGTACAAAACGGCGATAGGCCTGCCCCCTATCACGTGACTACACTGTCTAAGCAAAACGTGGGTACCTTCTCTGGAAACTAGATGGCGCTGCCATGTGAGTTCAGAAGTATTGGTACCTCTGCCAAACCATTCGGGGATAAACGGCGTGAACGTTCATGTTTATTTATTATGTAAATAAATGCCTCTATCGAAATAGAAACTCACATACTTTAGTTATACTTAGTAGTACATACATACATACGTATACTCACGGCTATAAATCCCTAGAAAGGGTAGCCAGAGCTAAGGAATTAGAAATTCCTCAGCCACTTTTGGAAGTTGCGTGGGGAAAAGATGGTGATATAAAGATTGTTGGTGATGGTACTTAGTAGTGTGAGAGCTAATTTGCTGAATGCAGTATTATAACTCCCTCAATGACAAGAATGCGCGTCTAGGCGAAAAATTAGCACTTCGAATACCACATTCATATACTAATGATGTAAATCCCTAAAAAAGGGTAGCCAAAATTTCATTAATAGAAATTAATTTATTTTACATACTCTTCCTCACTTTTAAAAGTTGATTGAGGAAGACATACATACATATACTCACGGCTATAAATCCCTAAATGGGGTAGCCAGAGCTAAGGAATGAGAAATTCCTCAGCCACCTTTGGAAAGTTGAATGGGGAAAAGATGGTAAAATAAAGGTTGTTGGTGATGGGTGTCCAACCGCATCGCCCAAAAATCCCTTTAAAGCACCAAAACCGTTAGTCACCTCCTACGTACACCCACCGGAAGAAATGGGGAAGTGCTATTCTAAGCTGACACTATGAGCTAAGTATGTAAAATTAGTTATGGTTGGTGATGGGTATTTAGCGGCATTCACTTAAAATGCCGAAATATCCGTTAGCTTCTTAGGACACCCGAGGGAAAAAAGCTTGGCACCATTAGCAATACATATCATAAACATAACATAAACGCTCACGCTGTATATCCCCGAAGGGGTTGGCAGAGGTACTTCTGAACATCAAGTGACTTTTTCACCGGGTCTTCAGAGTACCCACGTTTTGCATGGACAGTGTACACACGTGATAGGGGGCAGGCCTATCGCCGTTTTGTACGAATACACTGTCACATGACTAAGTGCAACTCAGCTATGTGGGTTTCCTCACGATTTTTTCCCTAACCGTTAACAACCATGATAAATTAACCACACATATGTCTTTAGAAAAGACAAATTGGTGTAGGCCCGACCCGGGATTTGAACACTAGTCGCTTGCACGATAATCGGTGTTCTACCCATTGAGCCATTAGCAATACTATACAACAAAAGACTAAAGTACTCTACCTTTTCGGCGACATACGTCGTAAATAAAGTGTCAGAACACAATTGTCATCAAAACATGCTAATTAACCTCTTGTGCTCGTTCGATCATAAACGAAGCTCTAATTGAGTTTGATGTCCGCAGCGTCAAACGCTCACAACAGACGAATATTTCACAAAATTAATTCCACTCTCCTTGTTTCACCACTAGGGACGGCTTAATTGATTTTTCGACCTTTAGTCTGCTACATAAAGGTATCAAAAATATTTGCTCATTTCAGTTTAATACAAGTTGAACTTTTAACGGTTCTTTGTTGGGACGTTATAATTTTGCGTTATAACGTCGTTTTGTTGTAAAAGTTTATGATATAATTTAATGGCGTTATCATTTTGTGTCTGAGTTTGGATAGAATTTGAAAATTAGACATTAGTTTCAATATCAAGAATACATACAACAATATATTTTTAAATTGTAAAGTGAATTAAATATATGTAGTTAATATTTATCTAAAATACTTGATTTGTTCATCATACGAAGTATAAATACTACCTCTCTATACTACCTCAGTAAAAACAGAGATAGTCAAAACATATTATTATAATATAAGGCACCTGTTAAATAGCTTAAAACCAAGACTCTCAAGTAACTGTGAATGACATCTTAGTAAATAAGGCACAGCCAATAAATTTTAAACATAACTAGCATATAACTCAGTTTTATTAGAAAAAATATTCATATTCATAATACAAGCACATTTTCTAAGAAAAAGATCGTTAGATCCGAGCCTGCGACCACCGCTTCAGTAGGAGAGCTATGACATGGCATCCAATAATCTTGATTAATCCAATTCTCTGCCAACACTTTCCGCACACCCACATGTGAAATACATCAACGTCGGATGTCAATGGCGCGAGAAATAAGATCATAATATCACCATTGAGTGACAGTTTAATAAAAGAAAAAGAAATATACTTTTGTTATTTTGTCTTAGCGCGTTGCTGGGACGTTGATTAAAAAGATTATGGTTGACGAAGTTCTGTGTGACATATATCTTATTACTTTCTATATAGTTAAAGAAATATAACCCGGGCAAGCGTGAGTTGGACTGCGCCAAGGGATTTTTTCGTAGTTTATATATTTATTAACGAATAAAAAATAAAGTTAACTTAAAGCTTTAGCCTGAAAAATATATTAATAAATAAACGATTAATAAAGGAAAGAAAAATTTCGACACAGGCGGGCATTGAACCCGCGACCTCGGGTATATGCCCCCGTCCTTTATTTATCCTTCATTTATTAGTAATAATCCCCACATGAGGTTTTCATGAACAAAAACATTCAAATTAACTGAAAAATATATCTTCATATTTTTTCTCATAGTACGATATTTGCATGGAAAGTATGGTCGTGTTTTTTTGAAACTGATAGTGCGCATCATTCGAAATTTCGCTAAAATAAGAGCCCTAATCAAGCTATAGAGCCTTCTGAAAAGTTTCAAGAGATTAAGTACGTCACTTGAACTTAGGATTTGCTTGAGTTTGGTTTGTTTTAGAAACTGGCAAATGGCTTTGGTGTTCACCTTGTAATAGTTTGTTTTCAGAGTAATATAGTTATACTAGACACACAGTTGAACTACTTGCTACTTTGTAAAACCAGTGCTGGCTTTACTACCGATATACGCGGTTGAGGCCCATATGTTGAGTTAGGACCTTTCAGTATTTTTTTTTAATTTTGTCAATATTCTGTAATAATTTTACATACATACATACATATACTCACGGCTATAAATCCCTTAACGGGGTAGCCAGAGCTTTGGAATGAAAAATTCCTCAGCCACTTTTGGAAGTTGATTGGGAAAAGATGGTTATAATAAATGTTTTTGCTGAAGGGTCTCCAACCACATCGCCCAAAAATCACTTAAAAAGCCCCCTCTACCCTTAGTTGCCTCTTACGATCACCCACGGGTAGAAATGGGGTAGTGTTATTCTAAGCCGACACCCGCAAATAATTTTAGTCTTATGTTTTTTTTAATTGAAATGTTTTTGTTTCTTTCTTATTTAGTTTCTAAAATAACATACATATACATACATATACTGACGGCTATAAATCCCTAGAAGGGGTAGCCAGAGCTAAGGAATTAGAAATTCCTCAGCCACTTTTGGAAAATTGAGTGGGGAAAAGATGATAAAGTAAAGGTTGTTGGTGATGGGTCTCCAACCGCATCGCCCAGAACTCCCTTAAAAGCCCCAATACCGTTAGTCGCCTCTGACGCACACCCATCGGTAGAAACGAGGTAGTGCTATTCTAAGCCGACACTACACGGCTAAAGTTTTTTTAAAATAAGGCAGATACTATCGTCCGATGTTTTGCACGACGATGCTTGAAAATCTGTCTTGCTTTTCTCTCATTCATTATCTCTTACTATCTCTTGTATTATCAGTTTTTCATTAAGTTCATAATATTAAATAATAATCCCTCGAATATAAATTTCAAATATATATTGAACTTTTCATTTGCTGACGGAAAATTAACAGCATATTTCAACATGCTTATAAAATTTAACAATAACCTAAAACCCTATGCAAATTTACTTATTAGAAACCAAAAATCTTTGTCACTTTATTTAAGGATTAGTAAATATACAGCATATTAGGTATATTTATATCTTGTGTATTGCCACAAGTAGAGAGGGTGGACAAATATGGATGGAAATGTCAGTAAAAGATATATACCTATATATAGTCGGGCAGGCACATTTTAATCAAATGAAGTAAATTGTTCAAAAAAACAGACACTTAAAGACAATTAAAAACGACGTGATAGCTCAATGGGTAGAACACCGGTTAACGTGCAAGCGACTAGTGTTCAAATCCCGGGACGGGCCTACACCAATTTGTCTTTTCTAAAGACATATGTGTGGTTAATTTATCATGGTTGTTAACGGTGAGGGAAAACATCGTGAGGAATCCCACATGACTGAGTTGTACTTAGTCATGTAACAGTGTATTCGTACAAAACGGCGATAGGCCTGCCCCCTATCACGTGAGTACACTGTCCATGCAAAACGTGGGTACTCTGAACACCAGGTGACAAAGTCACGTGATGTTCAGAAGTATTAGTACCTCTGCCAACCCCTTTGGGGATAATCGGCGTGAACGTTTATGTTATTTTATGTTAAAGACAATTAAAGAGTATGTATAAAAAGATAAATATATGGAAACGGAGATCAAAAGTTTTGCCAGGACCGTGCAATGTGGTGATTGATATATAGTATCTGCCTACCCGAATGGGCACTAACGGCGTGAGGTTTATTATGTAGAATGTACTGCAAAACTCTCCAAGTCAATTTAAACACAACTCCGTTCTGCTCTAAACGCAAAGTTCTGAACAACATTTTAGTGGATTATAAATCAAAGCAGAATTAAATTCATAGCCGGTACTTTACTGCCAGACAAAATAAGAAAAATGACGTCACATATAAATAAAACATATTCAACAGGCTATTAATCAAAACTTCTCTGAAATAAGCTGCTTGACTTGGGTATATGGGTAGATATCGCACACTGTTTTATTTTGTTACACCTTAGTATAAAAAAGATTAAGATGTGATCGTAAATTGGTCAACGACATGACTAAAATGTTTTTTTTTCCAAGATATTGTCAAAGAGTATGGTGGTAAAACACGTATGTTTGTATATTATTATTATCTTCATTAGCTAATAATAAATTCAAAATATTAGTTACAGACCGACTGTTTTTTAAAGTTTTCCGACAAATCATGAAATAGAAATGGTATGAAATGTATAATTTTCTGAATTTTATTTTTAATGTTATTAGAGTAATTGTTCTAAATCATATATAAAGCACATAAGTAAGTTTCAGTTTTGTTATAATAATATATTATACATCGTTCAGTTGTCATTGTATTATTTAGGTGAAAAACTAAAACGATAAAAATAATAAAGATTAAAAGGATCAAGCCCAAACGTTTAATATTAAAATTGGCATCAGATGTCATTCCACTCAGGAAACTAC
This sequence comes from Bedellia somnulentella, assembly GCA_963576735.1. Taxonomy (NCBI): domain Eukaryota; kingdom Metazoa; phylum Arthropoda; class Insecta; order Lepidoptera; family Bedelliidae; genus Bedellia; species Bedellia somnulentella. The sequence goes on along the minus strand of OY755189.1, from coordinate 16,333,606 downwards.
CGCCAATATTGTCTCATCAATCATTCCCGTCAACCCTTTGGTTGTGATTTATTGTTTATTACAACAGACAACCAATTATTATAAGAAAATCCGGAAAAAATATACATACTTTATACACACCATACAAAGAAACACCTTTAACTTAGCTAGAATATAGTTAACCCATTTCTTCCCGTAGGTGTCTTCTTAAAAAGCCTTCTCATGATTTTTGGACTTCTGAAGTGGTTGTCGATGTAGCTGTATTAAAAATCTATTTTGCTGAAATGAGAAAATTCATTTATTTATGTTTATTTAGTGAGTTTTTATTTTTGTTATTCATTACAGTATTATTCAAAGTAGTATATATAATAGAAAAGAAACTATTTTCATTTGGATCACTACACAACATGGTAAGGTCGGCCAATATAATGTTATAATTTTTTTAAATATTTTTTTGAGAAGCGCAACGAACGAGTGTTTAACGTAGCAAATATTTTACAGAAAAAATTTGGTATAAATGTGTTCTTAGAATATCTTTAAGATTAATTTGTTGAATAAAAATAGGTATATGAGTGTGGAATTATGTCTGTAAAAGTTATTAGACAAAGCAGCAAGCAGTTTCTCATAAGTCTTTCATTAAAATATAAAAACTGAAGTTTATTTATTTTTTACTAAGCTCTGTATACAATTTCAATCCATATTGAAAACTTTTCAACTATATTGTATGACTTTTACAATAATGAGGTTTCAAATTTCAAATAAGATTTCTTCGAAATTTACATTTACGTCATTTATTCTGACACAGGCATCAAAAGATTTTGAAGTGATTCAATATTTTTTCGATTTCTTTGATATGAATAGCTGAAGTTAATTTATCTAAAACCTTTTCAACTGAATGCTTATACTCTGTTTTTAAGAGAAATTCAATGGTTTCTTTTTTCGATTCGGCTATTTCAGTTGCAGTAACTTTTCAGCATTGGCTTAAAATACCACTAACCTATTGATTTTTGTACATGTTACATACAAAATGTTGCTGAAAAAATTGGTTTAATTGTGATGTTGATGTTTTGAATTGCCTATCAAAAGACTACAATATTTAGCCTAAAATTACGTACTCTGAACACCATCTGCGAGTAACGAAAAGGCTTATGATATCAAGAACAAAGTTTATCAACTGGACCTTCGCAGACATACGCTGTAGAGAATCTTTCGGAGGATATCGATATCTCAACAGAACCGTGGATCTATATAGAATTAACCAAAGCTTCGCAATGTCGAAGCAAGAAAGCTTGTACTGCTAGCGTCTGCTCAAAGATACGAGTGTAAATGTGATGCAGTAATACTTGCTAACAGATCGTCCGTTACTAAGCTCCTTACCATGAGTCGCCGTTCCTGACATGCCTTTGCCAGAGCACCCAGGAATAACTTGGTATTTAATCTGAAAACGTGTTGTACTTTATGTCAAATTAACCTTATAAGGTGAGTGAGAAAGAACTTGAATTATAATGGACGAGAGAGTATCCATCAAGAACTATGGAAACTAAAATTTATTTTACGTAATTAGATTGAAAAAAAAAAACTTTTGTTAACTTGAATAAAAATGTCTGACGAATAAATAAAGGAAAGAAAAATTTCGACACCGGCGAGAACAAATCCGTGACCTCCGGTTATGCACCCCCGTGGCACTGCCAATTGAGCTACAGTGTTAATGACATCCAAAAAAAAAATTCCTTTATTTATTAGTCATAATCCCCACGTGAGCTTTTCATGAACAAAAACATTCTAATTATGCTGACGAAGTTTAAGCAAATTAAATTATATAGGTCGAAGCTCAATAGCTTTCTACTTGTATCTTATATATCCATATTAATTTTTTAATAGCTTTAGCCCATATATTCATAGGGTGAGCTAAAAAATTTACCTTACCCTATGAATAATGAAGTTAATTGATTTTTGGTCCAAAAACCAGACATTTCTTAAGTAAAATAACCCACACAAACTGAAAAAAAAATTTCAGTTCATTATGTCTAGTAGGTATATCTGTCCCATCATGACTCAGCATCTTTTCAATTTGAGGATATCATAGTATTTTGTACACATAGAAATGATTAAGCATATTATGTTTGTTGTGTGTGTACGTATTGAGTTTGTTTAATCCATGTGTATGTTTACTTATCTTTTTTTGAGTGATCGTGTTTTCTGCATAAATCTTTTTTTTACATCTTTACACCCTTAGATTTCTATAAAAATTACATATACTCACGCTATTAGTTCCTATCAGGGTATGCAGAGACTATCGATCGCCACTTCGTACGATCTTGGCAAACCTCAGTAGCTTCATTTACATCCAAAATCTTTTCTTACATGCTCTTTTATTCTTCATACTTCGGACGCCTGTTTATGTGAGCTGCTATATTGTTGTGTATAGTTTATTTATTAATACACAAAAGATAATTTTCATGATTACCGCACAGCAACTAACGCTGTTTGTGATTCTACGGAACGTCATAAGTTATAACTTGTAACGAAGTTACGTATGAAACTATGTGGACTTTGTAAACATAGTAGGTAACTGACGACCGCAACCCCTAAAGCCTTATTCTGGTTTCTGCAATAAACAATTCACAAATAAACAATGACATTTCAAAACAGCTGTCACATGTTGTTGTTTCGAATAGATGAAAGTTGGCGATAAATGAGAGCAGCAGAGGACGTCGTTGTGGAGAATTTGATCGAAGTATATACATTTATTATTGCTATTTTGCTGTGTCGTGTCGGCTTAGAATAGCACTACCCCTTTTCTTCCGGTGGGTGTACGTAAGAGGTGACTAGCGGTATTGGGGCTTTTTAAGGGATTTTTGGTCGATGCGGTTGGAGACCCATCACCAACAACCTTTATTTTCATTACTTTCTTTTTTATATTTTCCCCAAGCAACTTCCAAAAGTGGCTGAGGTATTTCTTAATCCTTAGCTCTGGCTACCCCTTCTAGGGATTTATAGCCGTGAGTATATGTATGTAAATTTATTATTGGTGATGTCTAAAATTCAAATATATGTATCGATGTAAAGCTTTTAAGTGAGATAATTATAAAATGTAATTTGTTTCTTTCATATGGTTTTTTAGTTTACTGAATTCGGCAAAAAGATATTAATAAGAAAGAGCCTATGTATCACATTTATGTGTTTAAGCAATAATTAAATTTTTATAATAACACAAAAATGGTAAGGACTTTTCAACTTAGTTAAGTAAAATAAAGAAATGCACTAAAATGTACAATATTATCCGGTGTTTAGTTACATATAGAATTTCAATTATATATTTTTATTACTTACTCAAACGCTTACCAACTATATAACATTAGTACAGTATATAATTATGTGTCTAAGATGATTAACATTATGACAAATTATGGGAAAGCAAACATCACATATCGAAACGTTTATTTAACTAGTTTGCTGAATGTTTATCAAATGACAAATGTGTGTTGATGTCAGCACTACGTTTATTTGGATTAAAGTGCATCACGGAGATGTTTATTTTAGAAATACCTGCATACATACATACATATACTAACGGCTATGAATCCCTAGAAGAGGTAGCCAGAGCTAAGGAAATAGCAATTCCTCAGCCCCTTTTGGAAATGTGAGTGGGAAAAGATGGTAAAAATAAAGATTGTTTGTGATGGGTCTCCAACCGCATCGCCCAAAAATCCTTTACATACATACATATACTCACGGCTATAAATCCCTAGAAGGGGTAGCCAGAGCCAAGGAATTTGAAATTCCTGAGCCACTTTGGAAGTTGATTGGGGAAAAGATGGTAATTCTCTAAAAGAATAACTCTTATTCTTCAAACTTAGGAAGCCTGCTTTTTTTATTACATTCGCTTTTTTATTTAAAACACACCTCTGTGGCCCGCTATGACTATATCTTCACTTTTACCCCATATACCTCTCCATCAATTTTCTTTCATCCATTCATCATTTAAGTGACCAAACCATTTTATCTTTTTTTCTATCTTATTTATAATATCGTCTTTCAAACCATACTTCTCTCAGACTTTGCAGCATTTACTCTTCTCTCATGATTTTTCTACTTAACCCAACATTCGCTGTCATACATAAGATTGGTTCATAATTATGCTACGTTTAATGAGTAATAATTTTATAAATATCGTATAAATAGATAAATTATATTCCAGCTTTACAAAGAATAAGACATCAAGATAGGAGAGCTTGCTTGTTATTATAATTGTTATGAAGTTCTCGCGCTCTCCGCTACACGCGCCAACTTTGGTTGTAAACTTTACAGCTTCATAACGAACACAACTTTAAAGCCGGCACTAAGATTTGTATCTTGAGAATTCACTATTTTGATACATTGTTGACAAATGAAAAGTATATCTCTAACTCAGACGTTCACGCCGAACATCCCCGAAGGAGTTGGCAGAGGTGCAAATTCTTCTGGAAATCACGTGATATTGTCACCTGGTGTTCCGAGTACCCAGCCCAAGTTTAGCTTTGACAGTGTACTCGCGTGATAGGGGACAGACTTATCGCTGTTTTGTACGAATGTGTATTCACACACATGTGTGTGTGTCACATGATTAAGTACAACTTAGCCATGTGGGTTTCCTCTCGATGTTTTTCCTCACCGTAAACAACCATGGTAAATTAACCATTCATGTCTTTAGAAAAGATAAAGTGGTATAGGCCCGACCTGGAATTCAAAAACTGATCGTCTGCACGATAAGCGTAGGTCTACCAACTCAGCTATCACGTCATCGTTGTATGAAAACTATATCGTGTACAGGATAAGATATACTGTGCTGTATTATCTTTCAATAGCACAATCTTCACTAATTTTACAAATATTATAGTACAGAATGCGGTTCTGGTTCCTCCGTTGATGTAGTGGTAGTATGGGCATTTTAATCGATCCTACCGGTTATTTCAAAGTTAGTTAGTTAACTACTTTAAGTTATTAATGTACTTCTTTAAAGTTGTGATAAATCTCTCAGGATTTTTGAACTCCGTAAAAAAATAATATGTCACACATAAGCTCGATACAAGTTCCTTTTGGAGTACGCAGAGACTACCAATCGCCACTTTGTACGATCCTGACAAACCCCCTTAGCTGCATCTACATCCATCAATCTTTTCATATATCCCCTTTTTTTATTGATACTTCGCCCATCTTCTTTCTGCGCAATTTCTCTGTATATACCTTATAAATATTTACTTTTATCCATTCCATCTATGAAAAACTGAAAATATATTTGAAAATATATAAAAACCCCGAGCCAATTGAGTTAGATTCATACATCTATGGATCTGATTATGTCGGCACCTAGTCAATTTACCTTTCGCTTTACGATATTGAATACGTTTGAAGTTAGAATACGTGACGATTTATTATTACAAAATTTATATAACTTCTCATATATATATATACTTTTGTGTCGGTACACAAAAGTATACCCTTCTTTTGGGTCGGGGTAGTATCAGAGCGATTACAAAACTTATGAATGATCCTTGGTGTGCGTGTGTGGGGTACCCACTTTTGGCCTGGGTAATGTATTCCCGTATGATACTCGTAGGGATCTACGACTGATTCGTCACAATATTGTGATTAGCCATGGGAAATTGTTGTCACATTGTTATTTGGGCAATGCGGTAGGACACTTCTCCCCATTCATCTTCCCAAATCGGCTGAGGAATTGTTATTGTAAAGCTCTGGCTACCCTTCCAGGGATTTTAAGCCTCGAGTATATGTATGTACCCATATTGACCTCGGACTAGATCCACGGATGCCGACCACTAAATACTCAGTAAGTCTATACATACATACACACATACATACATACATATACTCACGGCTATAAATCCCTAGAAGGGGTAGCCAGAGCTAAGGAATTAGAAATTCCTCAGCCACGTTTGGAAAGTTGAGTGGGGAAAAGATGGTAAAATAAAGGTTGTTGGTGATGGGTCTCCAACCGCATCGCCCAAAAATCCCTTAAAAGCCCCAATACCGTTAGTAGCCTCTTACGTACACCCACCGGAAGAAATGGGGTAGTGCTATTCTAAGCCGACACTACACAGCAGTAAATAAAATACTTTGTTAAAATACAAAGACAAGGCTATTATGACAGTCTCAAATTTATTAAGTAAGAAATTTCTTAAGTTTACGGTATAAAGTTTTGTGAATATTAAGTAACAGGCAAACTTTTTAATTATAAAAAGGCTAAGTTGGTGAACTTAGCAAACTTTTTTTAATTAGTTACCTTGTGGGATAGGCTTCTGTGTTACTTTTTGTAAATTGGTACACTTTGTTGTTGCTCATAAATTGTGAGGTAAGCTATGACTAATAAATAAAGAATAAATAAAGGAAAGAAAAATTTCGACACAGGCGGGAATCGAACCCGCGACCTCGGGTATACGCCCCGACGCTCTGCCAACTGAGCCACCGTGTCAATGGCTGCCAGTGCGAAATTCTTCTATCCTTTATTTTTTTTACACGTTTAAGTTGTGTTTGCGTTTCCTACCTCCGAATTTTGACTAATTCGGAAGGCCATTTGTCCATCTTTTCAGATAGAATGCAAATGTTGAAAACGCCTAACTATCACATAATTAAAATCTTTTTGTTCATGATAATTTATTAGTAATAATCCCCACCTGAGGTTTTCATGAACAAAAAGATTTAAATTAAGGTAAGCTATGATTAAATATAATGCGTTTATTTTGATAACAGGCAGTGTAGAAAAAAAGATAAGAAAGATTAAAATATAAGGTCGGTATATATAGGATATATTTTTGTCAAAAAGTGGAAAAAAGATTTATAAATCTTAAGTCATGTTTCGAATTGGTATCAGAAAATTACATTTCATTTAATGTTGTGCTATAAAACATTTTTTAACCTTCATTCTCAAGAATCCATGAACTTTGCTAGAGAAGTTATGTTTTAAATGAGGATTAATAGATATAATTTATACTATAAAAACTTATATTGATTTTTTGTGCGTACCTGAATTTCACGTAATATATTTTTCACCTGATCTTCAGAGTACTCACTTCTTATCTAAACAATGCATTCATGTGATCGGGGAAGAGTTATTACTTTTGCATAACTAAATTACATTCTTCACGACATACGCGGGAGAAATGTGTCAGTAAAATCTGAGCCGAAATAAGGAATCAAAAGCAGTACAAACAAATTTAAATTTTAGAGTCAGTCAGACTAAATGTCCCGTCTACAGTCTGTATCTCCATTGCCACCCAAACAAACAACATCGGAGCCATCCCAATATTGACGGCGGTCGTCGTCCACTCATCCTTGCTTCCGAGCGCCGCAACGCATCCGATGAGGTGTGCCAAGAAACTAGATATGCCTCCTATTTTGGATGAATTTATTGAATATCTGTACCACTAAACTTATTATATATAAAAATAAATAAAATAAAAAGATTTATTTGCCAAGTAACAGATTACACCACTTCTACTTAAACTAACGATCATTGTTTTACAAATTGTAATTTATAATGCAGCTATTATTTAGCTTTTTATGACAAATTAAGAGGTCGAGTAGAAAAACAAAATAATATATTTTCTTGTGGCTTGTAGTACAAAACAAAACAATAAAACTCTAGTACCTAAACTAGGCCGGGCCTGTATCTTAGGTACTAGTTTTTTCCCATATATTTCATTAATTACATTTCAATTTAGAAGACATATATACTTTAAGGAGCTAAGTAAGATAGGAGCAGAGCGTTATTTAAAAGTTGGGTAGTTATGAATAATAATTTGGTTTTCTACAATAGTATTGTGGTCCAATGAAATAGCGCGCGAGAGCGTGCGCGTCATAAAAATATGACGTGATAGTTAGACTACTTTGACTATGATGTGTTACAATTTTGTTTTTTGTCCTATTTTTATATTTTAAAACAAAATGATAATTTTTATGCAAACTAAATGTTAACAAAAATATAAATTTTATGATAAAAAAACGCTTTTTATCAAAATGAGTAAAACGTACAAGCGGTTACATTATGGCGTTACTTTATGATTCTAAGATTAATCGGAAACATTTACATACGCATACAAATGCTTTTTTACATTCAAAATAGTTAATAGGATAAATGTTCAGTATAGCATTTAATTTATTATAAATCCAATATAACAATGAATGTTAAGTTTTTATTAAATTTCGGAACTTACTATGAACTCCTTTCTTTACCCTTTTTTTAATTTTCTAGAAGTTTACCTAGAAAAAAAAACGCCTGGTGTCCAGAGTATCTATTTTTTATCAGAACAGTGCATTTACGTAATCACGTGACTTTGTTTCACTTTACACATTTACTTCAGCGACTTTTACAATAATCTAAATCACCTTACACAATATCCTCGGAGAGAATTATTGATGAACTGAGCTAAACGATACAAGTCCGCTACCTACAAAAAAAATTATAAATTTTAATATCTTTTCAAATTGATCCGTCCTTACAGTCATTATTTCCTTTGACACTTAAACATTGTACTAGTACTAGACAGACATCCAATATTGCCGGCGGTCGTCTTCCACTCGTCCTGTTTCCGAGCGCCACGACGCGACGCATCCGATAAGGTGTGCCAAGAAACTAGATATGCTTCCTATTTGGATGAATTTATTGAATATCTGTACGAGTTGTTGTAATTTTGGTATGGTAATTTTGATTTTCCGTTTTATGAACACCTTAAAGAGAAATTTCAAACGTTAATTCACGTTAAGTCATCGTACATTCACCAAAAGATGGCGGCGTTGCGAATATTTTACAACTTCACAAAAATTTTTTTTTTGGATTTCGTGTTAAGAGTATTATTTTTTCTATGGAATCTATTCCATAGAAAAAATACTCTGCTATTTACTTGATTTGGTGCTAATTAACTTTCACATTATTAAGTAGTCGGGCCGTAGACACCCGGCCATGTGAGTAGTCATGTGGCAGTCTGCTTAGAAGCTACAATTAGACTGCCACCTATTCTGCAAATGCATTTATGTATTTAATGTCCGAGAAATAAGTGGGTTTTGTGAACACCAGTATTGTTCAAAATTGGTACCACTGCCACCCCTTCGGGGTGTACGTTATCAACGATGACTAAAGTTTTTCATCGCCTTCTAAAAATACGATAAGAACTATTCGGCGCAAATAACAGATTTGTATTGCCAAAAAACATGGCAAGCTCTTTTGAATGTCTAGACGAGGATTTCGGCAAAAATAACTTTACTAGGCCTTGGCAGCCTTTGTGATGGAAACGGGGTCAAACAAATATATGTTTGGCGAAGCAGTTTTATTCACACACAAATTCTAAATGCAACTGACAGAAACTATACACTTGTGTAAAAATTCAATGCCATTCAAAAGCCGTATTTTGTAAAATTACTATTTTTGACAATAAAACAAGGATGATTAAGTTTATATTTTAAAATAGTTTAAATGAAATGGTGGCTGAGGCACGTATGCTGAGCCAGAACTAATTTGGCATTATGTTATTTACATATACACTTGTTCTCACCGAAATGTTGATATAATTTAAATTCAAATTATTTATGTTTCTTTTTGAATTAATAAGCATTACTTAGACAAATTCAAAAAAGATTAAATAATTTATTCCAAAGCATAGAGACACAATGAGGCCAATACTAATATAATTGTGCTGAAATTACTTAATTCAGAATCAATAATAATGGGGTCAAAATTTGCGTGGCATAGTGCGTGAGAATTTCGCGTGACTTCTCTAGTATTCCCCATTCCATTCATCATAGTTTTGGATACAACATGAAACAAATCCACGCACCTTTCAACTTACTTAAAATACTATTTTATGAAACTGTTAAACTATAAAAAGGGACTAATTTACTTATTACAAGGCTACAATCTTAAATAGGGGTAACAAAACTTTAAATTCAACTCTACGACTATTAAATACGACCGTAAACAGTTGCAATCGAGGTGGCGCAAGTATTAATATGAGTATGTATGTATGAATAGATATACATACATACATAGATACATATACTCGCGGCTATAAATCCCTAGAAAGGGTAGCCAGAGCTAAGGAATTAGAAGTTCCTCAGCCACTTTTGGAAGTTGCGTGGGGAAAAGATGGTGAAATAAAGGTTGTTGGTGATGGGTCTCCAACCACATCGCCCAAAACCGTAAGTCACCTCTTACGTACACCCACCGGATGAAATGGGGTAGTGCTTTTCTAAGCCGACACTACACAGTTTTTTTTTAATAAATAAATATAATTTTTTTATATATGGTTAAGTTGTGCTTAGTCATGTGACAGTGTATTCGTACCAATCGGCGAATGGCCTGCCCCCTATTTCGTGAGTACACTGTCCATGCAAAAGTAGGTACTCTGAACACCAAGTGACAATGTCACGTTATGTTCACAAGTATTAGTAACTCTGCCAACCCTTTCGAGTTAATACGGCGTGAACGCTTGAAAAGTTATTACAAACTTATATATTATACGCTATTTTCATAGATTGCTTTCCAGTAAAATACGCAAATAAAGCGTAGAAAAAAACAAAGAGTAAAGATACCAGTCCGGTCGTCATGGTAACAAATCTCTTTCGCGTTGTCGAGGGATAATTATAAAGGTATTAAAAAACTGATATTCCTGCAAGAAAATATCTCAATTATGAGTCCTACAAAATAGGCTTTCTTACAATGAAGATAATAGGTTTAAAGCGAGTATGCATTTTTGTAATTAATATTGTAATCATCATGTTGAGTGGGTATATAATTAGTAACAAAAAAGAACTATTTCTTTGCGTTCACTTTATTTATGTTTTATGGTTAAATTTTAACAATCTTTTTATCATTAATGGCGCAAAAAAAGTGAGCTCGTTATTATATAAATTAAAATGATAAAAAACAAACAGTTTGGCTTAGTCTATATTAATATTATGAAGAGGTACAGTTTCTGAGGAATTTCTTATTCTGAAGCATTTAGGGATTTTAGCAGTCAGTGTGTAAAGTTTGTAACGATTATTGTTTTAGTTGATAAATTAAGTTTACATACATATACTCACGGCTCTAAATCCCTAGAAGGGGTAGCCAGAGCTAAGGAATTTGAAATTCCTCAGCCACGTTTGGAAGTTGCGTGGGGAAAAGATGGTGAGATAAAGGTTGTCAGTGATGGGTCTCCAATCGCATCGCCCAAAAATTCCTTAATAGCCCCAATACCGTTAGTCACCTCTTACGTACACCCACCGGAAGAAATGGGGTAGTGCTATTCTAAGCCGACACTACACAGCATTAAGTTTAATTGTGTTGTAAATAATAATAATATTTTCTTTATTGACTAACCATCAACAATAATTTCATAATCAGAAGGGTACACTGTTTAAATTTTTTTTGTTCATGACAACCTCATGTGGGGATTATTACTATTAAATAAAGTAAAGGAAAATTTCCCGCCTGTGTCGAAATTTTTCTTTCCTTTATTTATTTTTTATTTATAAGGTACACTATTCAAGAGTGCTAGAGGGTATCATGCATCATGAAAAATAGATGTTACAATGTGTAAAAGATTTCACCAAACTATTTCATATTTTTTAGATTCAATTTTAATAATGTTAATACATGTTATATTTATTTGTAGTAGATATTTAATAGATGTTTACATACATAGATACATACATATACTCACGGCTATAAATCCCTAGATGGGGTAGCCAGAGCTAAGGAATTGGAAATTCCTCAGCCACTTTTGGAAAGTTTAGTGGGGAGAAGATGGTAAAATAAAGGTTGTTAGTGATGGGTCTCCAACCGCATCGCCCAAAAATCCCTTAATAGCCCCAATGCCGTTAGTCGCCTTTTACGTACAACCACCGGAAGAAATGGGGTAGTGTTATTCTAAGCCGACACTACACAGCCAATGTTTAGGTTTAATATAATCGCATTGGGCTATGCCTGTGATGGTTATGTTATGTAAATATATTAATAAATAAATCATTAATAATCATTGGAGGTAAGCTGTGATTGAAAAATGATAGATATTTGAAAATAACCTTTAACCGCACAAAGCTGTGACGTTCTTAAATTACAGGCGATTTAAAATTATTCTTATTGTAGCATATTATAATTTTATCTGTTAGATAACGTTCGTATAACCGGTAATTAAAAATTTATTCAATCTATCGTACTAAGCTTTACACTGTATTTCAAAAGGTTCCGTAATTTACTGTGCTTCGACCGAAATTCGGCAAATATTTGCAATTCTGCTAAATCACCATCCGCGGCATCTCTAGTAATAAATTCAGGCCGTGTTATTTTTGTAAAACATGCAATAAATATCGCGGAAGTACATAAAAAACAGGGAAACTAATAAATTTAACGGAACACTGAAAAGGCTGAAAAAGTTTATTATTTTAAAACATCTTAACAAACTAACGGATTGATTTTGTTGAAAAATATTTATTTTTAAGTAATAATTTATGCCGTGTAGTGTTGGCTTAGGATAACACTACCCCATTCCTACCCGTGGGTGATCGTAAGAGGCGACTAAGGGTATAGGTGCTTTTTAAGTGATTTTTATGTGATGTGGTTGGAGACCCATCACCAAAAACGTTTATTATTATCATCTTTTCCCCAATCAACTTCCAAAAGTGGCTGAGGAATTTATCATTCCAAAGCTCTGGCCACCTCGTTAAGGGATTTACAGCCGTGAGTATATGTATGTATGTATGTAATTTAAACTAGCATTTTTAGTTGTTACTTTTTGAAATTCTTCTTTGTATGAAAGTATATGTTTTTTTACGTTTAAATATTTACAGATATTTAATATTCTTTTTTATTTCAGCCTAAACTAAATCTTATTATTTTAGTGCATTTCATAAATAAAAGTAAAAACTACAAACCATAATATCCAGCTGAAAGAATATTTATAGCACAAAACACGTAAATCTAAAAAGGAAAAGACGGAAGCGCCATTTCTGCTTCCTTATTTCGATCATAAAATAAGAAACCCATGTTGTCTTTGAACAAACGAAAATAAATTCACTTCGTTATAAAACATTCTCTTTGGCTTCATTCGAGCGGGATGTAGAACTAAGTTAACCCAAGGCCGTTTATTTAGGACTAATAAAAAAACAACCCGTGTTCCCGCCGAAAAAAGAATTTGTCCTTTCTTTTTAAATATTTTCGGAGGATGTTAAGTATGTTTAACTTGACCCTTATTGAGTCCTAATAATCAGTTTACTAAGAATTTCAAGAGATTTGTCGTTCATTTTTTATATTTTTTCCTGTAATTTTGTTCGATGAAATTAAAAGTTATGATTATTTGGGTTCAAAAGGCAATAGACAAATCAAAGATAATGAAATACAATACGTTTCCATTTGAAAACTTATTCCAATTAAGTAATTATACATTAGGTTTTCTTTAAGTTAACTTTGCCTTCAATTAAAAATATAAAAGAATATTAACATAAAATATAAAAGATTGTAAAAGCTGGCAAAGTCAATGTTATGCCTTACACATCAAACCATAGATAAATGATAGTACCATGATAGTACATAGATGAGCAGTAAGTGACAAAGGTCATGGCATAATCGTCAAATAGGCAGGACCGCAGGGCAGTACCATTCACGGACACGATAATATCCTGCAACGCTTTTGGCGTCAAATATAAACGAAGTATTATTTTTTTATAGTGTAAGTATAAGTGTAAGAAAAGTACTTGACCTTCTAGCTTATATTATTGCGCCAGAAATAACATAATTTTACTTGAATAAAACATAACAATTTTCCCCCAATAAAATTTGACATATTATTTCTAAACATTTCATATCATATCACCTCCGACGGGCTCCTATCGACCCTGAATTGTCCACCACCCAGGATTTTTAAACTTATTTGCAGACTTTATTGACTACTAATGTGATGATGCACATAAGACCGACGGTACAAGGAACCACTCTGACTATTCGGATTATTATATGACCTGGCGCCGTGAGCCAAACTCTTTAATGTTTAGACCACTGCTGAGAAAGTCATCGCTAGGTAAAAAAAATTAGAGGCGAATTCTTTTTCGTTCCACGTTCTGTTCTTTTGTCATTGTATCTCTGCAAAGCAAAAAAACCGTACCTAGAATTTAGTAACTATTTTATATACATACATACGTAAGTTCATACTTAAGACATTAGGAGGTAGGCAGAGACAGGCTGCTAAAGGAAATTAGGTATTGAGGGAGATGGAAAAAAGATTTTTTACATTATAGAGTAGGGATTGTTTGTAATAATATGGTTAGGACTGATAGGATGGATAAGCGGAATTAAAGTGGTATAAGAGATATCACAGCCAATATCGGTGGTTATATCGATAGAGTATGACTATTCGAGAAACGTTTGGAACAACAGGAATCTGAAGTGATAAAAATAACTTTAACTTTACTTTATTGTAAATTTTATTTTATTGAATCATATTTCATTATTTTATTATCAACCGTGATAGCCCAGTGGGTAGAACACTCGGTTATCGTGCAAATGACTAGTGTTCAAATCCTGGGTCGGGCCTACACCAATTTGTCTTTTCTAAAGACATATGTGTGGTTTATTTATCATGGTTGTTAACGGTGAGGGAAAACATCGTGAGGAAACCCACATGGCTGAGTTGTACTTAGTAGTAGTAAACGGCGATAGGCCTGCCCCCTATCACGTGAGTACACTGTCTATGCAAAACGTGGGTACTCTGAACACCAGGTGACAAAGTCACGTGATGTTTAGAAGTATTAGTACCTCTGCCAACCCCTTCGGGGATATTCGGCGTGAACGTTTATGTTTATGTTATGTTCATTATTTTAATTTAATTTAATTTTACATACATATACTCACGGCTATATTTCCCTAGAAGGGGTAGCCAGAGCTAAGGAATTATAAATTCCTCAGCCACTTTTGGAAGTTGAGTGGGGAAAAATGTTAAAAATAAAGATTTTTGGTGATGGGTCTCCAACCGCATCGCCCAAAAATCCAATAAAAAGCCCCAATACCCTAAGTCGCCTCTTACGACACCCGTGGGTAGAAAGGGGTAGCGACATTCTAAGCCGGCGCGACACGGCAAAGTAATTTTAATAATAATAATGTGTAATATGAAGGAAAACGATAACGACCAATAATGTTGTGTGCACTATTTTTGGCATTATAACAGATCCAAATCAATGTTTTTTCAAAAAAGAAAACATAACATAACATAAACGTTCACGCCGTTTACCCCTGAAGGGGTTGGCAGATGTACCAATACTTCTGAACTCACATGGCGGCGCCATCTAGTGTCCAGAGAAGGTACGCACGTTTTGCTTTAGACAGTGTACTCACGTGATAGGGGGCAGGCCTATCGCCGTTTTGTACGAATACACTGTCACATGACTAAGTACAACTCAGCCATGTGGGTTTCCTCACGATGTTTTCCCTCACCGTTAACAACCATGATAAATTAACCACACTTGTGACTTTAGAAAAGACAAATTGGTGTAGGCCCGACTCAGGATTGGAACTCACGCCCTTCTGTTTTCGGGCGGGTGTTCTACCCACTGGACTATTATTTATTTATTTAAACACTTTATTGCATACACAAAAACACACAAACAGTATATTACACAATAGTTACAACAGTACATGTACACAAAGGCGGACTTATCGCCTTAACGCGATTTCTTCCAGTCAACCTTTATGGTGAGGAACAAATTAGACAACTCTTTAAAACATTATGGTCAAGTATATATGCAACTTTAATAGAACTTAACTAAACATAACTTATTTACAACCTGTATATTAATTATATATATAATAATTATTATATCAAATATACTATACAATATCTTAATAAATATACATGTATATACATACTTATATAATATAATATAATAAATACAAATAAATACATATACCTAACTTTATAAAATCTACCAACCTAAGGTTTTAAAAAAATGGGATTTCAGTTTATTTTTAAATATATTTAGTGATGATGACAGCCGTATGTCAACTGGTAGTGAGTTCCATAAATTAACTGCTCTGGCTGCAAAGGAATCACCATATGTAGCACTGTTATGAGAAGGTACACTCAACATCTTATTCTCCTGTGATCGCAAGGCACGGCCGTGGGAGCACAAGTATGTGAACTTGGAACGAAGATAATGGGGGGCAGCAGGATTATTAAGGGCATTATATAAAATACAGAGAATATGAGTATTCCTCCGAAGTCGAATTGGGAGCCACTTTAGTTGAGCGCGGTACTCAGAAATATGATCATATTTACGTAATCCAAAAATAAATCGGATACATAAATTCTGGAGACGTTCGAGTTTGTTAAGTAGCTCCTCTGTGAGGTCAAGATAGCTTACATCTGCGTAATCGAGAATCGGAAGCAGTAGAGACTGCGCCAGCGTAATCTTAGTGTGGTGAGGCAGGAAAAATTGCAAGCGCTTAAGTGAGTGACAGGATGCAAAGACTTTTTTACTTACGGCTTCCACTTGGGGCAACCACGAAAATGTACTGTCCATAATAACTCCCAAATTCTTGACAGAATTGACGAAGCGAATATCAGTGCCATCATAGGTCAACTTCTTATCTAGAGCAATATTTGCTTTGTTCAACAACCTCGAACTGCCAAAAATAATTGCCTGTGACTTATCAGGATTCAGCAGAAGTCCAAACTTCTTCACCCATTTCGATATTATCTCCAGGTTATTATTTATGACATCAACTGCCGAGTTTATATCTTCCGGAAGAGCACTTGTGTAGATTTGAAGGTCGTCTGCATATAGGTGATAGAGAGAAGTAAGTTCTTTAGCTAGGATATTAATAAATAGTGAAAAAAGCAAAGGAGAAAGTACGCCGCCTTGCGGGACGCCAGCCAGTACCGGGCACCAAGCAGAGCTCTCTGCGTCTGTGCGCACGCACTGCTGACGACCTTTAAGGTAAGATTCGAACCAATTGGTGACTGTCGGAGATACGTTAAGACATGATACGGTGACTATCATGTGGTGCCAAAAAATAAAATGGTTCTTATAATGCTGTTTGTATACTTACCTATTAATAAATAATAATCTTCTATACTTATAATAAATCTGTAGAGAGGTCAATTCTGTACATGAAATATATTTTCAAAATAACTATCAGGTGGTGATTAGGGATCGATACTGATGCAAAAAATGCAATCAGTAAAATTTTTGTCTGTCTGTCTGTCTGTCTGTCTGTCTGTCTGTCTGTCTGTCTGTCTGTCTGTCTGTCTGTCTGTCTGTCTGTCGGTTTGTATGTTCCTTATGGAAACAAAGACTACTCGACGGATTTTAACGAAACTTAGTACAATTATTCTCCATACTCCTGGGCAGGTTTTTGTATACTTTCCAGCAGAGTAGTAAAGGGGAATTTTGGGAAATTTTGGGAAAACGGGAGAAGTTACTCCATTTTTTAAGCTTCCGTCGCGTGTGCAGCCTTAATGGTTAAACTTACATAGAAATCACGTATCACGAAAATATTTTTCATAAAATTCTCTAAAAAAAATTCCTTAACTGTTTATGTCTATCTTTTACGGTTGACTCACAATAACACGTGTAATTCCTGATAGCTTAGCAGTTCGGAACATTCTGATTGTATTTGTTTACTCTTACGTTTGTAAACCTCTCATTCATCCCTAATTAAAATAAGGTAACATTATTACCTATTCAATAAAAAAAGAATCATAGAAATCGGTAGAGAAATACCGAAATTATACATAAAATAAGCCATCGCGCCCGTGACCAAAACCGAATCGTTACTAATTTACTTATAAAATACTAGATGGCGCCAGTAGTTTCATCCTACAACACGTAATGATTTATTTTTTAGATTGTTATAAATACTTCATAGCGTTTTATTCCAAAATTTACTATTAAACGGAAAAACTGAACCGTTCATTAAAGCGCATTCAAAATCACCAAACTACACTGTTTAGGGAGTGCTATAAATTTAATAAATTTAAAACATTGCGCTGAATTTCACAATGCTTGAGCAGTGACTGAAGAAAGAAACCTCGGATATTTAAAAAAACAACGCTACCCGTGCGAAGCTGGGACGATCCACTAGTTAATAATAAAACAGTGCATAGTATGGGTCTTCTTTTTCCTTTAAGAGGTTTACCAGATTCATACAAAGTTGCGATTGATAACTTTGGCTTGACCTAAATAGCAATTTTACTACCGATCTTAATCAGCTTTAAATACACTTGTCTACTTTAAGCTTTGTATTTACCCTTGTAGCAACCTCGGTATCAAAATATTTTTCTAGCTAAATATAAATACAAACTATATAGTTGATACACAGTGGAGTGTGCTGGCCAGTATATCTTTGCTGTTTTGACACAGTAACTTTAAAAAACCACGAATATTATGCTCATGTTTTCTGAGATTGGCCACTAGGACATAAAAGTAAACGTGAAATGCATAAACATGTATGTTGCCATACAAACGAAACAGAGCTGCGGATCTACCTGATTTATTACCTTGTGTCGTCGACAGAGAACCGGAAAGTGACATAAGCTTACTTGATGTTATTCCGCAGAAATATATTCCGTTGGTACAAGGAAAGTTTCTTAGTGTAACTGTAAAAATGTGTCAGCCATTTTGTGATAGTTATGAATTGAAATAAACACAGCTGCAGACTGTACTTTCTCAAGGGATGACAAATAACAACGTCATGCGATTTTCCGCAAGTAAAAGGCATTGGTAAGTAGATACAATTAGATCTCTCTTTGGTGAGAACGTACACATTTTTCTGGGCAACGCTTGGTTTGAAAATACTCTTTGATATGTTTTATTTACAGTAAAATTAGTAAATAACTCTGCCTTATGTTTTTTATTAGTATGTTAGTGGCACCTTTGGTATTCGGAGATTTAAAGTTATTGTATATCACTGCTGTTCTATATGCTCATCACCAGTTATGATTTAGATGACTATTTTTTCGCTATTTTGTTTCAATATAGCTCAAAATTTGTTGACCTCAAGTGCTGTTTCCCATTTTTGGCTATTTCATTTGAACCAAATAATACTTTAATGTTTTATTCTCTTTTCCACAACACACCTGTCAAACAAGTTAACCGCACACACATCACACAAAGTTTCATTAGAAGCATCTGTTCCGAGAAAACTTGAATCATTCGCAAATTGTCACAAAATTCTCCTAAAAGCATTGAACGAAGTTTGAGAAACAATGGGAGGGCCTTGAGAATGAGTTAGCTAAGCCGAGCCGCCAAAAGATGGCGTTGATGTGTAAACTTGACGCATTGACAGCCAAGAAGTTTAATTAACGCGCCGAAACGTGCGCGATTCATGCTGTAGTTTAGGTTATTATAAGTTGCTTCAAGCCGCCATTGAAATTTGACGATGTAATTATATTTCACTTGCTAATAAGTTGTTTGTTGGACTTTAATTTACTTATAATTAGGCTGCTTTATTTGTGTTTGTGTGTTAGTTTTTATACAGATGTTTTTCATTTTTGTTTTTTCTTTCAAATCATATTTTGCGACTCATTGATCAGGGTTTTTATCAGTGAAAGAAAACACTATGATGGAACTTTCTTCACTCAGCCTATACTTGGTCATCGTCAATCAATACCCACGGAATACGTGGGAATGACTACGCTACTGCCTGTAACTAACTTACACCTACATTGTGTACGTATACGGAAGTTAAACTACTAAACAACATTGTATTTGCTGGTAAATGGAAACAGCGGCAAAACTAAATCAAGCTGGACGTTGCTTCAAAGCATTTCATCGATTCTAAATAATGCCCTTCGACAAGTCCTCATTTGATAATTGCTATGATATATTTTAGGAATGAAGCGTGCGTGCGCGTGTCTTGTCGCTTAAAGTGAGATACTATGGAACAGATTACATATAAAAAACATATAAAGCTAAGACTGCTTCCTAGATACCATTAGGTGTTATGCGATCAACGGCCAGAATGGAGAAATGTGTAATAAATATCTAATAAGATATTTGATTAAGAATAAGAAAGTTAGTCATATTTTTAAAGTATAAAATACATGTTTTTCTACATTCATTAATTCCTATTTTCATAATTCTGGGTATTTACACATGAGAGCAACAATTTATGACTACTGGGTACTAGCAGACCAATACAAATCAGACATAATTTATTCAGAATGACAAATAATTTAGCATATAGATAATCAAATGCTAAATCCAACTAGAAAACTGAAAGAAGTCACATGTTTTTCAATGAGACGGTAAACATTTTATCATGAAACATTCGAACCCGAAATCTCAAGTTGTCACTCAAATCAAAACCAAATCGAACAAAAGAATATGTATAAACGTGTCAAAGCAACTGTTGTGTAACATTTATGATATTGAAAGGCCAATAGCAATATTATTCTATGGACATGGTATTCGCTGTACGATTTGACGGGATAAGCAGGAAATATGTCGAGCTCCGTTCCTTTGACCCTTATTATGTCGGTACTAGGATAACTGAGGCCACGGACAACCATTTTTATATCAAATCAAATTATTTATTAATACAGTGTTATTACAAAAAAGGATCAGAAAGGAAACTCATTTCTCGGAAAAACTAAGAAATCCTGACATGAAGCGAGGAGCAGTGACATGACGCTAATTTCGGTGGGAACGGGCCACATAATGAGCAATCCTGTCGAAAAACTTTTAAGTTGTTTGATAATAATTGTGCGATTAAAGTTTAGCGTGTCTGTAGACAAGTTATAGTTTTAAAGTGATCCTTATCTTCATTCTGCGTAATTAGTTATGTTAAGACGGTTATTTCTATACGATTCGACTTAGAAAATAAACCCTTGACCCTAATAATAATAGCACTATTTCATTCCTCTCGTGGCTGTCGTACGAGTTGACTATCGGAACGATGTGTTTTAATTGATTCTATGAATAGAAACTTTATCAGATCCCGCGTTTCACCATTTTAAGTTTTAATCGGTTATCTATTATTATTATTTAATTTTCCACAAGTGAGAAATCAACATCATTCAACTTCATAACCCTTTTAGCCCTTTAGGGAATAAAACTTTAAAATTTTCTTCTCAGTGCTCACTTAACTTAACTACTTACTAGTGCATGTGTAAGAGTAAACGGAGAAAACACTGACTGATTCGGAATCTCTAGGAGTGTCCGACAGGGATGTGTAGCTTCTCCGTTGCGGAAGCGAATGTTGGATGTGGCTCCAGAAAAATTTGTAATGTTAGATTATGTGACCGAGTGAGAAATAGTGTTATTCGTTAAAAAATGTGGCGTGATAAATGATATTGTAGGAAAGATATAAAAAGGAATGTTGAGATGGTTTGGGCGCATAGAGAGGATGGATAATAGAAAATTGGTAAAAGGGATCTATAGAGCTAGTGTGAATGGTAATGTTAGTAGAGGACGACCACGGAGAACACACTTGGAACAAATAAAGAGTGTGCTCAAAAAGGCAGGCGTCCGTAGTAGAAAAATAAAAGAGCATGTATAAAAAGATTGATGGATGTAAACGAAGCTAGAGAGGTTTGTCAGTATCGTACGAAGTGGCGATCCATAGTCTCTGCCTACCCCAATGGGAACTAATGGCGTGAGTATATGTATGTATGTATGTATGCTCACTTAAATCATAAAGGGAACTACTAAACTCAACGTTAATTTTCTAAGTGCTTCAGTTCAGATTCTTGTTTGTTAACTCAGTCCGTAAAGATAAATTACAATATATCTATAGAAAACGCTCAATGAAAGCTTATATCCGTAGCCTGTCTCCAGTACAAACCAATATGACGTTGTCTCATTCGTTGAAGGTCTTATGAAGAATCTTATTAAAAGTTGGACGGAAATTTTATGTAACGGTTGATCGTTGGGATCCGAACGGAAGATATTGTGAATCTCACTGTGGAAGATCAGTCAACCTTTAAGATTGAGGAGTGAGATCACGAATTTTCTTGGGAATCGATGACAAGATTTTATTTAATATTTTATTCAAATATATTATTTCACCTGTTAAGTTAGGGTTAGTTAACAATAACATGATTACTTAAGAATATAACTCTTATTTTGTGTACTAGAATGTATGATTTCTATGTGTATTGTTTTTAGTTAAGTAAGTTAATTTTATTTTTATTTATTCATTTATTTCAGACGTTACAACATCCATATATTTGTTAGTAGACAGTGAAAATTACTTAAACCTATTGTTAGTATTATTATTATTATTATTATTGTAATTTATATAAAATCTTATGGTGTCGTCACTTTGCCACACTGTACGCGGTACATTCCCTGTTCCAGTGAATGGTCCGCACCCAGTGAGCCAAAATGGGACAGTCAAAACGTTCAACAACAGCCCTCACGATGCTGTTGCTACTGGCTCGCACCCGTGCCATCAACGAGGCAGTTCGTTTGCGAATTAACCCATAAAAGTCATCGGTTCGCTCTCTCGCGAACATACCAGATGCACTACAAAAGCGTGACAGCCGCAACAGCATCCTGAAGGTGTTGTTGTACTGCACACGGAGCTTATTAAAAGCTTTTTGTGTATAGTTTGTCCAGAGGCTACTTGTATACATGGTCTGACAAAACGCTTTAAAAAGCGTAACCTTGACGTCAACTGAGCAGTTGGAGAAACGGCGAATAAGCATATTTCCTCTAATGCACAAAGATCTTCGCTCTCTTTCAATGTCAATGTCGTCACTGAGATTCTCACTTAAGATATGGCCCAAGTATTTAAAATGAGATACCTTATTAAGAGGTACGCCATTTAAGCAAATAGGTGGTATTTTTCGCTTCTTTTGTACCCCATTGGAAAACATCATATATTCAGTCTTTTTTATGTTGTATATCAAACCATGAGATTCAGCATACGACTCACAGATATTCAACATCTTCCTCATTGCGGCTATCGACGGACTCAGTAGTGCCATATCATCAGCATAACTTATATTGTTTATGTAAATACCATTGATGCTGCAACCGACCCCAGCCCCGCTGAGTTCCTCAATAAGCGCATTAATATACATATTAAACAGTATTGGAGAAGTTAGTCCACCCTGTCTCAATCCACACTCGAGCTGGTATGCATTAGATAACGCGTCATCCCATCTCACGTAATTTATCTGGTTCGTGTACCAATACTGCAATATAATCAAGAGTTCATCTGGAATCTTTCCCTTAAGTTTAGTCCAAAGTATGTCATAAGATACCAAGTCGAAGGCTTTAGACAAATCCAAGAAACATACATATACCGGCGTATTCCTATCCACATAATACTTCACTGTACTTTTAAGACACAGTATGGCTGACTCTGTAGATAACGAGCGTCTAAAGCCAAACTGGGCATCATGAAGTTTCAGATGATTATCGAGATGAGAGTTAATCATGTGATCAAAGACCTTTGCAATTGTAGTGGCCAAAGAAATTGGTCTGTAGTTAGATTTATCACATATATCTCCTGTCTTACACTTCAGTACTGGCACAACAAATACCTTAATCATATCTGTCGGTAGATATGAGTGAGACACACACAATGAGTAAAACAGAGACAACACACGAATGGCGTTTTCACCCGCGAACTGTAAGTGTTCAATTGTCAACCCGTCGTGACCGGGAGAGCGACCTCTGTGGATGCCTTTGATGGCGTGTTTGACATCGGCCGATGTAAACGTCATCAATGTTCCCTTCCCCTCAGAGCCTACCTGCAGGTTTGAATTGGATTGACCCAGGGTAGAGCTTACAGAAAAGTGGTTTACAAACATATTAGCAATATCACTTGGCTCAGACACGCCCTCCACGCTCACGGGAAGGTTTGGTTGGATATTGAGTTCATTTGTTGATTTCCAAAATGCCTTAAAGTCTTTGTTATACCTATGTGTTGCTATGATATCCATCTTTATGCGTTCCTGGTTATCAATACACCATTTTAACTTCGATTTAAATGCACGTCGCGTAGTACACATGTCATCATAAATGCTACCAATCCGAGGTTTACCGTATAAACACCAATTAGTATAACATTTTCTAGCCTCCACATGAGCATGTTTAACGTGTCTGTTCCACCCTATCACATGATTGGTTCGCCTTTTTTTGGATTTACACTTAGAGTAACTTTTAATCGA
Source organism: Bedellia somnulentella (assembly GCA_963576735.1). Lineage (NCBI taxonomy): Eukaryota > Metazoa > Arthropoda > Insecta > Lepidoptera > Bedelliidae > Bedellia > Bedellia somnulentella. The sequence continues at coordinate 16,309,481 of OY755189.1, read as the reverse complement.
GGCTTCACATAAAATAGAGACAATTTGAGTATATATATTCGCAACAATTTGTCGGTGATTAATATCTGTACAAAAGTTACTTTTACAACATTCAACACATTCTTGAGGAAATACAACATTTTTAAATAGTTTTTCTGACTCTTCCTGATAAGTATTGATCTGTTCGTTAGTTCGTTCTCCCCACGCAACCCCCTCACGGAATCTAGGTTTAAGAACAGCAACTTTTGGTCTTAGTAACGATAAATTACAATCTACAAATAGAGGTAAGTGGTCGGACCAAAACACGTCGTATCTGATGTTCACACCCTCAACGGTATTCCACGCAGCGTCAGACACTAGACAGTGATCAAGCCACCTCCTGCTTCCACATGATTCACTAATAAAAGTATAATTGTCAGAAAACATACCCAATTTATCGAAGTCCACACATTTCAGTTGCAAATCCACACAGTACTGTAACATTTCACTACAGAAAACCTCTCCGACATGAGCATTAAAGTCACCAAGTATGAAGATATTGTCCGCGTCGTTACAATTAATTATGGCTCCAAGTTCGCCCATACATTCACTAAACTCTGGTAAATTGTCCACGCAATCCGTCGGCATATATACGCTGGCTAATAACAATGTTCTATTATTAACTATCGCTTTGATTGCACATATACGCACACTTTTGCACTCTATGACGGACACCGAATCGAAAATCCCTTTTCTCCATAATATGCCGACCCCACCGTACGGTCTTCCTCTCAGCAAACCTGCCCCACTATCCACTGCTGACTTTCCAGTGTATTCGAACCCTCCATGTATTGAGCCGAGGAACGGGATATCATCGGGTAGAAGCCAATGTTCTTGTATTGCGATTACATCACATGTATTGCATAAATATTTTATACACCCTGCCGACCTTTTCACCGATTTGCAGTTAAAACTTACAAACCGGGCTGAATCCGTGTATTTAGTTTTAGTCGCCATTTTTTAACAGTATTTAATTTTGCCTTATCTGTGTCTATACGTTTTTTCAAATAGAATATAATCAAATAGTTAAACAAGGATTAACTTTTGATACGTTTGAATGGGTTCACATTTCAAAAAAAAACTTTTTTGGGTAACAACGCCTAAGAAACGTTACTTAATGTAAATTGTCTTATAATAATAATAATAATAATAATAAAACTCTTTATTGCACATTACAAAATAAAAACAACAATTACAAATAAGATCGGTATAAAAGCCAAAGTACAACTGGCGGTCTTATCACTAAGAGCGATCTCTTCCAGACAACCCATTAATGGAAAGATTTGCTGGATTAAAAACATGTTCGGTAGATGTCCAATAAATTAAACTGATTTGCTTAAAAACTAAAAATTATTCATCAAACTATTATCTATCTATTTTAAGTATTACTAAATATTTATTAAGTTCTAATACACTTACAGATACAGATAGTATTCCATAAAATAAATAATATTCAATAAATACAATACATATGCAATATATATAAAGATTTTTAAATAAAATACATATATACATTTTACGACATAATATATAATAGAATATATAAACTTTTGTATGCAACACAAATAATATTATAATGTTTCGGAAAGGAAGTGTTTTTTTACCATTTTCTTGAAAATAGGGAGAGACTTGGCTAATCGCACCTCTACAGGAAGACCGTTCCATAGTTGTACAGCCTGGACGGTAAAGGAGGAACTGTAAAAATTGGTGGAATGGGAAGGGGTACTCAACAAAAGATTGTGGTAAGAACGCAGATTGAGGTCATGTGAAGAGTGAAGGAATTGGAAACGCTCTTTAAGGTAGGAGGGGGTGGCAGGATTAAACAAGATAGAGTACAGGAGAGACAGAGTATGTGCATTCCGGCGGAGACGAATTGGAAGCCACTGAAGTTTATTGCGATACGCAGAGACATGGTCATATTTACGCAGTCCGAAAATAAACCTAATACATAAGTTTTGTAAGCGCTCAAGTTTGTTCAGTTGATCTTCAGTTAGATCGAGATAGCAGGTGTCAGCATAATCAAGAATAGGTAGTAGAAGAGATTGGGCTAACGCAGTTTTGGTAGCAGTAGGGAGAAAGTTACGTAGCCTCCTGAGGGACCCTGCTGACGCAAACAGCCTCCGGCTTACTAATTCCAGTTGCGGTACCCAAGATAAGGTGCTATCTATCATCACACCAAGGTTTTTTACAGCAGTGCTGAAAGGAATGGATGTGCCATCAAATAAAACAGGCGGTAGTGATTTATAGTCAATCTTGGAAACAATTCGTGAGCTACCAACTATAATTATTTGCGTTTTATTCGGATTAACTTTCAATCCATATGCTTCACTCCATTTCAAAATTTGCATTAAATCATTATTAATTAAGCTTATGGACATATTTATTTGGTCAAAATTAGCCTGTGTGTAAATCTGAAGATCATCTGCATAAAGGTGGTAGGAAGAAGTAAGTTTATGAGAAATGGAGTTAATAAATATAGCGAATAAGAGAGGAGACAACACACCACCTTGTGGAACACCGGCATTTAACTCAATCCACGGAGACATGGCATCTTCGAGGTGAATGCGCTGCCGACGCCCCAGTAGATAACTACGAAACCAGTCAACTACCGTTGGAGATATGTTAAGAGAACGGAGTAAAGCAAGTAATATTTCGAAGTCAACCGTATTAAAGGCGCTACTAAAATCAAGCAGTGCTAAAACAGTCAGCAGTCCCTTATCCATTCCCAAACGCATGTCATCAGTTATTTTGATCAAAGCCGTTACAGTACTATGGGAAGGGCGGAAACCAGATTGGAAGGGGTTAAGCAGATCATTCCTAGTGAGAAAATCACTTAACTGTTTATGTACCAGTCGTTCAAGTACTTTAGAGAGGAATGGCAGAATAGATATAGGACGATATTCAGAGAAGGACTTAGGATTAGCTTTTTTGGGAATAGGAGTGACCTGGGCTTCTTTCCATACCATAGGGAAGGATTCTAAGGATATGGAATTATTAAGGATTTCAGTAATAACAGGAAGAATAAGGTCTAGGATAGGCAATATCATTTTTCGACTAATACAATCACCACCTACTGCGTTTGACGTAATGGACATAATATTCTTCTTAACATCACAATCGGAGAATTGACAAAAATTAAAGGGAGGATAATCCGGAGCTGGTAGTGTAGAAAGAAAATGTAATGTTTCAGCTTTTTTAACACCATCAAAAGTAGATGTTGTGGAGAAATGGTTGTTAAGCGAAGTGATGTCTAGATCTTTTGGGATAGAATCGTGACGAGATTTTCCAACTCCTAAGGATCTAAGAAACTTCCAGACTTTAGCTGGATCGCCATTTTCAACGGATTCGTGGATGTGGTTTCGCTGTCCATCCCTACACACCTTATTGCAGTGATTCCGAATCGACACATACTTTTCCTTGTTTAGATCTGATGGTCGCGACTTAAACTTTGACTTGGCTCGTGCTTTTTTCATCAATAGATCCCTAATTTCGTCTGTGAGCCATGGTGCCGGAAAATGCTTCATTTTAACTGATTTAACGGGAGCGTGAATATCGTACAGTGCCGTAAGTTTTGTATTAAAACTGTTGACTTGTTCATCGATAGTAGCTGCTGTGGTACATGTCATCCAGTCAATATTAGAAGCATCATGTCTCAGCTTATCCAGATCTATACTACCAAAACTGCGCTGCAGAAGAATTTTAGACTTATTTTTAGGGGGCCGGACTTTATAGGACAAGAATATTAGATCGTGATGAGAAAAAGCATCTGCAGCAGTTTGGCCATGCAGAGCCACGTGGTTAGGGGAGGAGACCGCTATAAGGTCGAGAAGAGATGGCGTGCAATTTGGTAAGTTATGAGTGGCATTAAGGGGTAATATATGAAAATTACTGCCATGGAATATCGAAGTTAGGGATTTAGAACGCGAATCACCTTTTAAGAGGCAGGTATTGAAGTCACCCATAATAATTGAGTGATCGTAAGAGGGGGTGAGATCTTCTAAGATCTTCTCAAAAGAAGGAAAAAAATTTAATTGAAGTGACGGACTATAGTAGACACCCAATAAAACCTTATTGTGTCCTAAGACTAATTCTAAGAAAAGGTGTTCACCGGCATTTGATGGCGGGGGTTGGGTTGAGGTGCTGATAACTGAATATGGAATATGGGCCCGGAGAAAGATAGCAACTCCGCCACCACGGCCGTTTACACGATCGTTTCTTATTAGCTGAAAACCTGGTAAAGAGTATGAAGCTGAGGGAAGACATGGTTTGAGCCAAGATTCAGAAACAAGAATTGCGTGAATACTGTTACTATTGAATGAAGACAACATATCGGGAAAGTGAGCTGGTATGCTTTGAGCGTTAATATGAATAATATTAAAATTTGTATGAAGTGGAGAGAAATGGGCATGTATCGTTTCAGCTAGTGAGGGAACACTGTAAAAGCTGCCGCTACTGTCCAAGTCGTCGTCAGAGGAAGAGAAGGATTGGTAAACATCACTCGTATCATCATCACTCGGGTTTTGTTGCATAATTATTATAGACTATAAAAATTAAGTGTGTATTTTAATATATAATGAATAAATACGAGATATATATATATATATATATATATTTATAATAATAAATAGTTATAAATACTAATTAAAAAACTTATAGGTTTGTATACCAAAAAATACAAACAATGAACCACCACTTGCCAGCTGGGTGGATGAAAAGCTATTACAAGTACATTATATAAATAGTTCCAAGAATGTAAGCAATTTAAAAGAAACCTCGAAAATAAGTAACATTAAAAAAAAGTTAATTTGGCTCCAATATGTAAGTACATAAAACGCAATAATTTACAAGGTAATTTGTAACACACATTGGCGAAATTATTAAACTAATATGAAAGAAGCCACAATCCAAAAATTGGCTGCATGGTTAAAAAAACCTTTGCCTGTTCATTAAACATAAAAGAGAAGAAAAAAAAAAAACTGAGGTTGTTATTGTTATTGTCAAAAATTATACATCGAAAAATGAAAAGAAAAAGTTTACCATTTACCCTGCAATGAAATTGTGTTGTACAAATCACCTTAAAGTAGTAATTTATGTGATTAAAACGTTACATTTAAATAAGAAGAATGTGGAGCAATTTATACTAAAAACAGAAAAAATAGGGATGTTTTAGCCTACTTATGAAAAACATACAATATAGATTACTGTTACTTCTTTGCTGCGCGTACGGGCCTGGTTGTCTTCGTCTTCTGGGGTTTCGGAGGTAAATTAGAAGTGCCTGCATTGGAAACAACGGGTGCAGGACCGCTCGGAACTTTTCTCAACTCAGCAACAGTAATTACACGATGCCGCGATCCATCCGGTGCCAAAATATGAACAAACCCTTCGCGGGTCCAGCATTGCGTCACTCCAAACTTCTCCCGCGCTGCAATGAAGGCATCGTGTCGCCGTTTAGTCAGGAACTCTGATAATGTGACTCCGGTACCCTTAAGTCTTGTTTTGGAAGACCATGCCTGATCCCGAACAGCCAGGTCTCTAAACTTGAGCAATATAGGTCTAGTTCGATTGCCTATAGAGCGCCCCATACGTTTACAGCGGCTAATGTCAGTGGAAACAAAACTAGTAACACAGAGCTTCTCAGTGACCAACTTTGTAGCGAGCGCAGTTGTGTCTTCATCTTTGGTCTCAGCCACACCATGAATGAGAAGGATTTTGCGCCTGCTTCGCATCTCCAATTGGTCTGTCTCGTGGGCTAGCATCTCTATCTGCTTCTGGAGACAGGATATCGTCTGGGTTACAAACAGGCGGAATGCAACAAATTCTGCGGAGATACCAGCGACAGAAGCTTCAGGTGCACTAGAATGATGCAGCTTATCTTCAAAGGCTGCCATCCGCTTATTGAGTGCATCCTTCATACCATCCAGCGAGTCTTGGATTAACTTGGCCTCCATTGTGCAGGACAGTGTAGTTTTTTAAGGTTAGTTTTTTAAACCTGATGGCTCCTTATAGATAATAATTGCTGGCAAGTGTTAGTTCACTAAGTGACTTTAGAACATTAATTTAATCACTTTTATGTACAAATCAATTAAATATTAAATTTTTATCAAGAGAGCACTGTTTCATTTCTTACATCTACCCCCAAAAAAAAAAAAAAAAAAAAAAAAAAAAAAAAAAAAAAAAAAAAAAAATATTTCGAAGTATTTAAGATATTTATATATATAAATATCTTAAATACTTCGAAATTGAAAATCATAGCGCAGTTGTACTCTTCAATTTAGTTGTAACACATTTGTAGAGTGTTGTATAATAACGTAATTATTCAATTAATTAATTTTCTGTGTAGTGTCTGCTTAAAATAGCACTACCCCATTTTTTCCGATGGGTGTACGTAAGAGGCGACTAATGGTATTGGGGCTTCAAAGGGATTTTTGGGGATGCGGTTGGAGACCCACCACCAACAACCTTTATTGTACCATCTTTTCCCCACTCAACTTTCCAAAAGTGGCTTAGGAATTTCTGATTCCTTAGCTCTGGCTACCCCTTCTAGGGGTTTATAGCCGTGAGTATAGGTGAAGTATATTAGGAAATTGTTAGCATATTTTAACAAAAATACACTACGCAAGGAATGTATGAAACTTTTACCAAATTTATCTGCAATAAATTCCAAACCGTTAAAAATCAATCTATTCAAAATGACACAAACGTGTGCAAAGTTAGTTTCGAGAGTTTCCGAACATGCCGCTTAATAGCGCGAAATATGTTACACCAAAACTTCCAACGTGAAGAATTTGTATCGAGAAGGTTATATGACGTTTTAAGTTGACGTTTAGTTATAATATACTATCACCCACACATACGCTGCATGCTTCTCTTTCATTGTATTTGGAAGAAATATATTAGAAGAAAATACTTTGTTTAAAATATAGAAGAAAATTATTAAATATCCATACAAATGCAGAGAAGCGTTAAGACATCAAAATCAAGTATTGTAACTAATAAATAAAAGATGAATTAAGGAAACCAAAAATTTCCTTTATTTATCCTTTACTTATCAGAAATAGTCCCCACATGAGGTTTTTATGAACAAAAACATTCTAATCAAGTATTTTATGTTTGCACTCTTGCTAGTACTAAAATCACCAGCCATCAAAAAAAATACTCTTAGAAATTCTGAACTAAAATCACCCCAACATAGAGTGCAACAAATAATCCTTTTTATAGTTTTAATTAAGTCCGTTACTCTAGCTGCTTAAACAACATCTTTAGCTAGATTGAACAATGAAAACACTAGAATAAAGACGCTTTCACAATGTCGCAGAATGGAACGAAGTACAAAGGCTGAACGACACATTACGGAAGTAAACTAGCTCACAGTAACAAACTTTAGCATAACCGCAATTACGGTACAGTGCTTCGGTTATAGACTCCATTTATCATTTTTATAGCTCGGAGTGAGAAAAGATGGAGTGCGAGTGAATTGGTGCGCATTTAAGTTTTCTTTGCGTTGTTTGTCTGTGCATTTTAACTTTTAATTATAACGTCGACTATCAACTAGAATTGTGAATTAGTATAAAATATAGAACTCTATTTTATTTTACAGTTTTTTATGAATGCAATGTACTTATGCAACCTTATATTTAACCACCATTTTCACGCTATTTATACGCTACTTACTTTTCAAAAATGTTCTTTGCAAGGATGTCACGATTTCGGATCCCACTAACCTACTAAGGGCTACAACAGACAGTTAAAAATGTTATTTTAATATATACAACCATCCATATCTTACGGCTACAAATCCCTAAAAGGGTAAGCTATAATTTCAGAATCGAAGCATAGATAGCATCTTCAGAATCAGAAATAGGGTGTGCCCAAAGGCAGGCGTCAGAAGTAAAAAAATAAAAGAGAATGTATGAAAATATCGTACAAAATGGCGAACTGTAATCTCTACCTACCCAATTGAGTAAAATTGCGTGAGTAGATGTATGTATGTATGTATGACGCTCTAAAGGTATGAGTTAGCATTGTTGATGATTTAATTTCATTGTTTAAGACCTAAAAATATGTAGATATTTAATAAAGTTTTGAGACACTAATTAGTTTTTTCTTGTCTAAAGACTATACCAACACTGCACTTAACCAAATTTAATAGTTGGACTTTCTCGAAACAAAATAAAATCTATTTGATTTTCATAAAAATATATAATAATACATTTCCTCTTAAGGCAAAAGAAACCAGCTAAGCTGATGTTGACCTGAGGATGACATGAAGCAGCGGAGATTTCTAGCTAGCGCTTGTCTCTTTAGAAGTAGCTTAAGTTTGAGGAAGTATTACAAGTAGTAAAAACATACTAGGAGAAAATGCATTATTAAAACTAATATTTATTAAATGAAATATTCCATATCCTGCTAACACTTAGCATAAAAAGATATTACTACTAAAAGAATTCGAAACCTAACATGATATTAGTACTCATGAGATGCCGAATACCTTTAAAATATGGACAAACGTTTTGGTTTCATGAACTTATAATTTTAATAGACGAAAAGGAATGATTTTGTAAGACTTTTTTGTCTTTTAACTATTGAATGAATTATATGAAACGCATCGTCTATTTATTTTAGTGTGTACTACTGAAAAAGTACAAGTATATACGTACTCTTACAAAACGGGGGTAGGTCTACCCCCTATCACGTGTGTAAGCTGTCTAAGCAAAACTTGGGTACTCTGAACACCAGGTGACACTGTTGAGTAATGTTCAGAAGTATCAGTACCTCTGCCAACTTGATTGTATATATATGTAATGTTTTCAAACAAATTTCGTTAACTTACGTATTGCTAACAAAGTCAAACCACTTGGTCATACTTAATCTAAGGTATGAAATAAAAAATATTTTACATTGATGTTATAGTTAAATAAATGAGTTCTAAAATCGTTTATAGGAAGTTAAAAAAATTAAACACTGGTAAATATTTTTGGTTTTTAATAACTTACGAACAAACTTGAAAAAACCTTAACAATATCACTATTAACAACTAATGAAATTATGACTTCAAAAAAATTACTATGCTAAATATAGCACGAGATATAAGTTTTCAACGAAATAAGTTAACAAAAAACATTACTATTAACTACACTATAAAATGACATTCTCCTTTAATATACAAGCATCAATGTTATACAAAAATGTCTAAACTATGATATTACAATACTGATTAAGCTTATATAATCTTTCGATCTCTTCTTTTACACTAATTTAGTTTTTCTACACTCCGTTCAGATTTTCCACTCAAAATTTAATATTACAACATTTTTGGATACCCAGAAATTATGCCTTTAATGTTGTATTTTTGTATCTACAAATAAAAAAAATGAATTACCGTGTAGGGCCGACTTAGAATGTCACTACCCCTTTCTACCCATGGGTGGCGTAAGAGGCGGCTAAGGCTATGGGGCTTTTTTAAGTAGTTTTTGGGCGATGTGGTTGGAGTCCCAATGATACTTTATTTCTACCATCTTCTCCCCTATCAACTTCCAAATGTGGCTGAGGAGTTTCTAGCTCTGAAGCTCCCTTTTTAGGATTTATGACCGTGAGTATACGAATGCATGTAAATTGACGTCTTTTTCTAATACTAAATATCCTATTCCACTAAATTCACTTATCGCATAAGTTCACTGTAGATAAAATGTAGATAATCCAAACACTAAAGTAGGCTTTAAGTTATGCTAAGAGTTAAAAATATTTATGTTAGTTTTAAGGAAACAAAGGTCACATTTATCGACTGTATTTAGAGACTAAAGTAGTCAACGCTAAATAATATAAATTCAGATGATTTTCTTGTTCAATGATAACGAAGTAGTTTGATCATAACACCGACTGTTGCCGTTCTATCGCAAACTGTTGGATACGTTGAATATATGATAGGATATGCCTTCGCAGCTCTTCCAGTTTACTTCTCTTTCTTAGGTAAGAAAATTGACATGACTGAAACACCTGCAAATATAATAAATAATGAATACAGAAAACAGTACCGAGAACAAGATATGACCCACACGGAATAATATAGCAAAAACCAACAATATTAAATTTAAATCTTTTTGTTCATGAAAACCTCATGTGGGGAGGGGATTATTACTAATAAATAAAGAATAAATAAAGGAAATAGTAAGGAATTAGTAAAAAATTCAGAGGTAGGAAACGCAAACACTACTAAAACGTGTGAAAGAAATAAAGGATAGGAGAATTTCGCGCTGGCAGCCATTGACACAGTAGCTCAATTGGCAAGAGCGACGGGGGCGTATACCCGAGGACGCGGGTTCGAATCCCGCCTGTGTCGAAATTTTTCTTTCCTTTATTTATTCTTTATTTATTAGCAACAATATTAAAATTTCTAGCATTTTTTTTTTATCCATTTCCCATTTCTCATGGGTGTCGTAAGAGAAGCCTTAGGATTTTGGCACTTCTTAAGTGATTTTTTTAGGTGTGTATGTCTCCAATACAAACATCCCTTATTTTATTAATTTTTTCCCGCTCAATTTCCAAAAGTGGCTGAGAAATGATCAATTCTGAAACTCTAGTTGCCCCTTCCTATTCATTAGCTTCCAATGGTTATGCTTTGATTTCAGCCACAGTCTTCCATTAGTTCTTTGATTAAGATTCACGATTAGATCATAGTGAAAAAGAATTCAAGTAAGTATACAATAAGAGTGTTTTTAAATTCACCTATGAAATAAACCTATTTGTATAATACAATCTAATTTCATTTCGGCATTTTTGATATGCCGCCAGATATATTCTCTATGTGACTACAATTTATCCCCAATAAATAGAATTTCACTATCTCTAATGCATCATTTACTCAAACACTTTCAAGTTAACCACTCGTGACGTGACACATAAGAGCTCTGTTATTTACTAAGTACTCGACATAGTTCAAGTGCTAACCCTCTTAACCCTTCTCTTCGGAGACACTGTTTCTGTCATTACGTAACTTATAATCCGGTGTAGTCCGTGAGACCTCTCATGTAATTTATTACTTATGATAAATGTGACGTCACACTGTTAACATATTAGTTTGTAACCTAATCTTGTAGTCAACATAGAAAAGCTACGGTTATATTAGTATTTTAGGGTAGTTTAAGATTCATAACTAAATATATATGAGTTTGAAAGATTTATGCTTTTATTTCTGTAAAGTCAATCAGGTGTACATTTTGAAATTTTAGTTTAGCAATATGTGTTTAAATATTTGAATAAAAAATTGAACTATAATTTAAGCCACTGAACGAATAACTATGTATTTTGTAAATAACCGCATCGGCGCATATAGATTAACAATAATTTTACAGTTTAATAAAATACTGGTATTTGTTTCAATAGCAGGATCCATTCCAGGTAAATTAAAATATATGAGTCAGCATCAAGAAGATTTTAAAATAAAAATAAATAAAAATTCGCTAGAAAACAATTCCATATAAAATATACATACATATACTCACGGCTGTAAATCCCTAGAAAAGGTAGCCAGAGCTAAGGAATTAGAAATTCCTCAGCCACTTCTGGAAATGTGAGGGTCTCCAACCGCATCGCCCGAAAATCGCCTAAAAACCCTACCGTTAGTCGCCTCTTACGTACACCCACCGGAAGAAATGGGGTAGTGCTATTCTAAGCCGTCACAACACAGCTTAAAAATAAATATGGGGTAGTAAAATAAAATAGTTTGCGCCCTATTCTCAGAAGTATTGAATTTACACACACAATTTCATCAGATAGAATCGATCAAACCGTTTCAGACGAGGCTCACTCATTGTCAACGTTTCAGCGGAAACTCACTTTAACTGAAATTTCATAGATATACAATTTACAACGGTTTTAATGTCTTTATATTACAAGGCTGTATAGTGTCGGCTTAGAATAGCACTACCCCATTTCTTCCGGTGGGTGTACGTAAGAGGCGACTAACGGTATTGGGGCTTTTAAGGGATTTTTGGGCGATGCGGTTGGAGACCCCCAACAACCTTTATTTCACCATCTTTTCCCCACGCAACTTCCAAAGGTGGCTGAGGAATGTCTCATTCCCTAGCTCTGGCTACCCCTTCAAGGGATTTATAGCCGTGAGTATATGTATATATGTATGTATGTAAATGTCTTTATATTACAAGGCACGCATTTTCCCGTGTTTATTATTGTCTCGTTATGTGACACAAATGTTTAACCACCCTTAATTTATGTTAATTGGTTACCTAAAACCACTTATACATTGATACTTATTTACATATACTTGCTCCATAGTAACAGTAAATTGTAATTTGTAAACATAATGTTGAAATAGATCCTTACTAATATAATAAATGGGAAAGTGAGTTTGTTTGTTTGTTTATTTGTTCCGCTTTCACGCCGTAACTACTAAACCGATTGCTTTGAAATTTTGCAGACATATATTTAGAAGTCTGAATTAAATAATAGAATTCTTTTTATTACGGAAAAAATGATATTTCTGAGGGAAATTGTGGGAATGAGAAGTTTTGGCAATATAACCAAATTCCACACGAGCGAAGCCGTGGGCGGAAAGCTAGTAAAGAATATATAAAGAAAAGAAAAATTTCGACACAAGCGAAAAACAATTTTTTTTTCCTTTATTTATTCTTTATCTATTAGTAATAATCCCCACATGAGGTTTTCATGAACAAAAAGATTTAAATTATATAATGTTGAAATTTTGAGAAATAAGATATAGTGTGTAGTGCCGGCTCAGGACAGCACTTCCCTATTTCTTCCCATGGGTGATCGTAAGAGGCGACTAAGGGTATTGGGACTTCTTAAGGGATTTTTGGGCGATGCAGTGGGAGACCCATCACCGACCACCTTTATTTTACTATCTTTTCCCCCTTTAGCGTCCAAAAGTGGCTGAGGAGTTTGTTATTCTAAAGCTCTGGCTACCCCTTCTCGGGATTTAAAGCCGTGAATATATGTATGTTATATATGTACATTGCCTCTTAGTTACCATCGTTAATTAAATTATCATGATCATTGATTTATGAGTATTATCGCCTTTTTAAATTGTTGGTGTCATGTGTATCTATAATCTGTATTTCTACTTTACTTTATTTACTAAATATGAAATATATTTGTTGCAGATGACTTACACAACATAACTGCAGCGAGACAGTAAAAAGGTATTTCGCACGCCAAACTCAGTAGTATGGGAAACGAGACGTTGCCTAGCAACGTGCCCACCCGCCCGCAGAACATCATGATGGACATCGCGAGGGTCCTGGAATCAAAAAAATCGTCAATTTTGCACACACTCGGCCATCATTCCTGAAACGGGGTAGCCAGAGCTTCAGAGCTGGAAATAGAAACATACGTCACGAAATCATCAATATTGCACACACATATACTCACGGCCATCCCAAAAAGGGGTAGCCAAAATTGAAAACTCATTTATTTATTGATTTAAATAAGGAACACCAGCAGTTAATACAACAGACATACCAGTGGTAAATTTTATATTAATGTAAATTTGAAAACCATTAAAGGTGAATTAATTAATTACTACATTTGGAAGTTCATAGACAAGATGGTAGGTAAAGTTTTTTTGGTGATGGGTCCGCATCGCCCAAAAACCTCTTAATAAGCCCCGTACCCTTAGTCGCCTCTCACGACACACGTGAGTAGAAAAGGGAAGTGAAATTCTAAGAAGGCACTACACAGCACAATTGGCCTAGACTTCGTTCTTCAAACATACCCTTTTTATATATTTTAAATGGATAAAGACATCAAACTAAACAACTTTTCCTAAGGAATCCTTATCTAAAATATTGCAATTTTCAAAATAATTAATGATTAAAAAATGTCGTACCTAGATCAAACTGGGAAAGTATGGTGTGGTTGTTAGCCCAAAGTAAAATAAAAAAACACATATGATCAAATCACAAGATGTTTTTTAATGGATCGTAAAACAAAAGAAGGTTCGTGTTGGGCCCAAAAACACCCAAATAAATAAAGGTTGTTGGTGATGGGTCTCCAACCGCATCGCCCAAAATTCCCTTAAAAGCCCCAATACCGTTAGTCGCCTCTTACGTACACCTACCGGAAGAAACGGAATAGTGCTATTCTAAGCCGACACTACACAGCAAACCTAAAAAAAATACAAAATATCTTAAAAATATTGATTACGTTACAAATACCTTAACCCTTACCGCAGCCCCTACAACAGAGTGTAGTATGATAAATAATAACCTTCGTTCTTTTTACTTATAGACTTTTTGTTCAATCGAGTAGAAAACACCAAATTTTACTGAGGATACCTAACATGAAACTCATCTGGAAACTTACCTCGAACTAGTAGGGAAGGTCTCAATATTAACAGCGTGTGCCAAACTTATCATGCTCTGGCTCAGCGCAGTGCCCACTGCAAACAGAGCTACGACCTGGAACTTGCTGTTAGACCAGCGAAGGCCAGCTAAACTGGCGCTGAGAATGGCCCCACATGTGAATAGTAAAACTTTTTTGCCAACTTTATTGACTAAAACGCCCGTGATAATAAATGGGACACCGGATACTAGGCCTATTGTGATTGTGTTTATGTAGGTTTCATCTCCACTTAAGTTCTGAAACAATAAAATGTAGATTTTATCGTAGCAAAAAGACAGACTAAATATGTTTTTCATTGAAACACAAATATAAATAAGACATACACATTATACATAGTTAAAGGCGTACGTAACAATAAGCACTAAAAATAAAAAGGTAACCTTAAAATAGGTCCATAAAAAGCCCAACAAAAACAGAACATTAAACAGAGGAACAGTTAATTTAAATCTCTTTGTTCATGAAAACCTCATGTGGGGATTATCCATATCCATACTAATATTATAAATGGGAAAGTGAGTTTGTTTGTTTGTTTGTTCCGCTTTCACGCCGTAAATACTGAACCGATTGCTTTGAAATTTTTCAGACGTGTAGTTAAAAGTCTAAATTAAATAATAGGGTACTTTTTATCCCGGAAAAAATATGTTCCCACGGGAAATCAAAAATATTGTTTGCTTACTAAATGCATTGGAGATGGCGCTGTGTATCGTTTAAAACAACGTAAAATATTGTAAACTAATATAAAAATCAAAATTTAGAAGCTTAATGGTACGGTAATGCATCCCCGAAAATAAGGAACTCCCGAGCCATGATGTACTATTTTTTTATCGTATACATTTTTTTTTACATCTACTTATATTGCAAACGAATATTAACATGTAAATATAGAAACTAAATGAAACGACGACGATTCCTTGAAACTAAGGAATCCGCAAGAGTTCTCATAGGAACATCAAAAAACCTTAACTCATATATGGCTCAAAATATTGCAGCGATTATTTTTATCATCGATGGAATTCACATCAGACACTTTGTTAATGTTCATTTTGGAAAGATGAAGGGGTTTCATCAATTTAAATGACAAATTTGTTTATCAATAGTAAGACTAATGTGAAATAATGCGTAATAAAAATTTGACACCGCCCCGGTAACGTCTCCTTGGCGTAGCGGTATAACTAACTACTATGAATATTTAATTAGAACTATTATGAATCAATCGTCCCGGGTTCGTATCTCAGGTAATTCAAGCTTTTTGTAAAAAAAAATTTTGTCAGCTTAAAATAACACTATATATAATAATAACAAGCACTATCCCTTCAATTTAGCGATTATTTTGGAAGGAGATCCACCACTAATCATCCCTATATTGCCGAGCAATCGCTGCAAGCTCTCCCACTATCACCAACGGTCAGTGTAGGGGGCAGCACCGGGCCGTCGCCGCAGCGCCAAACTACTATCCGTATCTGTACTTACTAGAGATATTCTCATTTCTGAACATAAAAACTTGGTATATTTGTTTCATGATTCTTATGAACAATTAAAAAGGAATTTTTGGAACTCATCCCCTAACGGGTTGATATAGCAAATGAAAGTTAATATAGAGTTTTTTTACATTTTATAATAAAACTTGGTGCGATTGAATTTATGAAATCCAACTATCAATCATTCATGAATATATGCTAACAACCATAAATTCCATAAAAGGGTGGCCATAGCTTCGGAGATACTAATTCTTCATCCAATTTTGGAAATATATTGATAAAAGATAGGTTAATAAAGGTTGTTAGTGATGGGTCACAAACTGCATCGCCCAACAATCACTTAAAAAGCCTCAATGTCCTTTATGTCATTTACAACGCCCGCGGGATTATAAATATAAAAAACAGAAGTTGAGACAGTGTTTCGGAATTTTGGTATTATGTAAACTGGATGCAAAAAATGAAGTCCACGCGGACGAAGTCGCGGGGCAAAAAGCTAGTTACTAATAAATAAAGAATAAATAAAGGAAAGAAATATTTGAACACAGGCGGGAATCCGAATTAGTTAAAATTCGGAGGTAGGAAACGCAAACACTACTTAAACGTGTAAAAGAAATAAAGGATAGAAGAATTTCGCGCTGGCAGCCATTGACACGGTGCCGGTGGCTCAATTGGCAGAGCGTCGGGGCGTATACCCGAGGTCGCGGGTTCAACTCCCACCTGTGTTGAAATTTTTCTTTCCTTTATTTATTCTTTATTTATTAGAGAAACAGTTAACATACATAAGGACAATAATTTGCTAATACATATATACCTTGCGTAGCAAGGAACTGGTGACTGACTCAGCGTTGTTATAAGAAGTTATGCCGTGTAGTGCCGGCTTAGAATGTCGCTACCCCTTTCTACCCACGGGTGTCGTAAGAGGCGACTAAGGGTATTGGGGCTTTTTATTGGATTTTTGGGCGATGCAGTTGGAGACCCATCATCAAAAACCTTTATTTTTACCATCTTTTCCCCACTTAACTTCCAAAAGTGGCTGGGAAATTTATAATTCCGTAGCTCTGGTTACCCCTTAGGGAAATATAGCCGTGAGTATATGTATGTTATAAAAAGATAAAGATAAAAAATATTTATTTCAAAATAAAAAGAATTGTTGTCTATTTTTGAACGTCACAAATTTAATCTTACTCTACTGACGCCCGATTTCTGAATTGAGTATTCCAGCTGGTAACAACTTAAGTATCGTTCTGTCGCATTAAAATCTTAACAACTGAATGAGACAAAACGCTACTTAAGTCGTTCTCAGCTTGAATACTCAATTCAGAAATCGGGCGTGACTCTACTTCGGATTCGGAAGGTGTATTGTTGCGAGAAGAACCCATAGAAACTCAGCAACACACATATTTTCTTAGTCATATTACAATATTGGTGTATGTCTGGAAATATCCTGAATAGAATGATAGAGAAGTGACACCAAGGTATATGTCAAGGTATGTATATATGTTATTGTCTTTCAGGGTTAGCTTATTCCCTTCTCTGATCATCAATTTTAAATACGTCTAAATTTCCCCATTTACGCACCCTTAGATAGAAGTGGACCCAATAGTAGTGAGCTATAGACGGCGAAACGCCGTACGAAAGCTTTCTATCATAGATAAATTATTTTTTAATTGGAATTTAGCAAATGCTGTTTTATTCTACTCAAATCTCTTAAATCCCAGATTTCATAGTTTGTAAAGTAAAATAAGTTGAAGAACCCTCCACCACACAATAAAACCATACATACATCCCACACACTAAAAAAAAATTATAATCGAAATTGTGCACACCTTATTTTCAAAACTTTGTCATAATTGTATATTGTACTGATGATAGATAATTGTATACTGATCATACATGCACCACCGTGGAATCACTGGCTTCAATTTTTCATTAATAATAGTTTTGAGGTCAGAGGTCTATATTCTCTTGAAGTAAGATTAGTTAACCTATTTTCATATATAATAATAATAATAAAACTCTTTATTGTACATCCCAAAAAAAAACAACAATTACAAAAAAAAAATTGGTACAAAAGCCAAAGTACAACTGGCGGTCTTATCACTAAGAGCGATCTCTTCCAGACACCCATAAATGGAAAGATTTGCTGGATTAAAAACATGTTCGGGAGATGTCCAATAAATTAAACTGATTTGCTTAAAAACTAAAATTATTCGACAAACTATTATTATCTATCTATTTTAAATATTTATTAAGTTCTAACACACTTACATATAGTATTCCATAAAATAAATAATATTAAATAAATACAATACATATGCAATATATGTGCCTAATATTGAAAATATCAATACAAAAATTGTACTTGTAGCTTGCTACCAAGCCTATTCTAATATGTTTTTGATGTTTGATGTATTGCTGTGGGTTATGAATAAAGTTTTTTTTTTTTAACTAAAAGCGTTATATGAAGCGTGTTAAAGCTATTATAGCTTATATAATTATTTATTTACAAAAACATCAACCATCAAACAAAGCGATATAAGAATCTGTGACTGCCGGAGCGAGTGCCCAACTACTCAACGACGGCCTCCATCTTTATAATAATTATATATTTTAAAAATATAACAAGATCTACCAAAACGAAACAAGTCTACTACTACTTCTCGGCCTTCTTTAAAAGCCTTATACCATTCATAAGCCCTTTTTTTCGATATAAACGATTCGCCGTAGGTATTTCGCAACATTGTAGTAATTTACCACATGAAATATCATTCGAAACACAAAATTTAAGGCACACTCTTTGTTCAACAATATTTTCCATTGTAAAAATCGCCGAGGACTCAAAACTATGACCAACAAAAAATGTAGTTTAAAACAAATTAAATGACAGATCCCGCTCCAATTTTGCGCGCTAAATCAGTACAGTGCTACCAACATGCAGTAAAAAATTTGAACGACCTCTTTTACGCGGGTCTTTTTATTGACATATTCCCGATACTGTTTACACAGAGTACTATATTCTCTTCGCATCTTACCGGCACACATTCGACAATGGTATTATTCTTCTGAATGAGTTTCCTCATGTTTAGGTTAGACGTGTATTCGTCCAACATCTCACACAGGTTTTGTGTACTGTTTTTATTGTTGATGGTCGAGTGCTCTATGATGGTTGACAGCTGAGGATACCATAGCCGTATTATATTATATCTGAAAATAATATTGTAATTTTCAATTTTATTTTTTTATTATTATTGTAATTAATACATACTCGTATAATTATTGTATTTTTGAATGTTTGTCTGTAAACCCATTGATGATTATTATGTGGTATTCTGCAAAAAATAACAATTCCGCCATCTTGCATTGTCCGCCATTTATATTTGAAATGACGTAATTTGAGACTTCATTAAGCTATTTATTATTAACAACATATGTTTAATTCTCAAGGTTTAAAATTGAAATTGTAAAAATGTAATAAAATTCTCAGCCTTTAACGTATATGGAGTGTATGTTTGTATACATACATACATATACTCACGCCATTATTTCCCATTGGGGTAGGCAGAGACTATTGATCTCCACTTCGTACGATCCTGACAAACCTCTATCGTTTGTATCTTTTATGATTATCTGTGTTTTCAGTAGTAATATCAACATTTCGTTTTTATTTTGTACACACAAAATGATTCCACTTAATTGAGTTTTATCAACCTATAAGATGAAGCAAAAGTACTTATCTTTGTTCATCGTATTCTCTACTAGCGTAGCCTCAAAACCTATACCAATCCTAACTTATATATAACCCCCAGAACATCGCTTTTTGAAATTGCTTATAGATCCATTGAAGCAAATTGTCACTGTCCCAAAAGCATTAAGTTTAGTCACAGTTATTAGTTCAAAGGTTCGCTTGTCCGGTTATACCGTACAAGTTATACCAATTTTGAGGCAAAACTCTGAACCAAAATGTGGTTATGTCCTAAATGCGGGACGAACTCCTCTCTCCAGGGCAAACGGGGCTGGCGCTGAATTTGCAAATTAAGTCAAACTGACAGCAAGTTAGTGTGTTGCTGAAAGAGTGATGGAGACGAGCGGTGACGTAAGCGAGTTCTGATTTTACTTTAGAAACGAAATTATTGAAAATTGTGAATCAAATAAATATCCAAATCATGTCATTGTAATTATCATGTCATGTAAATTACATAATTTATTTACTGTAACATGGGTAAACTATGATTCCGAGGTTCTTAGCAATTTTTCGGAGGTTCTGAGCTATTTTTGAAAGAGAAATGCGGCAAATGTAGTTATATGAAACTTATTGGTAATCCTACGACATCACCCATTAATTTATTACCGGTATTAGTGCCCTAGTGGTCCAAATTTAAAATGAAAGTGCGTTTAATACAAACTCTACTTGTTTTGGGGTATATTTAAGATACGACTCGTAATTTAATATAACAATAATATCACCAAAATAACCACGAATACTTTATTCACACTATTTACCCTCAATTACCCTCCTGTTTAGTGTCGGCTTAGAATATCACTACCCTATTTTTAGCCGTGGGTGATCGTAAGAGGCGACTAAGGGTATAAGGGCTTTTCAAGTGATTTTTAGGCGATTTGGTTGGAGACCCATCACCAAAAACATTTATTATTACCATCTTTTCCCCACTCAACTTCCAAAAGTGGCTGAGGAATTTCTCGTTCCAAAGCTCTCGCTACCCCGTTTAGGGAATTATAGCCATGAGTATATAGAAAGAGAAAGAAAGAAAGAAAAAATGTTTATTTGGAACAATTTTTTTTACAACACACAATTTAAAAATTAACAAGCGGAAAATAACAAGATTTGTACCAAATAGGCTCCAACTCAGCATGTGTATGGAAGAAACAAGCAGCCAGGCTGATGAATCTCCCATACGCTGGTTTTCAGTTGGCGCCCAGAATTTTATATTTATACTATAACCAAACTTAAGTAAAACTAACTAACTAATTAAAAAATACTTAATCTAATATACAAACAATTGCTAAAACAGAAACTTAACAACAAAAGTAAAGAATTTAAAACAAAAGTAAAGAAAAACAATAATTTGTCAACAACCAACCAAGCACCGAATGTCACTTATTTCCCCAGAGTATACGTACGATACTAAAACATATAGACTTATAAATATATATAATCAAACATATACACATATTTGTACATAAACATGAATACAAATAATACATAAAATATAAATGAGAAGATACGGATACGGATATGTATGTATGTACCCTCCTACCTCACAACATTTACCACCTTCATGTTATAAGCCACTGAATTAATAAACCGTTATAATAGTCTGAAAGCCATGGTAACAATCCCGCCAAATGGACACAAACAGCCAAAAAGTGTGTTCCTAGAACTGACGATGGTTTCGCAAGAATTAATATTTCTTCCACCCCCAGGGTGTTTACAACTCCAAGCTTGGTTTGTTTTTGTTTCTTGCAAAGTTTTAGTAAAGTAAAACTCTGGTAGCCAAATTTTGCAGCCAACCAAATCTTTATGTTTGTGTTATTACAAGTTTGCGCGGCAACGAATATATTAGTTGTATAAAACGAAAACACATTTGATTAAAAAACATAACCTACATCCATACGACGTCAGTGGCCTAGTGGATAGGTGACCAGCTTCTCGGTCCAGAAGTTGCGGGTTCATAACCCGCTTAGAGCAAAATTTATGTGATGAGCATAAATGATTGTTTATTAGTCTTGAATGTTATTCAGATGTATAAACGTTCACGCCGTTTATCCCCGAAGGGGTTGGCAGAGGTACCAATACTTCTGAACTCACATGACAGCGCCATCTAGTGTCCAGAGAAGGCACCCACGTTTTGCTTAGACAGTGTACTCGTGTGATAGGGGGCAGGCCTATCGCCGTTTTGTACGAATACACTGTCACATGA
Organism: Bedellia somnulentella; assembly: GCA_963576735.1. Taxonomy (NCBI): domain Eukaryota; kingdom Metazoa; phylum Arthropoda; class Insecta; order Lepidoptera; family Bedelliidae; genus Bedellia; species Bedellia somnulentella. Next base: position 16,287,670 of record OY755189.1, on the reverse strand, counting down.
CTAAGTACAACTCAGCCATGTGGGTTTCCTCACGATGTTTTCCCTCACCGTTAACAACTATGATAAATTAACCACACATATGACTTTTAGAAAAGACAAATTGGTTTAGGCCCGACCCAGGATTGGAACTCACGCCCTTCTGTTTTCGGGCGGGTGTTCTATCTACTGGGCTATCATGTCGCAGATGTGTATAATGTAATATTAAATGTATCGTTGAAATAGTATCCAATAAGTTCTACTTAGTTTGGGGCTAACTTAAGCTGTTTATCATATATTTACGAATATTATTTATTTATTTATTTACATCTTGGGGATCAAGCGACTTTGTGTTCTATTATGCTCGACATTGAAGGCATGGGTAATATGGTAATACCTTTTTTAATATCGTTAAGTTAGTCAGTGCATTATTAATACTGTTGGTATGAACGCCATTTGGTATTAAAGTTAGATAAACATTATCTTCAGTTCCATATAAGTCCTAACAGTGCTTCAGAAGATAAATAGAAAAAAGCAGCAAGCGTTTTTTTTATTTTATTATCTCTGTATTGTTTTGAAATCAAATTTATTCCGAAGGCTCGAGTAGTTTTCTAGAATGGTTTTTCAATGTTTTACACTTGTGAGTGTTTTCAGTGTATTAACTTATTTACTTAATTACAAAATTAGTAACAATGTTTAATAAGAGAATATATAAATTACCTTTATCATTCGTTTCATGAACATTAAACAGATATGATTCTGATAAGATACAGTTACAAACTATTACTCTCCGACTGAGTAGAATAGTATGGAATTTATTGCACTCTCATATTAAAATATTAACAAATAAGAACATTCATACAGTTTTACTACGAAGTACATACATACATATGCTTACGCTATAAATCCATATAAGGGGTAGCTACAGCTTCAGAATACAGCAACTTTCAGAAGTAAATTGAGGAAATGATTGTAAAACAAAGGTTCTTGGTGGCGGATCTCCAACCGCATCACCCAAAGATCACTTAAAAAGCCCAAATATCCTTAGTTCCCTCTTACGAACAAGGGAAGTAATGGAGTAGTGCTATTCTAAGCCAACACTACATAGCTATAGCAAAATATAACAAATAAACGTATTTAAATGTCACGTTATTGGAACCAAAAACAGACAAATATTGTATTGTAAATAACTACTTTAAATCTATTATTCAATTTAATACATAAACATAAACGTCCACGCCGAATATCCCCGAAGGGGTTGGCAGAGGTACTAATACTTCTGAACATCACTTTAACATACTTTTCTAATATCAATTAAATACAATATAATAACCGTGATAGCCCAGTGGGTAGAACACTCGGTTATCGTGCAAACGACCAGTGTTCAAATCCTGGGTCGGGCCTACACCAATTTGTCTTTTCTAAAGACATATGTGTGGTTAATTTATCATGGTTGTTAACGGTGAGGGAAAACATCGTGAGGAAACCTACATGGCTGAGTTGTACTTAGTCATGTGACAGTGTATTCGTACAAAACGGCGATAGGCCTGCCCCTATCACGTGAGTACACTGTCCATGCAAAACGTGGGTACTCTGAACACCAGGTGACAAAGTCACGTGATGTTCAGAAGTATTAGTACCTCTGCCAACCCCGTCGGGGATATTCGGCGTGAACGTTTATGTTATGTTATGTTATGTTACAATATAATAATAAAAAAAAAAAAACTTAACTAAACTTACGTGGACAACGTCAGAAAAGCCATCAAACAGAGCAGGAGCAAGTATATCCCGAGAGGCTTTCGAAATATAGGCTTCACTTTATATAGGCTGGTTACGATTTGGTGTCTGAATCCATAGTTGTTATTCTGTTCAGGATTTTCTGGAACTTTTTTCCATAAATCATCAAACTGAAAGAAATTACTGTGCAATATGTTGAAATAAAATGGGACACTAGTAGTACAATAAAGCTCAGACAGAATAAACTCAGTCAAAAATGCTAGATACATACAAACAACGATTGGTGAATGGGGATAGGTCCTTTGGATAGGTCTCCAACCGCATCGCCCAAAAATCGCTTAAAAAGCCCCAATACCCTTATTCGCCTTAAACTAAGAAACGACACCTAAACCCTTCATGAATAAAATCTTAGTCTCACTTTGGTTTGCATAAGTTTTAAATGAAGCTATAAATAATCATAATAAATAAATAGGGACCGGAAGAAATGGGGTAGTGCTATTCTAAGCCGACACTACACAGCCCTATTTCTTCCGGTGGGTGTACGTAAGAGGCGACTAATGGTATTGGGAATATAAAGGGATTTTGGGCGATGCGGTTGGACACCCATCACTAACAACCTTTATTTTGCCATCTTTTCCCCACTCAACTTTCCAAAAGTGTCTGAGGAACTTCTAGTTCCTTAGCTCTGGCTACCCCTTCTGGGGATTTATAGCCGTGAGTATATGTATGTAAATAAATAGACTTACATTGGCTGTGCTCACTGGATTTCTAGTATTTTCCGCATACACCTTCTTAAGTACTTCTCTTGCTTTATCATAGTTTTTCTGAGCTAGCCAATATTTTGGACTTTCAGGAATAAATGAATATAGTATGCAAGCTCCTAGAGACCACGACGAACAGACAAAAAGATAGAAGTTCCATATATGTAATTCTGAAAAAAATATATGTACAGAAAGTCTACTCTTCACTTAGAGAAGGATAACTAGGCATGCGTATAAAAAGTAAAAAGTAAAAGACATTTATTTGGCAAAATGGTAAAAAAAAACAACACACAGTAAAAACACATCGAAAACAAAAAATACAAAAGTTAAGAAACAAGTAACCTATTGCCAAAATGGTTATCGGCTCAGCATGTGTGTCTGAAACGGTACACAGACCATTCCAAGACACGCTGGTTTTCAGCTGACACCTACAAATTAAAAAAATGAAAAACAATAATAAAAGAAGCACTAATAAAAGAAGCACTCGTTATAGCATTAACACCCAGCAATGAAATAAATGAAGAAATACTAATAAAAAATATACAGTAAATAATGATATACTAGAAATACAAAAATAATAATAAATAAAAAATACAATGAACATTAAGTCAATAAAACATATTAATTTAATGGGGACAAAAAATATAGGGAAAATATGTGTGCTTATTTGGCAGCTAAAGATAATTTATATATTGTAAAGTTTTTTAACGTGGTATTTAAATGTCGCTGTACACAAAGTAAGTTTGACATTTTATACGGTGAAAAAAACATGATAAATAAATTAAGCATATGTAAGACTTGAAAAAAAATATGGTGTAGTCCCCCCCCCCATAGCGACTGTTTTTTATACATTATGTCATTATATCAACTTATTCAATTACGTATCAGATAACATTTCAAGACTATTGTTATAAAAATATACAATCAAACATCTTAAATGACCTCTAAAAGCCCGATACAAACAAAAAAGAAAACCAAGCAACGAAATTGATAAAAACACTTGTCTACACAACATTTTTCTCCAATATGATATTTCGTAGAGATCGGTTCAGTTGCGAACCGCATTTTAGTTGTGAGATTTTCTACCTTGCCTTTTGTTTCGCGATTGCGAAGCTCAACCATTGTTTAGACAAGAGACAAAGCAAATAGTGAACACCTATAAAAATATGCCAAGGCTAGATATTTCTTATCAAAAACATTGTATTTCTTATTCGCCGCTCCTGTTTCTCGAGTCTGTTGAGATATGTGGGTCATATCCAAAGCTATTGAGGAAATATACGGAATGTACAGTGAGTCTATGACGTAGTGTTGATTTTATAATTATATTCAAGTGTTAAGATAGAACATAACATAGCGACATGATAGTCCAGTGGGTAGAACACCCGCCCGAAAAACAGAAGGGCGTGAGTTCCAATCCTGGGACGGGCCTACACCAATTTGTTTTTTCTAAAGTCATATGTGTGGTTAATTTATCATGGTTGCTAACGGTGAGGGAAAACATCGTGAGGAAACCCACATGGCTGAGTTGTACTTAGTCATGTGACAGTGTATTCGTACAAAACGGCGATAGGCCTGCCCCCTATCACGTGAGTACACTGTCTAAGCATAACGTGGGTACCTTCTCTGGAAACTAGATGGCGCTTGCCATGTGAGTTCAGGAGTATTGGTACCTCTGCCAACCCCTTCGGGGATAAACGGCGTGAACGTTTATGTTTATGTTTAAGATAGAAGTTGAAGGTTTGATTCCCGATCCAAGCGAAAATTTGTATGATGAATATGGATATTTGTTGCTTAGTCTCGGATGTCTTTATGTTTGCATTATACTTTAAAATATTTACATACATGCATACATATACTCACGGCTATAAATCCCTAGATAGAGTAGCCAGAGCTAAGGGATTAGCAATTCCTTAGCCACTTTTGGAAAGTTTAGTGGGGGGAAGATGATAAAATAAAGTTTGTTGGTGATGGGTCTCCAACCGCATCGCCCAAAAGCTTATAGCCCCAATACTGTTAGTCGCCTCTTTCGTATACCCACCGGAAGAAATGGGGTAGTGCTATTCCAAGCCGGCACTACACAGCTGAAATATGTGAAGGTCGAATTAGTATCTCTTAAAATATTAACAGATATTATTGTATTATTAGAGGTTGACTTTATCTGCTTGCTATATACTAATGAAGACAAAAAAGTGGTGAAAGATATTATGTAGAGCCAATGAGGATGGTTTTGTAATTTCAAAAAGGCAAAAAAGACATTTGAAACCATATTCATAACGTTCTGAGGAAAGTGGGAGTCTGAAATTAAGCAAGAAAAGTTTAGAAGGATCATACAAAGTGGTGAATGATAGCCTCTACCTACCCCAACAAGAATTGATGGCGTCCGTCTAGAAATACATGTGTCAACACAAATTATTCTTTTTGATCGTACAAAATATGATATCAAGAAAATCTCTACAATGATTCTTGCTTTTATTCAAATGTTTCCACCGTAACTCCTCTACCCCGACTTTTAGTTCTACATGCGACGCCGACATCAAGAAAAACAGGGTTGTCACTTTGTCATCTGTCAAAGCACCCACATCTGAGGACGGCCGTAATAAAATAGGGCCGTCGAACCGCCCCTCGCTGGTTCAGTCACAGAAAATATTGCAACTACTTGTCAAAGCCATAGAAATGTACTTTTTCTAGTTTATGTTGCTTTTTTGGAAGACGCTTTTACGAAATTGAGATGAAGTATTGAGAATAATATTTTTGGACTCAGTTAATGCTAAGAATAATATTTTGCGGATCCTATGATGATATAGTTAGCCTGCGTTCTAAGTCGCTTAGGGCCGGCGCTGACTGCCGGCATGGCATGGCAAAGGATTTCGGTACAGATATAGCATTTTTAATCTTATTACTATGCGTATAGAATTCATTTTGACACAACGATGCCGAGGGAGGCCGCGGTAGGACAGAACGTCGGCATCGTTGTGTCAAAATAAAGTAAAATTAATTCTGTTCTAATGGTAATAAGGTTAAAAATGCTATATCTGTATCGAAATCCTTTGCCATGCCATGCCGGCAGTCAGCGCCGGCCCTTAGACATCAAAACTACTATTAGTCTTGATGTCTAAGTGACTTAGAACTCAGACTAACTAACTATTTTAAGGAGAATAAGTAACTCAGCCACAAAAAAGTGTTCATAAATAATGAACATACTTACCTACATATACTCACGCCGTTAGTTCCCATTAGGGTAGGCAGAGACTATCGATCACCACATTGTACGATCCTGGCAAACCTCTCTAGCTTCGTTTATATCCATCAATCTTTTCATAAATGCTTTTTTTGAGCGCACTCGCTATTTGAACCTAACTAAATATACTTTTACTGTGGATTTGGAAGAGATATTATTATTAGATATCACTACACGTCAATTTGTATGCTCTGCTCACTGGCTATATTATTAGCTGTTATGACAAAAAATGGTCATAATGATTAGCCGACCTCCGATAGGAAAAGAAGATGTCAATAAAACGCTGTAAAAAAAGCTTACCATAGTCCCAAATCCTGTAGTTCCAGTTCTGTTTCAAAGTGCCCCAGGCGACCAGGGCGGTGATGATCATCCCAATGGCCGCGAACGACGACTGGAACAACATCACCCGGTCCCGAATGCCGCTGTGGCAGAACTCCGACGTCAGCGTTAATGTTGGACTGAAAGCCATTGCGAAACTGAAACAAAGAAAAGAATAAATGACGGAAAGAAACTGCAGCTATTTGCTTAAATTTGCACATGCGTTAGTAGTCCATAGCCAGTACGAATGACATTTTAACTAGATATCGCGTGGTATAAAACAGACATCTCTTGGTATCATTTGGTATCATCAACACATCACTTGGTATCATATACTGTCATCTCATTGTAATTGATATCGTGACGGTAAAATAGCGCTAGTGCTAGGCCTCCATGACCCAATAGATATCGTTATTTACATATATAAAAGGCAATACTTACTGATTGACTTAGAACCAACGCACAGGCGAAACTCTATACCTAGAAACTTGAAATTTTGTCCAGCGATGTCTTTTATTAAGTAATTGACATACGAACGTAACATTTGGTTTTAAAAACGTGCATTTAGTAACAGCGGTTAATTACATTTGTATAAATTGTCACTTAAAATTGTCTGTATAGAGTTAACATGGTAAAAGCTTTTCCCCAAACTTAATAGTAAAGAATCGAAACCCCGTTCAACATGAGCTTAGTTTATGGACTCAAGACTCAAACGTTCACGCCGAATTTCCCCGAAGGGGTTGCAGAGGTACTTATACTTCTGAACATGACATGACATCTTCACCTCGAGTTCAGAGTAACCACACTTTGCTTGGACAGTGTACTCACGTGATAGGAGGCAGACCTATCGCCGTTTTCTACGAATACACTGTCACATGACACACAACTTAGCCATATGGGCTTCATTATGATGTTTTCACTCAGCATTACGATCCATGATAAATTTACCACACATAGGACTTTTGAAAAGACAAATTTGTCATGAGCTTTGTGGTTATATATTTACGTGTGTGTGTGTGTGTGTGTGTGTGCAGATTTTATCACCTAAAACTCACAACATTCCTTCGAACAGCTTAGCAGTTGCCAACACTTCGTAACTCTGACTCGTCGCTCCGATTATTGTGAATATGAAGATTCCCAAATTTCCCCCAACAAGGAACATCTTCCGTCCAAAAGTGTCGGTCAGAAATCCACTCGCTATTGATGAAAATAACATTCCTGTAACAAAAGTAAACTATTAACCCTTATAGTAATAAAAAGCTGTGTGAAGACGGTTAGTAGCGGCACTATCATATATGATACCCTTCCATGGGTATGTAGTGTATATCTAAGAGTATTAAGGCTTTTAACTAGTTTTTGGGCAACTTTCCCTATTTAAGATACGAAAGAATCTAAGGAGTTGGAGCTCTAGATATATTATTTTAGTTAGTATAATTAAAGCGAATGTGAATTTGTTTCGTTGTAATAATTTTGCGCGGCAATAATTTGATAATCGATTTCAATATAAATTTATATATACACACTATCGATCATCATAAATTTCGCACACGGCAGATTTGAGTCTTGAGTAGAACAAAAAAAATTTCAGCAGATCTTACTTTATTCTCAAAATAAGTAAGGGTAGTGCTACTTAAAGACAAAAAAAGATAGAGTATGACAAATATGGTAATATGCACAGTAGGGTGGAGCAAAAAATTTTTTTTTAAAGTTCGTTATTCCTGTATTACCAATGATTGATCGACATTCTAAGAGATTTAAAAATAAAATTTCAAGTTCCTACCTTTACATCTTAAGGTGTCGCATCAAACTTGAAAATTGAAAAAAAACAACAAAATTCGTTTATTGTAAAGTTTTTATTTGTGACAAAACTATTTATCCAAATGGAAATATTGAAGCCGAAATCAAGTATTGTACTTATGAATAGACATAGTATATTAAATAAATGTATTTAACATTCGAGAGATTTAGCTACAGACTCTTCTTTTTTCTTAAAAATATGTGATTTTTGTAGTAAGTACTGGTATATCTTGCCTTACCTTTATCTTCATGCAAATGATTCTGTCTCAGGCCAACATACATACATAAATATAATAGCATAGCATAGCATAAATGCATAAGCAGAGACAATCGATCGCCACTTTGTACGATCCTGACAAACCTCTCTAGCTTCGTTTACCTCCATCAATCTTCTCATACATGCTCTTTTATTCTTCTTACTTTTGACGCCTGCCTTTTTCTCTCTTTTGTCTTTTTCTGGCTTTTTTTATCTCTGGCCTCCAGCCCACAAACAGATGAAGAAGCCCCAGTAAGGACCTTGACAGACCGTTCTACTTTCTGAGTGTTGCAAGGATACTTTCCGATTTCAAATAATTTGCTTCCTGAGGAAATAACTCTTGAAATTTCTGCGTCACCATATTTCATGGTCATCGGAGGTTCTGTTATTTTGTTATTTAACCAGTCCATTAAATTATGATAGTTCGATGCATCGATTTTAAGATTTGTGTGATGGAATTCTCTTACTCCTTTCTTGCCTTTAAAAATCTACGAAGCTTGGTTCCCTTATATGAGATTTATCATCTTGTAACATTGCTAGAAATATGTTTTGTCGATGTGCAAAGAAGGAATTTCTTTTAATAGTGTTTATAAAAACGCATTTTTAGTCATCCAGTAGATACAATAAAAAATAAATGTATGAATTAAACCATATTTGCAAGAAGGTTTTGTTTTTACTTTTAACCAAGTTGATGTACCTATAGACTTTCATAATTCTTGTTTTCTCTTTACGGCTGCTAGATTAAGGTAGACACTTTATACACAGACCGGAAATACATTTTTCGTTGATTCCTTTGGTTTTTCAAAAGGTTTCCTTCCGCAATAGGCACTTTAATCACACACTTACGAACAATTCTGGATTAAAATTTACAAGTAGCGATGTCAAATAATTTAGATTCGGATTCTTCATAAAACATTTGCTTTTTTTTCATTTCGTTATTTCTTTACATTCTTGTATTTATTATAATAGGAAATCAATCTGGCTACTATTTGTTGATAGATTATAATAAGAATTGAAGCCTTATTCCAATTATTTTCAACATCAGCAGCCATAATTTCACACCAATGTTTCACAGCAGGATTTTTACCATTATTCAGTTCCAGTAAGTCATTCTTTAACCAAAAGTAATATTTTATAATATCACAGTAAGTTGGTAACACATTATCACTTAGATCGCCAAAAAAGGGGCATGGCGAATCTTTCGAGCTTTTGGCATTTAATTGACAAATAATCAGACTTTTTCACACTTGTCGTTACCACTTTTATGGGAAAGTTTCAGAAAATTATGCAAAGATGATCAAGTTAACTCTGAAAAGTAACGTAAAATGTAAGTTTTGTTACATATAGATACACAATACAATTTATGTGCATGTACACAATAGACATAAAAAATTGTATTTTTTTCAAGTTACCCTCATAGCGCGCCACCTGAAGATAAAGTCGTACGGTTTTGATTTTTAGCATAAATAAAGCTATTATGTACGGTCATCCGTTAATGACACAGGAAAAAAGAAATTCCAAAAAAAATTTTTTTTTCCCAGATTCACTCCACCCTAATGCACAGCACATATATCATATATATATGTTACAGCCAAAGTAATAAATCTGGATATTATATATACTGTCTAGCCATTATGTATAATGTCTTCTCAATTTGGACAAAGTGATATATGACACAAAACTAATCACATTAACTAGCTATTTTATGTAATATCTTCAAAGACTTGGATAATGTAATGTTTTAATTAAATAGATATTTTGGGTCCATATTGGCACACATAAAATTCTAAATCATATTCGTTGTCTTTCTAACGATTTATAAATGACATGTCAACAGACTGACAATAAATTAAACGAAACAAGTACTAAACAACAACATACATATACATACATACATATACTCACGGCTGTAAATCCCTAGAAGGGGTAGCCAGAGCTAAGGAACAAGAAATTCCTCAGCAACTTTTGGAAAGTTGATTGGGGAAAAGATGGCAAAATAAAGGTTGTTGGTGATGGGTCTCCAACCGCATCGCCCAAAAATCCCTTAAAAGCCCCAATACCGTTAGTCGCCTCTTACGTACACCCACCGGAAGACATGGGGTAGTTTTATTCTAAGCCGACACTACACAGCTGGTAACATAACAACAACAACTAGTTATAATATTGTATTCACACATACATACATACATATACTCACGGCTATAAATCTCTTAACGGCGTAGCCAGAGCTTTGGGATGAGAAATTCCTCGGCCACTTTTACACATGTATTAACACCTTATGCGTTAACTGTCTTGAAATGTGTTTAAAACATATAAAATACTAAAATTGTTAATTAAACATAAAATTCTTGAGTAAAAATATATATATTAATATTTTCATCTGATTCAGAAGTTATTAATATTTGGTCCATATTAATTTTGAGAAATGTTCAATCAGTTGATTCCCAGAAATATACTTCATTAAAATATCGGTAAAAAATATGTTATAAACTGCAAGTAAAATACGTACTTTATGTTTTTGATTTTTAAAACTACTTTGCTTTGTCTGAATTTTTGTTTTATCCTAATGCACAATTACACAAAAGTTGAATGCGTGCAATGGCGAAAAATCTGGGCCTTTTATGCTATAAAAACTTATTGTACCATATTATAAAGGCAAATAAAGATGCTTGACTGTCCTTTCTTTGATTATATAGTAAATCATACATGGAACCACTTTTGGAAGTTGAGTGGGGAAAAGATGGTAATAATAAATAATGGTTGACGGGTCTCCAGCCACATCGCCCAAAAATTACTTCAAAAGCCCCCATACCCTTAGTCGCCTTTTACGATCACCCACGGGTAGAAATGGGGTAGTGATATTCTAAGCCCACACTGCACGGCTTAGAATAACACTACCCCAACCACTACGTCTAACGATTTGTGTTCATAAGAATCACTCTTCATGAATAAATTATTCTGTAAATAAATAATTTTTATTTTTTATTTTATTTTTATTTTTTATTCATAATTTTATTTGTCATACTTTATTTATTAATACATTTTTAATACTACCAACGGAGGTTATAACAGTGAGTGATCATATTTTTTTATTAATAACTAGTGGATCGTCCCAGCTTCGCACGGGTAGCGTTGTTTTTTTAAATATCTGAGGTTTCTTTCTTCAGTCACTGCTCAAGCATTGTGAAATTCAGCGCAATGTTTTCAATTTATTAAATTTATAGCATTCCCTAAACAGTGTAGTTTGGTGATTTAAAATGCGCTTTGATGAACGGTTCAGTATTTCCGTTTAATAGCAAATTTTGGAATAAAACTCTATGAAGTATTTATAACAATCTAAAATATAAATCATTACGTGATGTAGGATGCAACTACTGGCGCCATCTAGTATGTTATATGTAAATTAGTAAAGATTTGGTTTTGATCACGGGCGCGATGGCTTATTTTATGTATAATTTCGGTGTTTGTCTACCGATTTCTATTTTTTTTTATTGAATAGGTAATAATGTTACCTTTTTTAAATTTGGGATGAGTGAGAGGTTTACAAACGTAAGAGTAAACAAATATAATCAAAATGATCCGAACTGCTAAGCTATCAGGAATTACACGTTTTATTGTGAGTCAACCGTAAAAGATAGACATAAACTGCTGAGGATTTTTTTTAGATAATTTTATGAAGAATATTTCCGTAATACATGATTTCTATGTAAGTTTAACCATTGAGGCTGCACACGCGACGGAAGCTTAAAAAATGGAGTAACTTCTCCCGTTTTCCCAAAATTTCCCAAAATTCCCCTTTACTACTCTGTTGGAAAGTATACAAAAACCTGCGCAGGTGTATGAAGAATAATTGTACCAAGTTTCGTCAAAATCCGTCGAGTAGTTTTTGTTTCCATAAGGAACATACAAACCGACAGACAGACAGACAGACAGACAGACAGACAAAAATTTTACTAATTGCATTTTTGGCATCAGTATCGATTCCTAATCACCACCTGATGGTTATTTTGAAAATATATTTCATGTACAGAATTGACCTCTCTACAGATTTATTATAAGTATAGATATTACTACCTAGATTTTATTATAAACTATTCAAAAATTTTTTTCTTCGTAACATTCAATGATCATATTGTTTTAATTAATAATATTGTTACTAGGATAATATCGTCTGTTGTGTTGAAAATGTTGAATAAAAATAATATGCTGTATTCATATTCTGAAAATATCAATATTATTTTAAACTAAATATAAAACAAGTAGGTATTCAATGAATAGAACGCTATCAAAACTTCTACGTTAGTCTCGCTAAAACTCTTTCACCATTTTACACATTTATGATTCCTCACTGCAATATGATGATGACGTCGGCGTTAAGTTTTCCAATCAAAGCATAGTGGCGATATTGAATACAATGCAATTTAGTTAAAATGTTTACGAACTCCGCAACAGCTGGCCAGCACAGTACTGTCAATTGAAACTTTGCACCATTATTCTTACGAACGAAGCGAGGAAACTTGATGCAAACCAATTTACATTCTAGATTATATTTTACTTTACAATATTGGCATGACTTTGTTAATTATAATATAAATAACCTTAGGAACAGGGAAATAGTGTAGTAGTTATTTAATCAATTATGGGTTAATCTATAGTTACAATAATATGAATAATTTAATACTGTATCGATAGCCCCGGGATATTTTCTGTTACGGTTCTTCTGTGACTGTCACATCGATAAGTTTCATCGATATTTTTAATTGAATCCATGAATTTGTATCAAGGATCTTTGCCACTACGATTAAGATATATGAATTGAAATGCATGAATATAATTTGACAACCAATAGGTACAAATAGACGGGCAGAAACTTGGCGGAACTAACAGAAACCTAAGCACTTTAAGTCCATACATTTTATGTATCTCATCTAGCAATATATACATTTCTGTACTATGTACCAATAAAACCGCTACTCACCCAAATAAGGCACAGCATTCAAGAAGCCTTTCTGAACCAAATCCATATGCAAGTCACACTCTGCGACGGGCAGCAGATATGCGCTGGTACTGGTCACGTGACTGGCCGCCACGTAACCGATGAACGCTGTTAAAAGCAATCTCAGATGGAATATACCAAAGTTGCACTTCTTAAGAGCTTCGTTCATTTCCTGCATCGGAGTGAGGACTTCGGACTCCGACTTAGCCGTCGCTGAAAGAAAAAAACCTGTCAGCGACAACGGTTGGAATGGAAAAAGTTTGTAAGTTACTTTTTCGTTAAACTTGTTTTTGTTGCGGTAACTTGGTTATTCAAACTGTATTTGGCGTTAGTTGTGCAGTGGTTTTTACGTAGTACTTAGCGGTGAAGTGTTGCGTTCAAATAGCACTAAACCATTTCTTCTCGCCGGTATAGTAAGATGTGAATTAGAGTTTCAAGGATAAAGGTGATTGTGGGTCAATGTGGCTGGTAACCCATCACCAATTATGCTTTGTTATGCAATCTTTTCACCAAGCGTCTTGCAAAAATGGCTGATGAATTTCTGATTTGTCGTTTTGGTAAATCAAAGAAAGGACACACAATTAAACGAACAACTATATTATATTTCTTAATAGATGATTTCTCATTGCTTGTAAATTTATAGATCAATTTAAAAAAAAGTATTAAAATAGATAAGAAAGTAACATACAATCATTTAAATAAAAAAAAGTCTGCCTACCTCAAACGGAATTGACGTCGCGTTTATATCTTTATAAGTACTTCAAGTTTAACCAAAGGTGACTTTTATAAAGCCTCTTACTTTATATGAATGATTGTGAAAGTCTGCGGTGAAGCCTGCTAATTAAGTTACAAATTAGGCCAATTAGACCTCTTTCGCTCACTCCCACCTCATTACTTGTACGTCAACTGGTACCGCCTCGACTGCTTCTTATATTATTACAAGAGTAGAATATATTTTTTTTGTGCTTTTGAAATATGAAATATAATGTGGCTATAAACCAGGCTATCAAAAGACCTAGATAAACTTTAAAACAGAAAGAGAAGAAGCAGTTAGAGAAATAACATTTAGAATTAACTCAACTCAAACATTTGCGGAGTATGTTCCCGAAGGGCTTGGCAGAAGTACTAATAGTCCAAGATCCCGGTGCCCCCAGACGTTACTTATTTTCTCATTAGAAATATAAATGGGATAAAGTAGTGTTAGTACGTACTTTGAGTGTGTGCATACCTGCTACCTTGGGTCGACGGCCAATTCATAGGTACCAGGTGCTAAAGGTAGATAAATACAGTGCTGATTTTTCTTAAATTCTCAGTGCTGATTTTTACATATGTTTTAGATATTGTTGTTAAAAATTAATAATCATTATTGCCAGACACTTTCCATCGGCGCTTACCCTTACCAGACTATTTGAAGCTTCAAAAAAAAACATATTCAAAAACATATTTGTTCGATATAATCAAGAGAGATTAAAGATTCGTTACATACAAAATGGAATCGAACCTGAAGATTACAAGACATTTTAAAGTGATCTGGGTTGAGAAAATTGTATAAATAATAAATATAAGTTTCTTTAACCTATGTTTCACATTTTATCATCGAGTTAAATTGAATACTACTATCTAAAAAAATCATGTTTATTAAATCTTAAAATAATACTAAGCTATACATGTCTTTCTTCTTTCGGATTATTTGTTGTAGTTTGGACATTCAGCGTGATCTTTACTGTCATCATCGTCTAAGTTTGATAAGTCATTATTAACCCCATGTTGGCATTGACTATCTTCATTATCATCCATATTACTTTCATTTCATCAGAAAGTTATACGGTTATATCAATTATTCAAATTTAAAGTATAATACCTGATTCTTCTTGAAGCGATTCACTGACAAAGCTCGGCAATTAGTCCCCATCGAACCAGTTAAAATGATATTTATTATCTTTCAACGTCCACCCATTATTGTCAGGACTAAAAATACTAATTTACTTCATATGAGAATTTTTTCAGAGACTAGTGATATAATTAGCTCGTCAAAACTGCTGTGAAAGCTCACTTTTGCATGGTGGTAAGTTACTAGCATCAAAGTTTTTCACATTTTTTTCGATTGAACTCTTCATTTACGTCACAAACCATATAAGTGTTGATGAAGAGTTGGAGTCGGGCAGCATCTACGTCAATTATGACGGCCACGTTGTACAGTTCACAAATAAATTTTTGTATAGTGTTGAACACATGTTGCTCCAGTTCTAAGTCACTGAATAAGTCTACATCGCCGAGTTTCAGAAATGCTATCTGGTACTATACTTTTTTTTTCAATACATTAAATGGCCTTTGCTTGCCTTTTCTGAAAAAAGCTGGATTGTAATCACAACCAGTTGTTGCGTGAAATCCTTGCAAGCAACGGGTTAATGTAGGTCCTAAAAGATATCCATAAATAGATATCTCTCTCACACTCAAGCGTACAAATAAAGACCTCGCGCTTATAGACATAGCGACACTTTATGTGTATCTGGGGGGATGTTTGACCCCTCCAATTGGTCTGGCTGCTGACCAGGGGTGTTCAAATAGATCCCCAAGTATCATACATAAAAATCAAGAGTGAGATTGTAAGTAAGAATATGTTATTTTTTTTGAAGTTTTAAAGCGTCTGGTAAGGGTAAGCGCCGATGGAAAGTGTCTGGCAATAATGATTATTAATTTTTAACAACAATATCTAAAACATATGTAAAAAACAGCACTGAGAATTTAAGAAAAATCATCACTGTATTTATCTACATTTAGCACCTGGTACCTATGAATTGGCCGTCGACCCAAGGTAGCAGGTATGCACACACTCAAAGTACGTACTAACACTACTTTATCCCATTTATATTTCTTATGAGAAAATAAGTAACGTCTGGGGGCACCGGGATCTTACTCTATAATACTTCTGAACATCAATTGACCTTATTGATAGTTTTTTGAACCTTGTTGAAAAAGCTTGTTTTCCGCTTAGACCAGAACATGGAACACACAATACTAAACAATGATTCAAAACAAAGTTATCTTATTGTTGCGCCTCATCTATTAAGTCATTATCGTAAGTTGTTATTGCATTATTATATTTTATTTATTAACTTATAGCAGAACCTACATGAGGAGAATAACATTATTGACGAGATTATATAACGAGGACATTACAAGAATCTTTAAAATTCTACCACTGGAATCCAAGCATCGAGAAGCGCTTAGTCTTTCTATAGGTATGCATAATAAAATTATATAAATTTGTATTTAGTTCTAGCAAAGGAAGGACACAATGACTAGAAGTTAAGATTATATCTTTCTTTGCAAACCACAGCCAAGCTAAAATATTGGACTATATATCAAACAAAATACAAAATAACAGCCATGATCAAAACAATTTTAATCAACACAGTACAACCAATCACAATATTATTTCATCCCGCGAATTAAAAACATTTCCGGATTCCGTCCTATAAATAGGAAAATCAACAATAGTATCGAACGAATGAGCTCGCATTTTCCGTAGCATTTTTCTTTCCTTTTCTTTAAACAAAAACTTTTCTTTGTACAACGATTGCCAATGATCAGTCAAGTTCGAGGAGACTGTACCAAAATCACGCTTGTATAAACGAAACCATAAATGATTGTCATCAGCTATCTCTTTCATTCTCACGCAAGTTTTCGCCACATTCAATATATCTTTCACCGGGAGATTTGCAAGGATTTCCAAGAGAATATCTTCGGGTAAGCCTGAAAAATATGCGCTCGGGGCATTGTGATGATTTAGAATTGCACTTTTAATAGGACAGCAAATCTTTTCCTTGAACAGCGTAGAAAAGCTATGTATGTTTATAAATGAAGACGGTATTCCGAGTTCAGAAACATATATGTATTTTTCAACAGGAACGCATAGAGAGCATACGCTGTTTGTTAAATACGGTATAGTTGCGTTGATAAAAGCGATGTCGTGCATAAATGATACTATTAGTTTAACTTCCATCTTGAGTCCGCTGAGCATAAACATTGATTCCTGAACATTCCCTCTACTCCTCCTATTCTTTATATAAGAAATTATACTTGAAGCGGGTTTCTTAGAATCGTTTAGCAGCACAAAGTCGTTTTCTCGCATCAAAACAAGGAGTAAGGCAAAGAATATATCGTTTTTCATATTTTTAGGTATAGTATGTTTCTCGAGTAAGTAATCCAAAATATCGTGAAACATATAATTCAAGAAATCACTGGTCTTCATTCTGATACTTTCCATAATTTGATTTTATAATAAATAATTGTATTTAACTAGTTTTTATCCCATTTTCAGTTTAATGTTATTAGTTTTGTTGACATCTGTTTTAGCAATGTCATCCATGATGGGTGTTAATCATATTTTATTTTTGTTTTATGGCCCAAAGTTTTCTGCCTCGTTATTTAACCAATGATTAACTGTATAGTGCTGGCTCAGATTCAGACTATCCAATTTTTCCTGTAGGTCCTTGATGATAAGAAGAGTAAAGAATCTTGGACTTTTTAAATTATTGAAATGGTAACAAATATCAACGTTTTATTTTAATAAAATATTTGACGCATAGTTTAGGAAAAATACTTTAAAAAAGCTAATAAAAATAAAACGACACTTGTAAATAGAAGTACTAAACTTATTAAAGGACTATCTTAAAAAACATTCCATTCTATGATCATATAACCTTAACTTACCTAAATACAACTTAAGTGAATTTTCAGGTCGCCTAACCGTCTCTACATATTCACATTGCTATTATCTCTTAAATTATTTAAGTATGTTTTGAAGTTGAAATAATAAAAGCTGGAAAATAATTGATATGTTTGTGACTGTTTCTAAACTGTATCGCCCTACAGTCACGTAAAAAGCTACCTAAAAATGGTTTGAGTTTATTCAAAGCAAAATATACGTTGTTGTTCACTAATATTTTATACATAAACATAAACATAAACGTTCACACCGAATATCCCCGAAGGGGTTGGCAGAGGTACTAATACTTCTGAACATCACGTGACTTTGTCACCTGGTGTTCAGAGTACCCACGTTTTGCATGGACAGTGTACTCACGTGATAGGGGGCAGGCCTATCGCCGTTTTGTACGAATACACTGTCACATGACTAAGTACAACTCAGCCATGTGGGTTTCCTCACGATGTTTTCCCTCACCGTTAACAACCATGATAAATTAACCACACATATGTCTTTAGAAAAGACAAATTGGTGTAGGCCCGACCCAGGTTTTGAACACTAGTCGTTTGCACGATAACCGAGTGTTCTACCCACTGGGCTATCACGGTTGCTATATAATATTTTATAGCATTAGTTATGTTAATGCTGTGTAGTGACGGCTTAGAATAGCACTACCCCATTTCTTACGATGGGTGTACGTAAGAGGCGACTAACGGTACTGGGGCTTTTAAGGGATTTTTGAGCGATGCGGTTGGAGACCCATCACCAACAACCTTTATTTTTACCATCTTTTCCCCACTCACATTTCCAAAAGTGGCTGAGGAACTAATTCCTTAAAAACTCTAATTCCTTTGCTCTGGCTACCCCTTCTAGGGATTTATAGCCGTGAGTATATGTATGTATGTAGTTATGTTAATCCAGTATACATGACCAAAGGACAAACAAGACTTAGTAAAAAAACAAATAAACATTGAACGGGGTAAACACAGAGAAGATACACACCCTTCTCACATGGACTCTTGATATATCGATACCCTTAGCGTTTTCATTTTTTTAACAGATATATTTTAGTTTTCATAGATCGATTCCAATGCATTGCAAAGTGTTGAGTCTCCAAACCCAAGTTTCACCACGTGTTGATGACAAATTAATGATTATAACAATTAAAAACTGATTGAAATCTCGATTTGTAGAATATATTGTACTATTTATAGATAGTTATTTGAAATAATTGTATTGTATAGACCTAAGTTACTAATAATGTATCATGCATGAAACTGTAGTTATCGTAAACTGTTATATTATTTAAAATCTTACCGGCATCCACCGGAACAACTAAATTCACTTCAGTCATTTTTATCACTTACACAATTTCATTAACAACACAAACAGAATGAAAAAAACATATGTCCATAGATTATTGTCTTGTGTCACTCAGCATTTACAATATATTCTGTCGACAATTTACGTAACAATTCATAGTATAATATAAAATATCTTATTAAAGCACAAACGTTCGTGTCGCCTTATCAGTAGTTTAACTATGACGTTTTTACGTTCTTGTCACCTGCATGAATTAAATATCAATTTAGAGATCCTTCACTTTGTACAGAATTAGAGTTAATTTGGTATATCAAAAAAACCACTTAACCAGAATAACGTAGAATACGTACCGTTAAAATTACTTAGTTGCAAGTTATGAAAAGAGAGATTTTTTTGAGAAAAGACGGAATGCTGGTAGTACCTGCTTAAATTGGCACTAGAATATAATTTTGAAAAAAATTAAGACTCATACGTATTTATTGGGCGCTGGGGCTTTAATAGTTATATATTTTTTTCTAATTTATAATTCATAAAGTTACAAGATATTTTACAAATTCGAATGTTATAACTTTTCAAGGAAAAAAAATGAGCCCCTTCTTTAATTTTTTTGTTTATTTAGGTCCCAGAATATAAATTATGTAAGCATATAGCTTTAGTGATTTCTTAAAAAGTTCTTTGGAATAAATTTTACTGTCAGTAGAAGTTTAAAAAAACAGACAGACATTATTATGCTTTTAAGGGATATTATCTTTGAGATTTATGAAAAATATTAACAAAATTAACAAATCGAATTAAAAATCCCTATACACACAGAACAGAAACTTTTAACATTACTTAGTATTCCAGGAATTGTTTCGTAAAATGTTAGAAAATATACCTTTCATTGTATTCTTATCAATAGTAAAATTACTTTTAAAAAATATCACTAAAACAGATATCCGTAGAAATTAAAATTGACGATATAAAAGTATTTGAACCATGAATAGGATTAGGATGTTTTGTTAATGTTAGCCAATTTGCATCGGTAAAAAACATAGTGTCAGCTTAGAATAACACTACCCCATTTGTACCCGTGGGTGATCGGTATAGGGGCTTATTAAGTGATTTTTTGACGATGTGGTTGGAGACCCGTCACCAAAAACATTTATTCTACCATCTTTTCCCCAATCAACTTCCAAAAGTGACTAAGGAATTTTTCATTCCAAAGCTCTGGCTACCCCATTAAGGGATTTATAGCCGTGAGTATATGTATGTATGTAAAAACATAAACACTAATCGTAACCTCTAAATTGAAACTACAGAACCTTCGAAAACCTACCAAAAATAATGAATATAATAAATGTCCAATTAACAAAGAACTCTGTTCATTCACGATACCTAGAATAAGTGACAGAAAATATCACACAGAAAGGTTAATGATGCAGATCACCGTAATTGGTTCTACTGAGTTATTAAGAATATTATTCACTGTATACAAACTGTTTGAATAGCTCTTATCTTATTCTTAATTTATATATGATAATAAACATGAACTGGCGCGGTATTAACTAAAATACACATGAGGATATTTGTAAGGAGATGTTTGCAACTTGTAATAGAATAGAATAGAATAGAAAACGACCGTGATAGCCCAGTGGGTAGAACACTCGGTTATCGTGCAAACGACTAGTGTTCAAATCCTGGGTCGGGCTTACACCAATTTGTCTTTTCTAAAGACATACGTGTGGTTAATTTATCATGGTTGTTAACGGTGAGGGAAAACATCGTGAGGAAACCCACATAACTGAGATGTACTTAGTCATGTGACAGTGTATTCGTACAAAACGGCAATAAGCCTGCCCCCTATCACGTGAGTACACTGTCCATGCAAAACGTGGGTACTCTGAACACCGGGTGACAAAGTCACGTGATGTTCAGAAGTATTAGTACCTCTGCAAACCCCTTCGCGTATATTCGGCGTGAACGTTTATGTTTATGTTATAGAAAAGAAAACTCTTTATTGTACATCAAATATGGAAAAACAATTACAAATACACAGAATGGGAAAAGCAGAGCTCTATAATGGCGTAGATGACTAGATTATTTTTAGTCTAAGATATAGAATATTGTATTTTATTAATACTTGCGTAATAAAGCTAATGGGAATTGTTTTAGAGGAAATATATTTAAATGTAAGCCATAAACTGTCGAACTTCTTAATATTATTCCCTAATTTTCTTTAATTCTGCTTATTTTTTTATTAGCTTCAGAGTGTTAGAATATCAATCACCTCAACCCAGCTAGCCCAACTAAGGTTTTGGGACCCCCACCCAATTATTTCACATTTCCGCCACCACCAATCATTCTTTGTTCTACGTCTTAAACTCTTGCGACCCCTTTTTGGGAATCATAGTCGTGAGTATATGTCATATTATGATAAAATTTTTCGTCAATGGACACTGTGAACAGAAATAAACTGTTATCATGAAACATGCCACTTAGAGTACTGCTGTGTAGTGCCGGCTTAAAATAGCACTACCCCATTTCTTCCGGTGGGTGTACGTAAAAGGCGATTAACGGTATTGGGGCTTAAAGGAATTTTTGGGCGATGTGGTTAGAGACCCATCACCAGCAACCTTTATTTCACCATCTTATCCCCACGTAACTTCCAGAAGTGGCTGAGGAATTTTCCGATTCCTTAGCTCTGGCTACCCCTTCTAGGGATTTATAGCCGTGAGTATATGTATGTATGTATGTATGCTACTTAAATAATGTTGTGCAATATTATGTCTTCAGTGAATCATTCATCTGCCTCCTGCGTTCTTATCATGCACGATTTTCTGCGATATTTACATTGGCAAGGGTATTTCACTTCGTCCTTAACTCTGAGGAAAATTATGTGATAAATATTATCAGCTTTGAATACCACTATTTTTTAATTTCTTGTAAATAGTGCAATGTTTTTTGCGAAATTGTTACACCATAAAACTTTTTTTCATGTTCGTAATTTGTTAATAGATTGATAATGAAACCAAGGTGTTACGAAAATCTGCAAGCGTAGTGCCGGCTTAGAATAACACTACCCCATTTCTTCCGGTGGGTGTACGTAAGAGGCAACTAACAGTATTTGGGATTCTAAGGGATTTTGGGCGATGCGGTTAGAGATCCATCACCAACAACCTTTATTTTGCCATCTTTTCCCCACTTAACTTACCAAAAGTGGCTGAGGAACTTCTAGTTCCTTAGCTCTGGCTACCCCTTCTAGGGATTTATAGCCGTAAGTATATTTATGAATATACGATTGAGCGATGTACGATTTGTATGGCGAGTGTTGAAGACGCGTGTGACGTATACCACTTGGTTACGTGCTGCTGTGGAATGTGATTCTTCTTGCACTGTCAGCGTTTCTATGTAGTGCGCGTCATTGTGTACTGATAGCGCGTCGCTACAAGATGGTTCATGGGCCTCCAGCCACATCGCAAAACCTTAAGCTCTGAAAATTGCTGGGGAATTTCTAATTCTCGAACTTTGGCAGTTTTAGGATGTTTTGTCCTATGAGTACGTATGTTTGTTTTGTACGTATTTTTTTATATCAAAGCATCATAATATACATGTAAAGTATAAGAATTCTTGTTATACGTAATAAGAAAACTATTATCCCAGCTTCGCACGGGTAGCGTTGTTTTTTTAAATATCTGAGGTTTCTTTCTTCAGTCACTGCCCAAGCATTGTGAAATTCAGCGCAATGTTTTCAATTTATTAAATTTATAGCACTCCCTAAACAGTTTAGTTTGGTGATTTTAAATGCGCTTTGATGAACGGTTCAGTATTTTCGTTTAATAGCAAATTTTGGAATAAAACGCTATGAAGTATTTATAACAATCTAAAAAATAAATCATTACGTGATGTAGGATGCAACTACTGGCGCCATCTAGTATGTTATATTTAAATTAGTAAAGATTTGGTTTTGATCACGGGCGCGATGGCTTATTTTATTTATAATTTCGGTGTTAGTCTACCGATTTCTATGATTTTTTTTTATTGAATAGGTAATAATGTTACCTTTTTTAAATTTGGGATGAGTGAGAGGTTTACAAACGTGAGAATAAACAAATATAATCAGAATGATCCGAACTGCTAAGCTATCAGGAATTACACGTGTTATTGTGAGTCAACCGTAAAAGATAGACATAAACTGTTGAGGATTTTTTTTTAGATAATTTTATGAAAAATATTTCCGTCATACATAATTTCTATGTAAGTTTAACCATTAAGGCTGCACATGCGACGGAAGCTTAAAAAATGTATTAACTTCTCCCGTTTTCGCAAAATTCCCCTTTACTACTCTGCTGGAAAGTATACAAAAATCTGCGCAGGTGTATGAAGGATAATTGTACCAAGTTTCATTAAAATCCGTCGAGTAGTTTTTGTTTCCATAAGGAACATACAAACCGACAGACAGACAGACAGACAAAAATTTTACTGATCGTATTTTTGGCATCAGTATCGATTCCTAATCACCACCTGATGGTTATTTTGAAAATATATTTCATGTACAGAATTGACCTCTCTACAGATTTATTATAAGTATAGATAATTTAAAAAACATAAATTTATGTCAACTGCAAATTTTGACTTTAACTAGACAAAAATGAAACCAAAAGTACGTCTCGAGTAAAATCATTATAAATATCTATTAAGTGTACTTTCTAGTTCGCATAAATAACAAGGCAAAACGTACAACATACATTAGGAACAAGAAACAAACAATGAAATATTATGTTCAAGGTGTAGAGTTTCCAGGCACATGTGTGTTTTATTAATTAAAAGCCTACTCAGTTTCTTAAAACAGCCCTTAATCACAGTAACAAATGTAACTTTATACGAAGGGACGTAAAGGTGAGAGTTCGCGCGTGTGGAACAGCATAATTTATATTTAGCTAGAGATCTTCACAACATGATAATTTATCATAGTTGTTAACGGTGAGCGAAAACATCGTGAGGAAACCCACATGGCTGAGTTGTACTTAGTCATGTGACAGTGTATTCGTACAAAACGGCGATAGG
Organism: Bedellia somnulentella; assembly: GCA_963576735.1. Taxonomy (NCBI): domain Eukaryota; kingdom Metazoa; phylum Arthropoda; class Insecta; order Lepidoptera; family Bedelliidae; genus Bedellia; species Bedellia somnulentella. The sequence goes on along the minus strand of OY755189.1, from coordinate 16,263,511 downwards.
CCTGCCCCCTATCACGTGAGTACACTGTCTAAGCAAAACGTGGGTACCTTCTCTGGACACTAGATGGCGCTGACATGTGAGTTCAGAAGTATTGGTACCTCTGCCAACCCCTTTGGGGATAAACGGGATTAATTTGCTGTTGTTTAGAACTATCAACATATTATTGATTTAAGTCAACAACTTTATTAGCTACAAGTGCAAGAAGTCACTGCTTTATATAAATGTTATATTAGTACCTCAGCCACTCCTTCGGGGATATATGACGTCATCGTTTGAGTTAAATATCTTATTTTTTATATCGAATAAATTGAAAAATGTACAATTTAACTTTTTCAACCAATTTTGGAATCATAAGAGAGAGAGGCAAATATGTTAAAACAGTGGCAGTTTCCAGCAACATTGAGTAACGATCACTATAAAAGCCTCGGTACCCTTAATAACCTCTCCTCCTCTCTCCTCCTCCCTCTCCTCCTCTTCTCTACCTCTTTAGATAACCGCGGGAAAACATGACGTAGTAATACTCTGAGCCGTAACTATACACAATAATAATTATTTCCCAAAACAACATAAATTGTCTGATCATTAAATTCACAATTGAACACTCAACCAAAAACTGCCAAGGTTAAATCTTTGGAAAAAGAATAACATAAAATGTTCAAGCTATACCTTGCGTAAAAAGCTAGCATTTTTTAATAATGTTTAATAATAAAACAGACAACATTGCTTTTTCTTGTCATGTTGTAGAAGGCAACTCAGGCAACACTAGGGATTTGTAGTGAAAGCCTTTTGTAAATCATGAAAAGCATTAGCTTTTCTTCCTTTTGATGTTGTTGAAGATCTGAATTTGGAACTTGGAACGTAGCTACATAAACTTATAATCACGGCCAGTAAGAAGAAGGGAAAGGACCAAAAACTTTTGGAAGTTGCGATGGGGAAACGAAAATATATTTTTTTACTGTATGTAACGCCCAACCATTACTTAGTAAGCCTCGAAACGTTAATTTACTAAAAAAGATATCTTTTCTAGACATTTGGATGGTAAGATAAATGAATAGTTATAATTAATGATAAAGATATGTATATAACAAAGATAAAATTATTAGTTAAATTAATCACTATTAATTCTACATACATATACTCACGCCATTAATTCCCATTGGGGTAGGCAGAGACTATCGATCGCCACTTCGTACGATCTTGACAAACCTCTCTAGCTTCGTTTACATCCATCAATCTTTTCATACATGCTCTTTTGTTCTTCATACTTCGGACGCCAGCCTTTTTGAGCAGACTCTCAATTTGGTCCAAGTGTGTTCTCCGTGGTCGTCCTCTACTAACATTACCATCCACACTAGCTCTATAGATCCCTTTTACCAATTTTCTATCATCCATCCTCTCTATGTGCCCAAACCATCTCAACATTCCTTTTTCTATTTTTCTTACAATATCATCTTTCACACCACACTTTTCACGAATAACACTATTTCTCACTCGGTCACACAATCTAACATTACAAATTTTTCTGAGTATTGAGTATGAGTATTTTTCTGAGAACTATTAATTCTCTAATTCGTTAATGACTTTACGTCCCTATGTTAAACAAAACTACTAAATTCATATAAATTTCTATTAATTAGTGGTTTATTCAAGGCTGATAAAACATTCTCGGTAAAATCGACATGGTTTCCAGTAATATCTGAAATCAGTTGATTTCTGGGAATCTTTTGATCTCACTCCCGCACTTAATATCACCCGGCTTTCTAAATTAATGTTTCGTTTTAGTATCGCCATCTCTCTTTAACCGAGGTAATTTTAGAACGAGAAACATTCCATCTCTCTTTTTGTTGGACAAATTGGAACGGGAAGCTTCGATAGAAGCAAATTCTTTTAATCAAAAAGGTTTAGTACGTTTTGATTAATTTGATGATTAGCAATTTTCATTAGTGTAACGAAGTGTGGGTGTTTTAAGGTAAAATATTTGCTGCGATTATAATCAATAATTAATTATGAATTAGTTAATTGTTTAGATAATATTAAGAGTGGCTTATCCATTTTAAATTACAAACAGAGCTATAAGAATGCTTTTAATAAAAATAATGATAAAAGAATTGTGTTGTTATAAAGAGCATTATTAGCAGAGATTTGACTCAGGTTTTTTACTTACGTCTACTACATTAGATGGTTTTGTCTTCGCAATTTACCGTGTAAATGTGTCGGGTGTCGTAAGAGGCGACTAAGGGTATTGGGGCTTTTTATTGGATTTTCGGGCGATACGGTTGGAGACCCATCCCCTTTATTTTTACCATCTTTTCCCCACTCAACTTCCAAAAGTGGCTGACGAATTTATAATTACTTATCTCTGGCTACCCCTCCTAGGGATTTGTAGCCGTGAATATATGCATGTATGTATGTATGTGTCTTCGCAATGACTGTTCAATATTATTATAGAAAATGATGATTTTTAACCAAATCTTTCTGCATGAAATTGATTCACTCTCATTGCTAAAGCTGTGTATTTAAAAACTTCCAAACATCACGTGACAAACTGTCACGAGGCTTTGGGAGCAGCATTTCACCGCTTTTTATGTCTACACTATCAAACGAAAAAGTATGTTTTGTAGCCACACGGTTTTACCTAACCATATTCTCCATCACTGTTAGCATCTCTTTATAAACAAATCACATATTTTTCTCTTGAATAATATGCCTTTCATTGGTGTTGGCCAGATTTGGGCTTTGAACCCACGCCTCTCCGTATCAGAGGCTTATTTCCACACAATTAACCACACTACCTTAATTGACATAGAGGTAGAATATGTGTAGTTCATTTATCATGGTTGTTAACCGTGAAGGAATAAATCGTGAGGACATCCATATGGCTGAGTTGTACCTAGTCATGTGATAATGTATTCGTACAAAACGGCAATTGGCCTGCCCCTATCAGGTGAAAGTAACAATGTCACGTGATGTTGTGGTGTTAGTACCTCTGCCAACCCCTTCGGGGATATACGGCTTGAACGTTTGAATTTGAGGTAGAAAATACTACCAGGAAAATTGTAATAGAACTCCAGCATATAAAATGTAATGTTACTTATGGAACACTAAGTTCTTCGGTACTCATTATCAAAATGTAAGATCAAAGATAAGGAGGAGCAGTTCAAAGGGTAGAGAATGTGATATTTCAAGCTGATAAGATACGGAGGGTGCATCCGACCCTCGGAATCGAAATCTCATATGTTTCTTATCATTAGAATATTTATGAAGGGATATTTGCAGGGTTAATCATCAGGGATTATTTATGTAGACGCATATGTGCAAATATTATATCTGCATTATGTGGATGGTAATGTTAGTAGAGGATAATCTCGGAGGACAACTTTGGACCAAATAGCAAATGTACTCAAATGAATTAATGCTAAAAAAGTGTTGAGAAGTATTGGTACCTCTGCCAACCCCTTCAGGGATATAACGACACAAAATATTAAGTGGGTTTGAGAATGTCTTAGCTTTTTTCTGTGTCTGGAAAATATATTAACTAAAGGGTGTATACATTTATATGTAAACTAAGTTCAGTTTCAGTTTAAATTACTTTTTGATAGTTGTGTAAAATATTCACAGCTGGAATTTCTCTAGTCATGCACATCTACCTACCATTACCATTAATTAGCTGAACTTACCATCCAGAGGTTGTCTGAGATCGCTTTAAGTGATAAGACCGCCAATTTAACTTCTATACAAGAACGTTATGTCTGTAAATATTATTTCCATGATGTGCAATAAATAGTTTTCTAAGCATAAGATATAAAAAAAGATGTTTTTACACAATGTCAAAAGTTAATAAAAATAATTTGTCTCGATGGGTAAAAATTAAGTGATTGAGATTTAAAAGATGTATAGAGCTTATACTGGGCTCTCTCTAGGCTCTCTCTGGGGGACTTCTCATTTATACTCGCGCCCATTGTGCAGGATCATAAAATACCTCTCTTGTTTCTCTCACATTCATCAATACTATGTTACATGTATTTTGTTTTTCTTTCTTCGTGAAATTATTCGTTACTTTATTGATGTTAAAATTTAAAGCAAAATATTTTTAATAAAGCAATAATATTATGAGTTGTTTGTGAAATAAAAAAGGTTTATTTTGTTTTTACAAAGAAGTCGGTTAAATGTCTTATATAGCGATTACACTTTCTTTGAAAAGAAAAAAACAAGTAGGAGTCCAGGTTGTGTTTTCAAAGAACGTCTGATCCCAATTACCTTTTGTTAGAAATACATCAGGCAGATTCATAATAAGACCGCTCGCTTATTACTTTTTCCGTTTAATATTTGACTTTTCTGTTTAAAAAAATATTATTACTGTTTTACTTGGAAGAAAGACAAGGATCGTTTTTTGAGAAGCATGAAGAAATATTGAAAAATCTGACTTTATGTCTTTATAGCATCAGTTTTTTTGTATGTTCGTCACTAAAGATTTTTTTCATCTAATATCGAAAAAAAAATTAAAAACTTATGATCTATCAATATTCTTTCTGCATCTGCTTTTAATCACATAAAAATATCTCTACGAAATTTTGATAAGATATAAAATAAGAGAATTTCAATTGATGACAAAAATGCACTAAAGATATAATAAATGAAAAATAATCCTATACGGTGTCACACTCAAAACATAGCTAAAGATTAGATCCGTGACCTTAAGAAACAGAGATGCAATGAAGAACAAAATAAAGTCATTTAATTTAAGTCACGACACACTAACCCAAGTTAGGGCCGAGAATTCGAGACAAAGGGTACGAAATTCTTGACCCTACACTACGGAGTTTATGAATCTTTGTGCCCTTCTGTTTACTTAAGATGTTAAATTACACTAACTCTACCTTTTTAGGAACCGGGCCACGTAAATGCCAAGGATATAGTTTAATTCGCATTGTACTTGTATTTGTGCATATGAAATGTATACAAGTAAATAAAACTGTAAAATTACATTAACATTAAAATTACCACAAAATTACACTGAGCATTATTTACACTGAAAATTATTAACCTACGACCTCGCCATCTTAAATCTTGTTAAATAAATGACATATATGACTTAAGCCGGTATTCCACGATCCGTTAAAACGTGAACGGCAGCCTTTGACAGTGAAGAGTAAGGCCTCGTTCACACGGCATTATCCTGCACGTTTTCTTGCAGTATACGTCTTAACGTATAAATAGTGACCATACATAGTACATAGATCCATTCACACGACTATTGTACTGCAAAAAAACGTGTACCGCTTATACGTTCAAACGCATACTCAACGGACTTGTCAAACAAATCGAATAAACTTTGGCGTATTCGGTTCAAACAGGCATAATGGTATAGCTTTGTCTCCTTGTGACTACTGCGGCTATTCGTTTTTTAATCGAATGAAAATTTACCGTGTGAAGACCCGGGTGATTGTACGTTAAGAAAACGAATACGAAAAAAACGTGCAGGATAATGCTGTGTGAACGAGGCCTAACAAAGCTAAATAAATATACGTCCGGTAAACACATAACACGTTTACTTGCTACCGTAATTTTTTCACCCGATTTTAGCAAGGAAAAAGGAATGTTTATGATTTACGTGTCCTTTAATACACCTTAATAGTATTTTTTCCAGTGAGAACCGAAGGGTAATATAGAAATGTGCTTTTAAGGTTAATATAAAAATTCTTTATTTCTTATATTTTAAACGATCTTTAATGTAGAATGTGCGTAGTAAAGTTAAGAATAGGACCTTTATAACTCCAGCACTACTCCCAACTGGTTTTTCCACTTCTGACTCTCCAGTTAAAACTTTGCCTACTGGTTCACTCTCCGCAATTCCGCGAGGCCATGTCGTCAAGTGGAATGGAACTTATAAAAAACTGGGAAACTTGGCTTTTACTTTTACGTTTTCACTTGAACTTTCGTTGGCATAACTCTTTTTGTAGCGGTTTGAGTAATGTTTTCAACAGTTACATAATTTTTGCAGTTTTAAAACTTTTGTTTGTGTAGCTTTTAATATTTAGGCTGTATTAAGTGCAGATTTTTTATATAGCTTACATTGTTTCCCACTGCTGGGCAAAGGTCTCACAATTTTGAACCCACATATCCCTGTCTTAAGCTGTACAGATCCACCCTAGTTTAAATTTGTCTAGGTTATCCCACCATGTCCTTCTGGGCCTTACCCTACGCTGGTGTCCGTCTGTAGACCCTCATTCAGGTGCTGTTCTAGCCCATTTCTCTATGTGCTGTTGACACATATACCCTGCTGAGATCTACTTAAGTTTGGCAGTTAAGTTTTTGAGAGCAGCGCGGCTACTCACAATAAAATCATTACCCGAAAATAACATCGCTCCGTATCTATTTATAGTTTTGCAAAATGTGACAAAATTATTTGTAAATTTCTTTGTTACTAATAGATACGGTTAAAAAAAACTATATTCACTTATACTCACGCCCGTTATTCCCTCTGAGGTAGGCAGAAACTATTCAAGATCGTGCTACTTTGCACGGTTTATAGTTTAACAACTTTATTACGTTCATACTTCCGAAGGTGGCTATGGAATATGTTACTCTGCAGCCGCCGTGAAACGTTTTGAAATTCATGCTTAAGTAGGAAATTCGTAAGACAATAATTAGATGTGAATAGTAAGCGTGCAAAACGATGCATTTTTAACTAAAAAAAACCATAAATTTTTAGTCAAAAAAGTGTGAAATGTAGTCAATAAATGTGTATACAAATTTAGTAATGACTTGAAATGCTAAACAAAGATCGGCTACTAATTAACCACTTACAGACTGCTAAACGAAACATTTCATATATTTCGCCGTGGAGATTTAACCATTAACAAAAATTTGTAAGATTTATGTAAACCCTTTGAGTAAACGGCTGTTCATTTCCAAAAAACAGGGTCGGATAATGACGTGTGGGTGACCTATTTCACGGGCAGCGGGCTGTACTAGATTAACGTAAATTGATTAGTTGTTCACGAAAATATACGCCTTAGAGAACATAACTCTCAGCGATACAGATTTAACTTTATGTGCAAGGAAATAGCGTTGAATTTCAAATGAAAACGATCTGGGTGATATACATAATATTGATGAGTTATTATAGAAGGCTGATCTTGGTTTAGTGAATATAGTTGCGTAAGGGTTGAGAAAATAACCAATATGATAAGTATGATATATTTATGGAAGCGCAATCCTACAGACAAGCAGGGCAGACAGGCGTAGAGTAGATAGGTGGTTATTCTACCCAATGGACTATCAAGATTATCGATTATATACATATATTAAAAGAATATACATCTATGCTACAAAAACGATACTTTTCTTATTGGTAAGAGCAAATGGGACTTACGCATTTAAATAAATAAAGATAATTTGAAATGCATAATTTGTTTATTAGGTTTTTGTTTTTATTTGGTATGGCATTAATTATGTGAAGTAATTTTCGTTAACGGTAAGGGAAAACATCTTGCGAAAACCCACATGGCTATGTTGAACTAAATCATGTTACATTGTACTCGTACGAAATCGTGATATATCAAACCTCCACTGAGTGACATCTATTGCCCAAGCAAAAAGTGGATACGCCGAACGTCACGTTTAATAAATATAATTCGATATCCAAAAGTAGAAACACCTCTGCCATATCTTCGGAGATATAACTCGTGAACGTTTGATTCAAATCTGACTAAGTTATATCAAGTAGCAAGCGCTGAATAATCGTCCAATTATCACACGAAACGGCAAGAAATAATATTGATACAAACAACAGTATCCAATTAAATTCCAATTAGTGTAATAAAAGAAAACTTAGATCTTTTAGCTGAACCTCTGACATTTTTTTTTAATAAGTGTATTAAACAAAACTTATTTCCCGATCAGCTAAAGATAGCTCGAGTGCTTCCGATTTACAAAAAAGGCTCAAAAACAGATCCTAAAAACTATAGGCCCATATCATTGCTTCCAGTAAAAATAGACTTTTAAACCATTTGACCACTCATAACATTATTAGCAAAAGACAATTTGGATACCAACATAATACAGGAACTAAGGACGCCATTGATACGTTTCTTGATGATGTAACATTAAATTTAAATAGTAAACTTAAAGTAGGAGCGCTTGTTTTAGATTTAAAATCTGCTTTTGATACGATGGAGCACGAAATATTAGAATATAAGCTTAAGCATTATGGAGTTAATGGAATATTTTTGGTTTTGTTACATTCCTACTTGACAAACAGAAAACAAATTGTAGAAGTAAAAGGTACGGAGGCCAATAATGAAATTACTAACAAATCTAAAATTATCGATATTACTAGGGGAGTTCCCCAGGGATCGATTTTGGGACCTATATTGTTCATAATATTCATAAATGACCTCATAAATTTTATTAAAAATATTCTGCCGGATATAAGTGTAGTCATGTATGCAGACGATACCAATTCTGTTATATCAGCGAAAACACTACCAGAGTTGGAAGAAAAGACAAATGTTGCCCTAGCTGCTTTTAATTATTGGTTTGAACACAATAATTTAATTTTGAATGTTGTAAAAACTAATTTAATTTTGTTTAAACCTACAATAAGAAATAAAGAAACAATAAATGTCTATTTAAATGATGTCCAAGTTTGCGCAGTGGATGTAATTAAGTTTTTAGGCGTCCATATTGATTCGCAATTGAACTGGAAGAAGGAACTGACAGTGATTGAAAATTCTCTCAGCTCAGCATGTTATGCTTTGAGAAGTTTAAGGGACGAAATTGATTTAAATAATTTGAAAATGGTATATTACGCACTTGTTGAGTCTAAACTACGTTATAGTATAAAATACTGGGGAAATAGTTATCAGTATAATATAAGGAAAGCATTTGTTTTACAAAAAAGAGCCCTAAGAATTATCTTACGACTATCGTATAGAGAATCATGCAAAGATGTTTTTAAGAGATTAAAGATTTTAACAGTTCCTGCTCTTTATGTATACGTGCTCTTGACAAACTTTAAAGATAAATGTGGTTGCATTGAGACAGAACAGAATAAGTTAATAAGAGAGTCCAAAAGAAGAAAAGATTTCTACCTCAAACAAGAAAATGTTCCCTTGTACAGAATAGTTGAACATGCCCCAAGATATCAGATAACGAAAATTTATAATTGTATTCCAAATGAAATAAGACTAATAGAATCTCCTCTAGTTTTTAAGAAAAAGCTGAAAGTTTTTCTTTTAGATAATTGTATATACGACATAAGAGAATTGGAGCATTGCATAAAAATTTTTTTTTTAATACTATCGAATTTTAATTTAACTATTTGACATTTATTTAGCATTTTGTGATTATTATTTTTTGTTTTTTTTGATTTATTCACTATAATTAATTGTATATTTAAAATAGATTTAAGTTAGTCCTAAGTTAGTTGTATCAATTCTGACACAATGAATATTGTTTGATGAATAAATAAATACAATACAATATCATATGTGTCTAAACATCGCGACGATACGCGGGAATGACAACGTTGTTTATTAACCTTAGATATTTCATCACTAGTATACTCTATGAGACACCGTTAAATATGAAAGATTTTATGACATGTTCGTATAAAACATGATTTGTAGCTTGTTTGACTAAACTCTGTTTAGTGTCAGGAATAAAGTATTAAGTATTATATGTCTATAGTATTTAGTATCATATTTCTCTCAGGTAATGTCAGTACAATGAAGGACGCATTTAGATCCAATATATATTGAGAACATACATAAGAAAAACAAGCGTCTGAATTCTGAAGAATAGAAGAGCATGTATGGGAAGATTGACGAATAGAAATGAAGATCCAACGGTTTGCCAGGATCGTCCAAAGTGGCGATCGATAGTCTGTGCCAACCCTAAAGGGAACTAAAGGCGTGAGTATATGTTTGTGTACCTATGGCATAGGGACACAAACATATATATATGTTACGGCTAATAGCCGAAGTGCGGCTGCACCTAGTATTAGCCGGCTAAACCTAGGTGCAGCCGCACTTCGGCTATTAGCCGTAACATATACATATATATATATAGGGCCTATGCTAACGATAGAGTGTGGAATACTGTAATTTGTAAATTAACTAGGCAATCTGCAAATAATTTGATTAGGTCCGTGAACTGTGAAATATCTATTAAAATATTGAGTATTTGCACGTTATTAAGCTTATCTGCGTATTGCCATGGAGATTAATGTAATTTATATGTTCTACTAGTACTGGTAGAAATATCCTGAGCCAGTGACCATTTCTTTAGTAAGAACAGAACATATTGTGTGTGCTGTATTTTTTTCAAAAATAATTATTATAGATTTAAGTGTATTTGTGTTAAGTGTAATGTTTTTTAAATTTATGTCAAGTTTAGGTCATAAGTACTTTATAGATGTGTTCTTACTTTTTGAATATAAACTTTTTCTTTCTTTCTTTCTATTTACTTCACTTTATTGTAATGTGGATTTAACTCAAGATTCAAGCGTTCATGCCGTATATCCCCGAAGGGGTTGGCAGAGGCACTAATACTTCTGAACATCACGTGACATGGTCACCAATGTTCTGACTTTTGTAGTTCGTACATTTGCTTCACTTCAGTCAGTGGCAATGCAAGGAACTTTTTCGGATAGTGACATTCATTGTTTCTTTATTGTTTAGTAATGCATCAATCAGTTGCCCAGATTATGAAAAAAACTAGTGTCATTTCGGCTTAGAACAACCAATTTGAATGTTTTTGTTCATGAAAACTTCATGTAGGGATTATTACTAATAAATAAAGAACAAATAAAGGAAAGAAAAATCTCGACTCAGGCGGGAATCGAACCCGCGACCTCGGGTATACGCCCCCGTCGCTCTGCCAATTGAGCTACCGTGTCAATAGCTGCCAGCGCGAAATTCTTCTATCCTTTGATTCTTTTACACTTTTTACACTTGTTTGCGTTTCCTACGGGGGCGTTGTTAGCGACGGGGGCGTATACCCGTGGTCGCGGGTTCGATTCCCGTCTGTGTCGAAATTTTTCTTTCCTTTATTTATTAGTAATAATCCCCACATGAGGTTTTCATGAACAAAAATATTCAAATTACGTGATAGTTAGGCGTTCTCAACATTTGCATTCTATCTGAAAAAATAGACAAGTGGCCTTCCGAATTTGTAAAAAATTCGGAGGTAGGAAACGCAAAATTACTTAAAAATTTAAAAGAATAGATAAATGTAGAACAAAGGATAGAAGAATTTCGCGTTGGCAGCCATTGACACGGTAGCTCATTTGGCAGAGCAACGGGGGCGTATACCCGAGGTCGCGGGTTCGATTCCCGCCTGTGTAAAAATTTTTCTTTCCTTTATTCATTCTTTATCTATTAGTAATAATCCCCACATGAGGTTTTCATGAATAAAAGATTTAAATTATGTGAAGGTTATTTCCCGTATTTGTATATTTAATTAATTTAATTTAAGTGAGCAATAACTTTTAGGCTTCATTGCATTTTTATCCTAAAAAAACAACCCGTGTGTGTTTGTATGTATAGTTAAGGCAAAAATATTTAAGATATTAATATTTGTTTGTAATAATTTTATTTGTTTGTTACAGGTAATAAAATAAATGGAAATTTTTCAAGACGATTTTTATTCAAATGCAAGTAAGGACGTTATGGTAACACTATTTTGATGTGTAATGTCGGCACTTACCCATTTCTTCCGGTGGGTGTACGTAAGAGGCGACTAACGGTGTTGGGGGCTTTTAAGGGATTTTTGGGCGATGCGATTGGAGACCCATCACCAACAACCTTTCTTTTACCATCTTCTCCCCACACAACTTTCCAAAAGTGGCTGAGGAATTTCTAATTCCTTAGCTCTGGCTACCCCTTCTAGGGATTTATAGCCGTGAGTATATGTATGTATGTATGCATTTTAGAATATAGAAAATTATGCTTACACTGACATAGGGAGAGAGAAAGGATTTAAAAGTCTAGTTATTGACTTTAATTTGCTTACAGTAGTGTTAGCTAACAAACTATCTGCAAATACGATAAAATTCTCAGCTGTTAAAAGAAGTAAAAACGAATGAAAATAGTGTGATCAAATAATTTTTTACTGATGATACGTTATCAAAAGCATAGCTCGGCAATCAACAAGGATAATTTGTTTAAACACTAACATACATATACTCACGTCTTTTTAATGGCTAGGCAGAGACTGTCGATCGCCACTTTGTACGATCCTGACAAACCTCTCTAGCTTCATATACATTCATCAACATACATACATATACTCACGGCATACAAATTAGAAATTCCTCAGCCACTTTTGGAAGTTTAGTGGGGAAAAAATGGTAGAATAAAGGTTGTTGGTGATGGGTCTCCAACCGCATCGCCCAAAAATCCTTTAAAAAGCCCCAATACCGTTAGTCGCCTCTTACGTAAACCCACCGGAAGAAATGGGGTAGTGCTATTCTAAGCCGAGACTACGCAGCTTTTTTCAATATTCTATTATATTATTTAGACTACAGACGCCTGCCTTTTTAAGTACATACACACAAAAACACGTAAATACACGAAAAGTTATAAATATTCTGAAGGTCTTGAAAAATCATGTTGACACTATTTCGGTGCGATAAGTTTGTCATAGGAGCATTCTTATACATTTCAAAGACAGAAATACAAATACAGTTTTCATCCTACACGCCAGGAAAAAAAATATTTTCTAAATATCAGTTTAGTCTATATTTTGTGATGGTCAAACTCCGTATTTTTGGCAAAACGGTGTATTTCCGCGAGACGGGGAAATCATCAGAAAACCCACATGGCTGAGATATACTATGTCATGTGACACTGTATTCATACAATACTAGAATAAACTTATCCCTTTTTCACGTAACTTTGCTCACGGTGCTCAGAACATTAGTAGAACGAAAAAATGACACCTGGAGTTTAGAAGTACTAAAATCTCTTTACCTTTTGTATTGTACAGCATGAATGCTGAGTTGGAGAAATGTCTTTCTAAGATTGAAATGCAAAAAAAAACCAAGTGATTTCAATTGTTGTAAAACAGCTACAAGAGCAGTTAAACCGTAGTACACTCCAGTGATCTCGCCATTACTGCAATGTGCAATAAACTAGACGGAGCCGACCGAAGTAGGGATTCCACATCGGAATCCTATCTGATTCTCCTTTAGCTCGAATCTTCCGATCCTATCACACGATCCACATTCAATAAGAACCCTTATCTTCCTCACATTAAGGTCGAAATCGAAATATCAGGGCTTGATAAAAAATCACTTAAGCGCTGATATTTTTAAACGTAATATCGACTTTTTGGTAAGATTTATTTAAGTGTTACTTAACATGAAACGAACGGTTTTTTGATGTTATATTTATTAACTGAGATTACAGCTAAGCTTCGTATATTTTGTTGACTGAAAATAGCATGAATGAGCATAACATTTTTTAAATAATAAAATGCATACATATACTTACGGTCGTGAAAATATAGAGGTAGCTAGCTAAAGGTATCTAGAGAATTAACAGTTTTACAGCCAAACATGGTGAAATAAAAGATGATGAAATGTTGATAGTAGTAAAGTAATATTTCTTAAATTCTTTCTTATGTATGTGATTATATCGAATAGAATATCATATTTGGCCTAGATTGTGGTAGAAAGATAGACTATTAAAATGCTCAGGTATCGGTATACTCAAATAAATGAGATTAATCACATTGTTTTCCATCAATAGACGCTTGATAAATTAACGAAGATTTTAATCAGGAATTGACCTCTTGCATCCTATATTTGAGTAAAGCCTTTTGCCACTATACGATCACCAAGAACATACTCTAAGTTTGTCATTATACCTAATATTTACTTTTAAATTTCCTTTATGGCGTATTATCTAGTTTTGGTACAATACTTAGAAAAAATATCTCCATAAATGTCGTGTTGTGCCTTTATATTTCAGTACGTTATTTTTCAAAAAACATCTGCCAACTCCGTAGATATAATCGCCGATAGTCCCTACCTATCCCAATGAAAACACCGTTCTTATCATTCACGTATTTTTCTTTTTTTTGTCATTCTCCAAAGGTCACGAAAAGCCAAATTGTCTGACGGAAAAATCAATGTTTTAGTCTTGACGGGTGCGATCCAATCCGCACGAAGGTTAAATTGGCGGTCGCTGCTATTGTCATCGGGAGGACCCTTTATTCCCCGTTTTATACCGTTATTTCCCTTTTTCCGTAAGAATGACCTCGCTGTAGAGCTACGAGCTACACTTCAAATATTCTTTCAAGATATTTCTACTAAGTTTTTAAGTTTGTAACTAGTTTTTGATTTGAAAGTAAAGAAAATTTAAAACATACTATGTACATTGTTTGTTTTAAAAATTTTAGTGATATAATTTATAGTATCGGCTTTTTTCAGACGCATATATGAGTGGCAAAATCCTTAAATAATCGCCATGTTCGTGTGTATGTCTGTTAGTTCGTATGCTATAGCCATTTATTTCACATACTGGGAGAACTAGGCAGTTTAAATTTGATTAATTCTGGTAATCAATATCAGTTTTTTATGAAAAGTAGAAGTATAGAGCAGGGAGGGCCAATCACTACATAAATAGTCATCTTAAATCTTCATCAATAAGTTCTTGTTTAATTTATTTAACTATTTAATATGTTGAAAGGTCATCCATCCTCCTCTTGCTCAAGACAATTAAAATATAAACATTTATGATTGAAAAAGTAATAGACACTTACGGCAGATATTCAAATAATAAAGTGTTTATTTGCGGCATTTGTTGTTCACATTTTTGCACATTAGTTTGTTCGGAAAGTCAACAACAGAATCGAATACAGATAGTAAAAAAAAAGAGTTCAAATAGATACATACATACATATACATATACTCACGGCCATAAATCACTTAACGGGGTAGCCAGAGCTTTGGAATTTCAAATTCCTCTTTTGGAAGTTGATTGGAGAAAAGATGGTAATAATAAATGTTTTTGGTGACGGGTCTCCAACAACATCGCCCAAAAATCACTTAAAAAGCCCCTATACCCTTAGTCGCCTCTTACGATCACCCACGGGTAGAAATTGGGTAGTGTTATTCTAAGCCGACACTACACGGCTAATTATAAAATTCAAATAGATATTTATAAGATATCACAATTTATAAGTAAAAATATTCTGAAAGGTATAAAATAAAAGTTTTAAAAGCGTTTTCAATTTACTTTACCAAACAAACTCATCTCTTACCTTGAATTGTATATTTGTGATTTCCAAACATGACCATTTTCACAGTAAAGCACTAAAAAGCAGAATTACCACGAAAAGAAAATGACACCAAATTTTTTAACACGTCTTAGTCCGTATCAATTTCAAACACAAACTCAAAGTTAGTTACCAATGTAAATATTTTAATTCAAATTTAAAAATTGTAGTGATCATAATTGGCGGGACAATTGGATAATTGGATTGAACATTTTAAAGCAACATGGCAGCTCTGTACATGACTTTTAAGTGGAGTTTAGAGTTTGCCGCCATTTTTCGATTTTATCTATGTTCGTTTTTTTAATGTATTTTGTAAGGATAGCCAAAGGTGAACTGCGTTGTTGGAGTGTCATTAAAGTAACAAAGTGATAACATACTTTTAAGTACTCTTATTATGTAATATTTAATAAATGCCGTAATATAATATTGGCCGTGTTGTGTCGGCTTAGAATAACACTAACCCATTTCTTACCCTGGGTGATCGTAAGAGGCGACTTAGGGTATAGGGTCTTTTTAAGTGATTTTTGGGCGATGTGGTTGGAGACACGTCACCATAAACATTTATTATTACCATCTTTTCCCCAATCAACTTCCAAAGATGGCTGAGGAATTTCTGATTCCATGGCTCTGGCTACCCCGCTAAGGGATTTATAGCCGTGAGTATATGTATATATAATATATGACGACGTCCGTGGCAGAGTGGATGGGTGACTAGCTCCTCGAGTAACTAGTTCGATTCCCGCTGAGAGCAACACTTATGCGATGAGCATTTGAGATTGTTTCTTAGACTTGGGTGTTATTTATATGTGTATTGTACTACAATAGTAAATACATCAATAAATAAAAGGTAAATAAAGAAAATAAAAATTTCGACACCGGCAGGGTTCGAACCCGCGACCTCGGGAATACGCCACCGTCGCTCTGCCAAGTGAGCTACAAGAATGAAGCTACGAGAGTCGAAATTTTTATTTCCTTTATTAATTCTTTATTTATTAGTAACTAGCGACCCGCCCCGGCTTCGCACGGGTGCAATGCAAAATATACCTACTACAGAATGTCCTTATACACAACGTTCACAGCTTTTTTGTCATTAGCCAATACAAACATGTTTTGCTTAGACGTTACTCTTGACAGCGCGACATATAATTGGCCATGAGAAAAACACTCAACACTCAAGTCTAATCCTGCAACGTTAAAAGTTTGACCCTGCGATTTATTAATGGTCATTGCCAAAGATATCTTTACCGGAAATTGTAGGCGTTTAAATTGGAACGGTAAATCTGATGGTATCAGAGGAATTCGGGGAATTAGTACATCTTCTCCGGTACCATATCCGGTGAGTATTGTGCACTCTATTGTGAATTTTTTTAGTGATTTTACCAGCAAACGTGTGCCATTGCAGAGCTTAGGAGGATTCAGATTTCTTAATAAAATAACAGGACAACCTACTTTCACACTCTCAATAAAAATTAAAATAGAATCAACAACAAAAGATACTTATTCTATTCAGTTTAATTAATTCTTGATATTTTCCTCGCTAGAGAGCTCCGATAAACGCGTGCGATCGCTGCAAATCATAAAGTGACGCGACGCGCTATATATAGGCACGCGCCTTCCGGCGCAAACAACTACGACCCTGCATTTTAAATTTGTAATATCTTCGGTAATATTCACTAAAATTACATGCTGTAAAAATAATATTGATCTATAATAAATGCACGATTTATTTAAGGTACTTAATTGGATAAGGATTAATGCTGTATTGTTTAAAATCACTTCGTAAATAACCATTTTTTAGTAAAGAATAAAATGGTTATGCTGGGTTATCCCTAAGAGATAGACATATACCATCGCGGATTTTTTTGTTGAACTTTTTAAGGTGAACAATACTGTAGTACATTATTTTGGTCTATCTCGTAGGGTTCAGCCAGCGTTTGCAATATAAGCGCAAAAAAACGTGCTTATTTACGACATCACATTAGAAACCTTTAAATTTATCAGTGTTTCTCTACTATATTACGCATTTATTATACATACAAACCTTCCTTAAGAATCATTCTATCTATTAAAAAAAACCGCATCAAAATCCGTTGCGTAGTTTTAAAGATCTAAGCATACATACGGACATACAGCGAAAGCGACTTTGTTTTATACTATGTATTGATAATAGGGTTTCTCATTTCTCGACCTTTTTCATTTCCCGGAGCACGAGAATTCTCGACCACTATTTCCCGGGAATTCCCGGGTTGTCGAGAAATGTGGAAATTAAAAAAAAAAAGTGTGATTTAACAATAAAACTACGCTTTTTATGTAATATTCAACAACATTTATTAATCAACAACGTTTATTTTTAGTTTCATTTGACTTTACGTATAGAAATCTTTAATTTTAATTAAGCAAAATAAACTCTAGTGAGATCTTTTAATTATTATTTCTACAAACAGTTAGGAATAAATAAATAGTCTCTTTCTTTGGAAAAAACAAATAAAATATCTTCTACAAACAATGTCATCATGTCACCACAGTAAAACTTAGTACCTTGCATACTAAATAACTTACTTTTAGTCTCTGTATGTACTACAAACTTTACAATTATGTAGCAAAACGTCAGTTTTTCAGTCAGGCATAAAAAATAACAATCAGCCTAGCTTAATAATTACGAGCAAGGTACCTTAGTTTAGTCTTTGTATCAACTATTCAATATTTCTTATAAATGGTCAGTCTTTTCGTTACTTAAGTAAACAATAGTACCCAATAAATAATAACATAACATAACATAAACGTTCACGCCGAATACCCCCGGAGGGGTTGGTAAAGGTACTAATACTTCTGAACATCACGTAACATTGTCACCTGGTGTTCACAATATCCATGTTTTGCATGGACAGTGTACTCACGTGATAGGGGGCAGGCCTAAAGCCGTTTTGTACGAATACACTGTCACATGACTAAGTACAACTCAGCCATGTGGGTTTCCTAACAATGTTTTCCCTCACCGTTAACAACCATGATAAATTAACCACACCTATGTCTTTAGAAAAGACAAATTGGTGTAGGCCCGACCCAGGGTTTGAACACTAGTCGTTTGCACGATAAGCGAGTGTTCTACCCACTGGGCTATCACGGTTGCCCAGTGGGTAGAACACTAATAATTAATAATCTTATAGTTATAATGACAATCACAATTTAAAGCAAAACTGCTTCAAAAGCAAGCCCACTATGTCTAAGTTAAGCCTTTAAAAATACAAGGGCGTTTATAGCATCATCTGACAATCGGTTTCGTGTTTTTGTCACAAAGTTTCCAGACAATGAGAAAACCCGTTCATTTTCTGTCGATGTAGGCTTTGCTGACATAACAGCTTTATACAAGTTTTCCAGATTAGGTGTTCTTTTGCCAGTGGGTAGAACACTCGGTTATCGTGCAAACGACTAGTGTTCAAATCCTGGGTCAGGCCTACACCAATTTGTCTTTTCTAAAGACATATGTGTGGTTAATTTATCATGGTTGCTAACGGTGAGGGAAAACATCGTGAGGAAACCCACATGGCTGAGTTGTACTTAGTCATGTGACAGTTTATTCGTACAAAACGGCGATAGGCTTGCTCCTATCACGTGAGTACACTGTCCATGCAAAACGCGGGTACTCTGAACACCAGGTGACAAAGTCACATGATGTTCAGAAGTATTAGTACCTCTGTCGACCCCTTCGGGGATATTCGGCGTGAACGTTTATGTTATGTTATGTTATTCAAATAACTGAAACTGTTTTTTAATAGAGCTTCTTGTTAAAACAGTTTCAATATTGCTTGTAGTGTCTGTGGCTGCCATTTCAATAGCCTGAAATGGGGAGGGGGCGGGGTACTGTTGGTCACTCACACACCGCGTCGCACGCGCAAGCGCGTTTTTAAGTTTTTTAAAATTTTGACTGAATTTCTCGATTTCTCGATTTCTCGACCACTTTTTTCTCGTCTCGAGTAAGGCAAAATTTCCCGGGAATTCTCGGTCCGAGAACTCTCAAAGAGAAACTCTAATTGATAATCCCCACATGAGGTTTTCATGAACAAAAACATTCAAATTATTATTCTAGACTATCGTTATTAAATTATTACAATTTCTAAACCATTTGTCTATTTCTTCCTCAATGGTTATTCAAATGAATTAACAATAACAAAACATATCCTGTCTGGAACTATCTGGAAATAGACTGTCTGGAAAATAATTAACAGTGAAACTGGAAAACTAAAGTCAAAAAGTCAAAAGTCAAAAAGTTTATTTTTCAAAATAAAGTTAAATACTAACATTTTTTGAACGTCAAAGTTTTAAATTAATCGTTAATCCGTTGCTTCGGAAGGTGTTCGTAAAGAGAAGAAGCAACAAAGAAACTCTTTACATTCACATTTTTTCATTTTTTCAAAATATGGTTTGTACAATTTCAATTTATAAACATGTTTTTACTTTACAAAAGATTTTCTATGCGACCAAACCAAACGCTAGTTTGACATAATTAAAATAAATTGTCCATCACAAAAACCAATCACATAACGTGAGAAGAAAAATCCTCACCAGACAATTATTCCTAGGAATAACGAGGGAAGATTTATAGCTTTACGGACATGGTCAGGTGCGCGTTGGGTCCTTGTCGTTTAAAAAATCTTGAACACTGTAGTAAGATTTCTTTAAAAGCATGGCTTTAATTGCCTTTTTAAAAGATGCCACAGGCAATTCCAATATTTCAGAAGGGAGTTTATTGAACATTTTCAGGGATAGTCCCATAAAGGAGTTACTTACTTTATTAAGTCTCCACTTCGGTACGTTAAGTTTCTCCTTATTCCGAGTGTTAACAGTATGCCTATCACTAACTTTACTAAATTGGCCTATATTCTTTTTGGCATACATTAAATTCTCAAATATGTATTGGCAAGGGACAGTTAAAATGCCAATATCTTTAAATTTTTCGCGCAACGAATACCTCGACCTTAACATGTAAATAGATCGGATAGCTCGCTTTTGTAAGACAAAAACTTTATGAACATCAGCCGCTTTACCCCATAATAAAATACCGTACGATATAATACTATGAAAATAACTGAAATAAACAATGCGAGCTGTTTCTATGTCTGCTATTTCTCTAATCTTACGCACGGCATACGCTGCTGAGCTCAGCCTTTTAGAAAGTGTTAGTATATGGGGTCCCCATTGCAACTTAGAATCGATTATTATCCCTAGGAATTTTGTCTCTTTCACTAATTCTACTTTTTCACTGTCAATAACAATATTGGCGTCAACTTGCCTAACATTCGGTAAAGTAAATTTAATACATTTAGTTTTTTTGGCATTCAGAACCAGGTTATTTACAGTAAACCAATGCAATACCAGTGAGATAGCTTTATTTACGTCGTCAAGAGATGTAGAGGATCTCGCTACATTAAATATTAAAGATGTGTCATCTGCAAACATAACTATCTCAGAATACTTTTGTACCATAAATGGTAAATCATTAATATAAATCAGAAACAGTAATGGGCCAAGTATAGAACCTTGAGGAACGCCCATCTCTATTTCCGATCCTTTCGACGTGGTTCCATTAATATCTACCTTTAAAGTTCTTTTATCAAGATATGATGCCATTAATTTCAGTGCTTGCTCGTCAAAACCGTAATATTTAAGTTTAGTCAACGCTATTTCCTTTTTTACACAATCAAAAGCTTTTGTGAGGTCACAAAATATACCTAACGCATCCCGGGAGTTTTCCCATGAATTAAATATATGTTTCATTAGTGACACTCCTGCATCTACAGTAGACCTACCTTTAGTAAAACCATATTGCTCGTCATGGAATATATTATTTTTATTGAAATATGAAAGCATTTGGTTGGACATGATTTTCTCGAAAACCTTACTGAGAACTGGTAAAATAGAAATAGGCCTATAGTTGGTAAAGTCCTGACTATCTCCTGATTTATGTAGTGGGATGAGCCTACTTAACTTCATACAGTCTGGAAATTCTCCTATATCTATACATTTATTAAAAAGTATCGTTAAATGGGGAGCGATTATATTTATTATTCTGTTTATGACGAAAACTGACATTCCTGTTATGTCTTCGGTTTTTTTAAGATTAATGGTTTTAAAATTTTTAATTATATCATTACTGTCAACATACTTGAAAGAAAACTGTGCTGTTGTTTTGGTAACATTTTGTTCCAACAACTCAAGAGCTTTTTGGGGACATGAATTTAATTTCTCTGTTGTCTGAGTGGGGGTATTTATAAAATGATTTTCAAAAATGTCAGCAATTTGTGATCTTGACTGTATCAGTTCATTATCTAATAATAAATTGAGATCATGCGGGGACTTTAGTTTTCCAGTTTCACTGTTAATTATTTTCCAGACAGTCTTACTTTTGTTAGAAGAATTCTTAATTTTATGTTTTATGCATCTAGATTTAGCTTCACCACAAACTTTTTTGAAAATTTTTGAATAATTTCTGACATAAATAATAAAATCTTGGTTGAAGTTATAGGACTTTTCTCTATAAATGTTATACAGGTGATCTCTACTTATTCTAATTCCAGCGGTGGCCCATTCAGCAAAAGAGCATTTTGTATTACATAGTATTACCTTAGTTTTAAAGATTTTGTTAAATTCTGTTTTTAGCTCATTGATGAAAGAAAGACAATTCTCTAATGTTTCACTGCTTCTCATTGGGGGGCTGATGCTAGACCTAATATTATTTTCAAATAAGCTAAGTTTTTTTTCAGTTATCTGTCTACATACAATTGACTTTTTTTTTTCAATGGTTAATTCTAAATTTATGAATTGTCCCTTGTGGTCTGAGGTAATGCTATCAAAAAGGAAGTGACCAGAGTAGTCACAATTGCAATAAATATTATCTAAACATGTTGCAGAGGTCGAGGTAATTCGGGTTGGCTCATTAAATACATTTAGAAGATTAAATGATTGAAAAAATGTTAAGATTCTCTCCTTTACTAGACCCTCACCTAATAAGTCAACATTGAAATCCCCACAAACTACAACCTCTCTGGAGCTGCGGGAAGCCATCCCCAAAGCATCCTCCATTGCTGCTTCAAAGATGTCATAGTTACCTTTGGGTGGGCGATATACACACAAAATTATATACTTGCTCAATTCAATGCATGAGATTTCTACATGTTGTTCAACAGAGAGTCTACAGATGTCTTTTCTTTCTTTAAATTTAATGTCTACATATAATAGTATCATACTACCCCCACACATTATGGACTCTCTGTTAAAACAACTGCCCACCGTGTAATTCTTTAAACTAAAGTTCATTTGTTCTGTTTTTAACCAGTGTTCTGTCAAACAAAGTATTTTAACATTGTACTTATTAACGAATAACTCTAATTCTAATAATTTGCAGGAAAGGCTCTGTATGTTCTGATGAACTAGTGAAATATATGCCTTTTCCTTTGTCTTACTACCTAGTTTAAAGCTAAATTTGCAGGTACATTAGTACTTGTACTAATAACTGCATCCAAGTCAGTTGAAATTGTTATCAAATTAATAACATTATTGTATACTATATTACTAGCTAGTAACATAGCTAGACGTTTTTTAGAATAATCAGGTACTTTCAAGGTACTCTTAGTCATTAATGATTTCTTAATATAATTATTTATATTAAAATTAACAATTTTTTGCCTATATCCCAAAGTCAAATTATATAGTAACATATTTAATTTATATATCCTAGTGTTAACCTTATAGCTAAGATGCTTGGAATATAGGAAGTCACTTATAATTATTTTTCTAACATTTAAATTAACTAACCTCTCAAATGATTTCTTTAAGTCACTTGGATTCACCTTATTACTTGAACCTATTAAAATAACTAAAGTAGTATTCGAGTCATATTGTTCTTTTAAAATAGAATTTATTATTTGAGAGTAACTTGCTCCGGGCATACAAGTATTTAAGATACATTGGTCTAATTCTTTGTTTAAATGATGGCCAATGTTAACACCAAGAGAATCGGAGAAGACTAAAGTCCTCTGAGTCGACACACTTCTATTGGAGGCAAAAGTGGGCTTAACCATATTATTTCTATTTTCAGGAGATACATCATTTATGACAGTACTTACACTGTCACACTTATTGCAACAACCAGATAGCATTTCTACTGTTTTTATATTTTCTTTACTTAACTCTATAATTTCTTCTAATCCTTCTATGTAGCTTTGCATCTCTAAGTGACTATTATGATACTTTAATGTTATATCTTGAAGAGATTTTTCTAATTCTATAATCCTATTGCTATCATGGCTAATTTTAACTTTATTATTGTCTAGAGAAAGTTCATAATCACTACATAGTTGTTCTAACCTATTTAACTTAAACTTCATCTCATGATGTTGACTACACCTTAGTTTATTAAGTTTTTTAACATGATTCCTTACAATTCTTTTAAGTTTAAGGTACTTTTTTAACTTTTTTGAACCTTTTATGTTCACAATAGGTAGGGGTTTTTCTTCCTTTACCGGAGTAGTTAAGTCTATAGTTGGCATATGAATAATACTATCATACATGTGCTGTAGCATAATTGAGTTCTCCTCAGATTTGTTACTCCTTAATGTATGAAGTTCTAATTCAGCTCCTGCTAGTTGTGTTTTTAACGATTGTATCTCTTTAAGTGCTGCTTCATGAAAATCATAGCTATCTTGGTGCAAACTAACATCTCTTTGCAGGGCCATCCTTTGGGCTATGCTATCTTGTAGCTCTGCATCCATATCAACAAGTTGTTTCCTTAAACAAGAATTGGTTTTAATAATATTGTTAATTTCTTGCTCACTATCCTCACGTTCTTCTAACAATTTTATGGTATTTTCTTTTGATTTTTTTAATTCTAAAAGGGCTGAATTTAACTTCTTTTCTAAATTACTAATAGTTTCACTGCGAGTAGGCATTTTAACTATTTCTAAGCTAATGGTACTTGATATTGTGTAACTAGGTTTTATTTACTAGATAACTTATTGACTAATTTAAGGTTATATTTTATGATAAGAGTATATCTAGGAAAATATAAGAAGATAAGAAGAAATATAACTTATTAATGCAGTACTTAGTTATACTGAGGTATTGTTTTAATTTTATAAATGTGTAAAATAGAGAAAAATACTGGCCTGAAAAAACCGTTGAAACAAAATACTTTAATATACTCTCGAAATATTTGTAAAACTCAATATTCCTTTTACAGTATATCTTATCCTTAATAAACGGAGTTCCTTTCAGTGTGAATTCTTTCAAAAACTATCTTAAATACAATTAAATAATTTAAAAATTTAATTTTCGACACAAACACTTGTCGATGCCACAGAGTATCTGTCTCAATTTATTATTAGATAATGAACTGATACAGTCAAAATCACAAATTGCTGACATTTTTGAAAATCATTTTATAAATACCCCCTCAGACAACAGAGAAATTAAATTCATGTCCCCAGAAAGCTCTTGAGTTGTTGGAACAAAATGTTACCAAAACAACAGCACAGTTTTCTTTCAAGTATGTTGACAGTAATGATATAATTAAAAATTTTAAAACTATTAATCTTAAAAAAACCGAAGACATAACAGGAATGTCAGTTTTCGTCATAAACAGAATAATAAATATAATCGCTCCTCATTTAACGATACTTTTTAATAAATGTATAGATATAGGAGAATTTCCAGACTGTATGAAGTTAAGTAGGCTCATCCCACTACATAAATCAGGAGATAGTCAGGACTTTACTAATTATAGGCCTATTTCTATTTTGCCAGTTCTCAGTAAAGTTTTTGAGAAAATCATGTCTAACCAAATGCTTTCATATTTCAACAATCATAATATATTCCATGACGAGCAATATGGTTTCACCAAAGGTAGGTCTACTGTAGATGCAGGAGTGTCACTAATGAAACATATTTTTAATTCATGGGAAAACTCCCGGGATGCGTTAGGTATATTTTGTGACCTCACAAAAGCTTTTGATTGTGTAAAAAAAGAAATAGCGTTGATTAAACTTAAATATTACGGTTTTTACGAGCAAGCACTGAAATTAATGGCATCATCTCTTCATAAAAGGACTTTAAAGGTTGATATTAATGGAACCACGTCGGAATGATCGGAAATAGAGATGGGCGTTCCTCAAGGATCTATACTTGGCCCATTACTGTTTCTGATTTACATTAATGATTTACCATTTATGGTACAAAAGTATTCTGAGATAGTTATGTTTGCAGATGACACATCTTTAATATTTAATATAGCGAGATCCTCTACATCTTTTGACGACGTAAATAAAGCTATCTCACTGGTATTGCATTGGTTTACTGTAAATAACCTGGTTCTGAATGCCAAAAAAACTAAATGTATTAAATTTACTTTACCGAATGTTAGGCAAGTGGAGGCAAATATTGTTATTGACAGTGAAAAATTAGAATTAGTGAAAGAGACAAAATTCCTAGGGATAATAATCGATTCTAAGTTGCAATGGGGACCTCATATACTAACACTTTCTAAAAGGCTGAGCTCAGCAGCGTATGCCGTGCGTAAGATTAGAGAAATAGCAGACATAGAAACAGCTCGCATTGTGTATTATTATGTTCATAAAGTTTTTGTCTTACAAAAGCGAGCTATCCGATTTATTTACATGTTGAGGTCGAGGTATTCGTTGCGCGAAAAATTTAAAGAAATTGGCATTTTAACTGTCCCTTGCCAATACATTTTTGAGAATTTAATGTATGCCAAAAAGAATATAGGCCAATTTAGTAAAGTAAGTGATAGGCATACTGTTAACACTCGAAATAAGGACAAACTTAACGTACCGAAGTGGAGACTTAATAAAGTAAGTAACTCCTTTATGGGACTATCCCTGAAAATGTTCAACAAACTTCCTTCTGACATATTGGAATTGCCTGTGGCATCTTTTAAAAAGGCAATAAAAGCCATGCTTTTAAAGAAGTCATACTACAGTGTTCAAGATTTTTTCGACACGGACCCAACGCGCACATGACCGTGTCCGTAAAGCTATAAATCTTCCCTCGTTATTCCTAGGAATAATTGTCTGGTGAGGATTTTTCTTCTCACGTTATGTGATTGGTTTTTGTGATGGACAATTTATTTTAAATATGTCAAACTAGCGTTTGGTTTTGTCGCATAGAAAATCTTTTATAAAGTAAAAACATGTTAATAAACCGAAATTGTACAAACCATGTTTTGAAAAAATTAAAAAATGTGAATGTAAAGAGTTTCTTTGTTGCTTCTTCTCTTTACGAACACCTTCCGAAGCAACGGACTAATGATAAATTTAAAAAATTTGACGTTCAAAAAATGTTAGTTTTTAACTTAATTTTGAAAAATAAACTTTTTGACTTTTTTTTTGACTTTTTTTTTTACTTTTTACATACATACATTCATATTCTCACGCCGTTAGTTCCTATTGGGGTAGGCAGAGACTATCGATCGCCACTTTGTACGATCCTGGCAAACCACTCTAGCTTCATTTACATCCATCAATCTTTTCGTAAATGCTCTTTTATTCTTCGTACTTAGAACACCTGCCTTTTAAGCACATTTTCAAATATCAAAGCAAAACGTATATTGAAGAATTTAGTGTATCCACCTACTGGTTTATGCTTTAATCAATAACAAAATCAATTTACTCTTGCTCTAACTAAATGGGTAAATAAAAATCATTTTTTTTTTCAGAAGGATGTTTAATTTGTATATATTATTTCTGTAAGCCTCTTTCTTGCCCGGAAGCCTGTGACGCGATAAGTTAAGCTAGAAATTTGGTTCAGGTATCGTTTTGTACAGTTCGCGGACGTGGTGTGCACAAAATTCAGACATCTGATGTAACTGGATTAAGTTAATTATTACAGAATTTCAAAGTTTCGATTATAGCCCATAGATTTTGCTTGAGTGACATAAGCGCGGGCAAACTTTAGTCGATCAGAGATGCGCTGTGATTGGTCGTATTTTTTTCAAACCGGCCAATCAGAAAAATTCACTAGACATTCAAAAGAGCTGCGCTGTGATTGGTCGGAAAATTTAAACATAAACTCATTTTATAGGACGCCAGGGTTACCCACTAGTCAATTACTTATTCAAGTATAAAAACATTGAAATGTAGGTGTTGAGTCTTATATTGTGATTAACCCAATGCTTTTCTATGCTCTTATTTATCTACTTTTATACATGAAAGTGGCAAGTAAGAAATCTAAAGGCAAGTGAGGTCGTAATGCAAGTACTCTATTCAACTCAACCCTAACATTCACGCCGTGCATACCTGAAAGGTTAGGCAGGGGAACTAATACATGCGAGTACTAAACATCACGTGACATCACATATTGTACCCACGTTTCGCTTGGACATTGTATTCGAGTGATAAGGGGCAGGCCTGCGTTGCAAATATTTAAAATAAGACTGAAATCAATAACCTGTAGAAAATACTGTCAGCGGAAATGCACTAGTAATAGCTCAGTGGGGAGTGCTACCGCTTCTCATGCAGAGAGGCATGGGTTCGATTCCTGAGTCGGACTTACACTAATTTGGTTTCTGCAATGTCAGAAGTAAGGTATATTTATTATAGTTGATAACGGAGAGAAAAAATATTGCGACGAAACCCTCTTGACTAAGTTTTAATTAGTCATCTGACAGTGTATTCGTTATAAAACGGCAGCAATAGGCTTTCCTTCTATCAGGTTAGTGAACTGATCAACCAAAACGTGGGTACCTTGATCACTAGGTAACATTATGTCACGTGTTATTCACAAGTAAAAGTACCTCGGTTACGTCTTCGCGGATATCCGCGTAAATATGTCTTGAACGTTTGAGTTAAGCTGAATATTCTTTTTATACATACATACATACATATACTCACGGCTATAAATCCCTTAATGGGGTAGCCAGAGCTTTGGATTGAGAAATTCTTCAGCCACTTTTGGAAGTTGAATGGGGAAAAGATGGTAATAATAAATGTTTTGATGACAGGTCTCCAACCACATCGCCCAAAAATCACTTAAAATGCCCCTATACCCTTAGTCGCCTCTTACGATCACCCACGGGTAGAAATGGGGTAGTGTTATTCTAAGCCGGCACTACGCGGCTTATGTGCTTTTTATGTGTTCGAAAAATAATTGGTTAAATATACTATTTCTGTTAGGCTTTATCCTCAAAAGACGGCAATGCTGATGAGATCGTTATAAGAAATAAGAAAAGATATGAGAAGCAATCAATCTATTACAAAAAATTGCCAACAACCGCAACTGCTGAGAAAAGAAACGATAAGGAAAACTTATATATTGGACGAACAAATGTGAGAAAAACTATAGTACACTTAACATCTACTTGTGTTATTCATTTAAGTGTTTTGCAAGTGGGAGGTATAAAATAACCTTAATTTGCTTATGGCCCTTATTTTAAAATATTCAAAGATATACATACATACATATATATACTCACGGCTTTAAATCCCTTAACGGGGTAGCCAGAGCTTTGGAATAAGAAATTCTTCAGCCACTTTTGGAAGGTGATTGGGGAAAAGATGGTAATAATTAATGCTTTTGGTGACGGGTCTCCAACCACATCGCCCAAAAATCACTTAAAAAGCCCCTATACCCTTAGTCGCCTCTTACGATCACCCACGGGTAGAAATGGGGTAGTGTTATTCTAAGCCGACACTACACGGCAATATTCAGAGTGTAAAAAAACATGATTAAATAATTAAGATAATCGAGATATACAATTCACGGCTATATTCTGGGCAAAAAATATACACGAGTATAACAGATTCGACACCGTTGTGGCGAAATTTATCTTTTATAATAATTTAAAATAATCCCCACATGAGATTTTCATGCCAAAAACATCCAAATTAAGACATATTTTTGTAACGCCAAATGTTAATCTTATTTTACTACATCGAACTAATATTCTTTTAGAAAAGCAGAATAAAGATTGAACTGTTACCTAATACTTTGCATAAAACATTTAAAAAAACGCCCCTCAACAAATCCTTTGAAGCATCAATTCATAATTTCTAAACCGCGCATCAAAATCATTTTTGAAGAACGAAAATATTTAATAAAGAAATGCAGAAAATCCTCTAAAATATTACGGCGCATCGGATCAAATTCTCAATAAAATTTCAACATCAAAAATTTCCAAGCGATTAAACAGCGCGGGAAATTTATTATTAAATAGTACGGCAACTCCGATTTTCTAAGACATTACCGGTGGAACATTGAATTTATGCAAAACGAGGAGAGCCGACGTATACTCTAAAATAGGTCAGTTAGAATTATTAACTGTATGGTCAGCAACAAAAGCTTAGCTTATCGCTAGGGCAATAAATTACGAAACTGCTGAAAACTCGTTTGTGGCTGTTATGCTTATTTCTCAATTTCTCAATTCCTCGATCATTAGTTTAGCTCGATTTATATCGGCGATTGGAATGAACTTTTGTTTCTCGTCACTGATTGCTTAATTCGCTATTCTTTAATATATTGCTTGTTACGGAGAAAAAGGATACAATAATGTACGTTTCATTTCACCATATTGATATTAAACGTTATTGAAGTTTCATCTGGGAAATTTACGAACTTAAACTGTATTATTCAATGGCTAGTCAGACTTAATGTGTAGTGTCGGCTTAGATTATCATTACCCCATTTCTAACTGTTGGTGATCGTAAGAGGCGACTTAAGGTATAGTAAGGTATATAATACTCAAGGCTGTAAATCCCTAGAGGTGGTAGCCAGAGCTAAGGAATTAAAAAATCCTCAGCCACTTTTGGAAGTTTCGTAGGGAAAAGATGGTAAAATAAAGGTTGTTGGTGATGGGTTTCCAACCGCATCGCCCAATATTCCCTTAAAAGCCCCAATACCGTTAGTCGCCTCTTACGTACACCCTTCGGAAGAAATGGGGTAGTGCTATTCTAAGCCGACACAACCCAGAAAATTTATTATTTTATATTTAAAAACCTAATACTGTTAACTTTAATGAGAATACGCGGAATAAAAGATTTTTTCTTTACTGTAAAATAAAATAATGCATACTGCCCAAACTTAATAACTAAACCCTTTATAAGGCAGTGGCAAAATAGTGGCCACCATAATTTCAACCTTACCTACCTTCACATAGAAGTGAATTACAGTGAATTTTTGATCATACGTCTGCCCTGTAAAGGGTTAAAAGTGAATTCCAAAGTCTCTTGATCTAAAGCACGTTAAACGAATATATTTCTCTAAAGTATTTCAGATGAGTCAGCAGTAAATGTGTTGGAGCACTGCGGGCGCCGATAACAAAACTACGGTTCTAGATTTTACAATTGAGGAATCAATATTTGATGTCATAGAATTCTTTCAGTTTTCTGTAACCGTTGGTTATACTTGTAGGTTTAAAAACTTTTGAGGAAATAAATTTGACATGAGTCGTTTAGAAAAAGGAAATTGTACTAATTGACTCATAATTGGCCAGTTTTTGATAATTTGAGTGTTTGAAAGAGAAAGCTGGAAAAAATTCTATGTTACAAAGTTACAACCCGTTTCTCCCACTTAAGCCCTAAACCGTAAGTCACTCTGTAAGACTTTCACAGGATAATATAGAGTAGTGTTATTTGGAAACAACACTAAACAGATATCATTTAATGCTCAATTACCAAACATAAATTTCATTCTAATACTAACATCGAATCGTCCGATCCATTGTGTTACACTTAAATACCAATAAAAAATAAATTCAATATTTCTCAAAGAAACACATCCGAGGGTGTCTCTCGAAAGTTGTCCTTTTTCAAAAGTTAATCTAATTTGTCTGCGACTTGAATTCTTTATGACTCCCTTCCTGCCTCCCCATCCTCTGTCCTTTACAAAGTTGTCTCTTTGGTTCTTTCTTCGCTCCACTGGTCAATTGCCCACGGAGATACGAATTAGGAAACTAACATTAATTATGAAAAGCGAGCGATGAAAATAAATTTTCTATTTCCAACTAGTTTTAGTTCGCGCTACTTATTCCCGTGGTGCAGCGAGAATATATTAAACTCTAAATTTAAAAAGAAATTGTTGAAAAAATTCTGATTTCAATGAAAAACATTTCAATAATGTATATAATTTAATAGGGTAGTACTAGTTTCATGTATGATGGTAACGATTGAATGTAATAAATATTTTAAATCACACATTAGTTTGGTATATACCAAATTTAGTTCGTAAAATATTTATCACTGATGTTTAAACTAGAGCAAAGCGCAAAAGGGAGCAAGTCAGGCAATTTCAATAATCAAAAACATGTACACAAAGACATAATATAAATTATATGATATGAAATTATATAAAATATTTGAAAATGTAAGTATGAAGTATGATTAGTATGAATACAAATCAGTAGTTGGACCTTGAAAAGGATAATCATTTTTATACATACATACATATACTCACGGCTAATTTAAATCATCTTTTTATTATCATTTATTAATTTAATCATTTTTATGCGACCTTTATTTATCTTTAATGACACTATTATGTTCATATTTTAACTTAATACAAATTTTTGGCAAGGACAATAATTATAAAAGCCTTACCGTTCAACCTCCGAGGTATTCGTTGCGCGAAAAATTTAAAGAAATTGGCATTTTAACTGTCCCTTGCCAATACATATTTGAGAATTTAATGTATGCCAAAAAGAATATAGGCCAATTTAGTAAAGTTAGTGATAGGCATACTGTTAACACTCGAAATAAGGAGAAACTTAACGTACCGAAGTGGAGACTTAATAAAGTAAGTAACTCCTTTATGGGACAATCCCTGAAAATGTTCAACAAACTTCCTTCTGACATATTGGAATTGCATGTGGCATCTTTTAAAAAGGCAATAAAAGCCATGCTTGTAAAGAAGTCATTCTACAGTGTTCAAGATTTTTTAAACGACAAGGACCCAACGCGCACATGACCGTGTCCGTAAAGCTATAAATCTTCCCTCGTTATTCCTAGGAATAATTGTCTGGTGAGGATTTTTCTTCTCACGTTATGTGATTGGTTTTTGTGATGGACAATTTATTTTAAATATGTCAAACTAGCGTTTGGTTTTGTCGCATAGAAAATCTTTTATAAAGTAAAAACATGTTAATAAACTAAATTTGTACAAACCATGTTTTGAAAAAATGAAAAAATGTGAATGTAAAGAGTTTCTTTGTTGCTTCTTCTCTTTACGAACACCTTCCGAAGCAACGGACTAATGATAAATTTAAAAAATTTGACGTTCAAAAAATGTTAGTTTTTAACTTAATTTTGAAAAATAAACATTTTGACTTTTTTTTTTTTTGACTCCAACAGATAAATATATTATTTGTAGCTCTAACTCGCCCAAACTATAGTTGTAAATGTAGATATGTCTGAACAACGCGTCGACGTAACTATAAATGCATTTAATTCGCAAACCATTATGCAAATTCTGTGAGAGATAATAAGCTTTCACATAACCCGTAACATTTATAAATTCACTGTGATAATCCCCGGGGATCACGGTTATGAGAGCATTACGCAGATAAAAGGCTGCATCAAAAGCTGTCCTATTGTGCCAAAAGTTTTATTTCTCCGTCAGAGCCTTCTTTGATCTTCTATTTATTAAACCATCATAGCTGTCCGTTTCGTAAAGCCTTACTTTTTTTATTTATATATTATTGTCCTGTGCTTCAAGAACTTTTGGTTGGCTGTATTGGAATTATTATAAGTTTTCTGTTCGGTTGTTGTATAGTAATCTTAACTTATTTTATTTAAAAAAAACATTTGTTTTGATGTTTGTTTGTTTATAATAAATAAGATTTATACTGACTCAGAAACACGGCGAAGCTTTTATTAATTATTTTAATCGGTTGAGTTTTGGAGAAGGGAAAAGGGATTACAAAATGTTTTGTTGTCGGTCAGACCTGCAGTCATCTCCCTCACTCTCTGCGGGGGAAAGTTTAGCAGAGTGGGATAGCGATAGTATTTATAAATACCTCTTTTTCAGTTCCTTTGGCCGTAGTTTTTCCTCTTCACGGAAATCAGACCCTGAACTCTGGGGTCAGCTAGTTAGCCTGTATCTATTAACCCGCACCCATCGTTAATCTCTTAGCCAAACAATTTAATTCACATGTTATAGTAATATAATAGCTGTGTATTGTCAGCTTAGAATAGCACTACCCCATTTCTTCCCGTGGGTGTTTGTAAGAGGCGTGTAAGGGTATTGCAGTTTTTCAGGGGATTTTTGGATGATGTGATTGGAGATCCGTCACCAAAAACCATTTATTTTACAATCTTCTCCCCGCTCAATTTCCAAAAGTAGCTTAAGTTTTTTTTATTCTGAAGCTCTGGCTACCCCTTTTAGGGATTTATAGCCGTAAGTATATGTATGTAATTTATAAACTAGTTTCATATCTATAAAACGATTTCAGTATTTCTCTTTGATAATCAAAGGTTTTTCCTAAATTCTCCCCCATCCGCAAAGTACACTACTTCTATTTCGTGTTTAATGTCATGGAAAAATGATTAAGTTGTTACAAGTTTTTGCTTTTGATAGTTACGAAGTTCTTTTTCCTTTGTTATTTATGTTCCGTCGATTTTATTGGGACGAAGAATTGAATGGTTTTCTTACGAATGTTTTATGTGTGTTTTACTCGTGTGTACTGCGAATAATAAAGCTAGGAAGTTTTGCGGCCGCACATGAAAAATGAGATGTTGTTTGGTAGGAGCTATTTCAATTATAATGGAAAGAACTCATGAGAGACGATGAAAGATTTTTGTGTGTGTATTAAGGTAATAAATAAACGTTTTTTTTAAACGTTATTCTGATGAACTTGCTGTATTTTCGCGGGCAACCGCCTTAATTTCGTTCCTCTTTTGTTTTGAACCGGTAATTGTGACCACCTGTCATTGGCTTTGTAAAACAATTGTATGTTCTGTGCCATGTTTGTTGTGTTTGCTGTTGGTGGTCAACGAATAAATAAATAAAATAAAATAAAAAATACATACATATACTCATGGCTATAATTCCCTAGAAGGGGTAGCCAGAGCTAAGGAATTAGAAATTCCTCAGCAACTTTTGGAAAGTTGAGTGGGGAAAAGATGGTATAATAAAGGTTGTTGGTGATGGGTCTCCAACCGCATCGCCCAATATTCCCTTAAAAGCCCCAATACCGTTAGTTGTCTCTTACGTACACCCACATATAGAAATGGGGTAGCGCTATTCTAAGCCGGTGCTACACAGCAATTAAGTAATAAATAAGCTACTATAAATCCAAAAGCAGCTAAAATTCATTAACTAATACTATAACTACAACAAATACAATAACCCATACTGTAGCGGGATCCCTCCGGAGACTACATAATTTTCTTTCTACTACTACCAAAATAAGGCCCATTACTTTTTCTGCCCATTTTAGATTCTGACACCTGCTATCTGGATGTAATGGAAGAGCAATTTAATATTCTTGAGCACCTCCGAAACTTTTGTATTAGTTTTATTTTTGGATTGCTAAAATATGATCCCGCGTTTGCTTATGGCACCCAACTAAAATAACTTCTCATTCGCCTTTTTTGTATTTCGTGAATTTCTCCATTCTTTATACGTACATATACTCACACATTTAGTCCTCATTGGGGTAGGCACAGACTATCGATCGAATTATTATATATTACATACTATATTCTTCCCACCACCTTAATCTAAGTTCTGATCATAATCTTCTATGAAGTATTCCCTCTCTTTCAACAATTTAATAAATCATTACAAAATGCTTAGAAACTCCACAGTAGCATTGTGGATACAAATAATAATCTTGTTAGTAATATAAACAGCAAATAAACTCCGCAACCTATTTCCATGCCCAGCAACCATACCGAAACACGGATTCCAATAACGTGAGCCAAGCTAATCTCACTCTTCACTTGTAGGCAAGTCTTCGGAAATCCTTGCTATAATATTTTTCGTGGACCTTTTGGTAGCTCGGAGTATTTATTAGCGGGAATATTTACGTCTTGGATTGGTTCCCATGTGCATAGGCTGCCAGAATACATTGGAAATTATTAACTGTATGGCGTTGTGTAAGATAAATATGTATTAGTTTGAATGGATTAGTTTTTATTTTTTCCTTTTTACATACATACATATTCTCACGGCTATAAATCCCTTAACGGGGTAGCCAGAGCTTTGGAATTAGAAATTCCTCAACCACTTTTGGAAGTTGATTAGGGAAAAGGTGGTAATAATAAATAAATGTTTTTGGCGACGGGTCTCCAACCACAACGCCCAAAAATCACTTAAGAAGCCCCTATACCCTTAGTCGCCTCTCACGATCACCCACGGGTAGAAATGGGGTAGTGTTATTCTAAGCCGACACTACACGGCAACGGCACTTCCTTTTTGTTGGGAGTATATAAAAAATAAATACTAAGCGCATGGGCCACGCATATATTAGGGTTTCGTAGCATCTAAACTTTTTTATCATACATTTTCACGCTTTGATTTCCTATTGTATTGTCTATTGTTCGATAATCAATATAAAAAAACAAACACAAAAACGTACTCTACATATACTTTTTTATGAATTATCGTATTTTGGCCCTATCTTCTTATTTCAGCGCCTTCGATGTTTTAACCATCCGTAAATAAAATATAATATTTTTCATTTATCAGCTCTTAAACCAATTCTCAATAAATCTTTATATAACCGTATCGTACCTTAAACTGCATACTCAAACATCGGCAAATATTGTAACTAAAATAAAAATCTGTTGGAACCATAACGCCGATGCTTATTTTGTAAACAAGAATTTCCAGCGACTACTGGTTTCCTTCCACGATAAAAGAAACCAATTTCAAACGCAATTGAACTCAGTGCTGACACCAAAAGAAAATTAAAGTAAATTTCAAATGAAGCGCATTCGTTTGATGTAGATTGTATTGGACTTTGTCTGTGTGAGTGTACTGTGCGGCGTATTGTTGGTAACAGTTTCAAGTTTTCAACTCAATATTTTATTTTACGTTTGCAAATGGATGGAATACATTTTTTACATATTTGAGTGATCTGGTTGTAGTTTGTATTTGCTGAGTGTCTTTTCTTTTGGCTTCTCACTGGTCTTGAAATGTTTCATATGTATTAAACGCCAGACTAACATAGTTTATAACAGACTAACATATCTGGATTTAGATTTTACCCTGTATTTGCCGATTGTCCTTTTTTTTGGAGATCCATTGGTCTTTGAAATATTGGACTAACATAGTCATGATACGACGTCACTCTAACTCCAAAAAGGCTAATAAAACTTCAGAGGTTAATCCCTACAAATCCTTTCAAGAGGTAGCAAAAACTTCAGAATACTAATAAATTTCTCAGCCACTCTTAGAAGTAGGGAAAATATTGAAAAATAACGGGTCTTGGTGATGGGTCTCCATCCGCATCGTTCAAAATTTACTTATAAAGGCCCAATACCCTTCGTCGCCTCTTACGATAACTCAAGGGCAGAAATGTGGTGGTGCTATTTCAAGCCGTAACTACACAGCCAAATAAACTGTTTACCAAATCATCAACATGTCATAAGATTTAATATAGAGGTCTGAGAGGCCATAGGGTGCTGAACTCTTATTAGGATACTTATCAAAATAATTGCCGTGTAGTGTCGGCTTAGAATAACGCTACCCCATTTCTACCCGTGGGTGATTGTAAGAGGCGAGGAGAGGGTATAGGGGCTTTTAGTTGATTTTTGGGCGATGTGGTTAGAGACCCTCTGGCTACCCCGTTAAGGGATTTATAGCCGTGAGTATATGTATGTATGTATGATGTATCAAAATAACATCAAGCTCAATAATACCATAATTGAATAAAACCCGTACAAAATAAGAGAACTTAATTTGACGCTCTCAATTCTGTAATAAAGGAAAATTTAATAGAACGATAAATGTTGCCAGATGACGCACTTTTGTTGTCGACTGTCGAGTGTTTCTGTTATTTGAGGCAACTTCCGACTTGCTGTATTAAGGCCAAAAAGGTTCTCAAAATTCATTGAATTAAAAAAAATATACTAGTGGACTGAAAGTGTATGAGATATAATGATCGTCCTGTTATTAGTTTGTACTGAGCTGACAGATATTATATTTGTAAGACTGAAGTCACCTATACCACAGATTACTGAATACTTAACTATACTTAAGAATTATAAATAATTTATATTTCGATCTAAAATAAATGCTGCATCTTAATTATTTTAAAAGATTTTTCAAATTTTCCTTGAATAATATAACATTATTTCTTACATATGAGTTTCATAAAATACATATGTTTGAAAATCTATGCTTCCTCTGTGAAGCAAATAAATGTATTTATTTCTTTCTTTCTTAACTTAGAGGCAAATGCAATTAGCCTCTGTAAGCTGAAGAAGAACATTTGTTAAGGAATTTAACCATTATCTAGTCTTTAATTCTAAATCAAACAATCCTGAATGTATGTCCTATTATAGACAAATAGGTCATTACATACATTCATATACTCACTGCTATAAATCCCTTGAAGGGGATTAGCCAGAGCTAGGGAATTATAAAATTCCTCAGCCACTTTTGGAAGTTGCGTGGAGAAAGGGTGGTAAAATAAAGGTTGTTGGTGATGGGTCTCCAACCGCATCGCCCAAAGTCCCTTAAAAGCCCCCAATACCGTTAGTCGCCTCTTACGAACACCCACCGGAAGAAATGGGGTAGGGCTATTCTAAGCCGACACTACACAGCAATTATAACATCACACCGTTATGACACTAAATAACTATTAATCTCATTAACACAATGATGGCTCCTGCAATGATAATTTGTCATCTAAAGTCATAGAGGCTAAAGTATATCTCAAAAAATGACACTGCAATGACAAATTTTGATTTTTCCTCAAAAAACGCCATATATCTTAACGAGTCGCACAGTTTTCCTGCCACAAGACATCGTAAAAGATTGGAGGAAAAAATGAGTTCTCAGTTGAAAAATACCTTGTAAACCAACCATTTCATTGTAAGAAGCTTGGAACATTTAATGGTCTTTATTTAGTTCGCTCTTTGTGAAAATGTTGGAGTAATTGTGTTTGGAATTGCTGTCCTCAAATACGGTTAAGCTGTTGCGCAGATATATTTTTTATGTTATTTTAAGGAAACTGTGAATTACAATGTTAATTAAATATAAGCTACAAATATTAATTAAATCTTCTTTTGATTTCATATAAACCACAGTCTGCAAAGGCGTAACATTTTAAAGAACTTAAAAATTTACTCTTATTTAGAACATAATAACATAACATAAAGGTTTACGCCGAATATGCCCGAAGGGGTTGGCAGAGGTACTAATACTTCTGAACATCACGTGACTTTGTCACCTGGTGTTCAGAGTACCCAAGTTTTGCATGGACAGTGTACTCACGTGATAGGGGACAGGCCTATCGCCGTTTTGTACGAATACACTGTCATAGGACTTAGTACAACTCAGCCATGTGGGTTTCCTCAATATGAAAAACATCGTCAACAACCATGATAACCACACATATGTCTTAGGAAAAGACAAATTGGTGTAGGCCCGACCCGGGATTAGAACTATTGAGCTATCACGTCGCCTATTCGTCTTTTTAAAACATGTGCATATAAATTAAGCCAGGAAGGTTATCTCTGATACTTTCCTTTTCTACAAATAATCTTTCAATTCACATCTGAGCAACAGTTCATTAATTCTTTTAGTTACATAAACTCAAGCTATTAGTTTCTAGGGTAGACAGAAATTATCGATCGCCATTTTGTATAATCCTGGGAAACCTCTCTGGCTTTGTTTATATTCGTCATTGTGTACATACATACTCTTTAATTCTTCACACTTCGAATCCCTGCCTTTTGAAGCATACTTTCACACATAATGTATTATTACATAACTTTGAAATCAATAATAATTTTCATCCATCTTAGCAAAATATTAAAAACTCAGAATGTCGAACTTTCATCTTTTCGTAGAATGGCGTTCACAGCGTTTTTAACCTAATTTACTTTTTGTAAACTTTGTATCCAATTAAAAAATAAGATAACTCGGAAATCTCAATCAGTTATAGCCAGAGCATTAAAGTAAAAAAAGTATCGTTGGTGATGGGTCGTCCGCTACATCGCCCAACAGTATTTGGGAAAGAGAAAAGTATGAAAGGTGATTTTTTTTATTAGTGAAATGTATACTTGTCAAAAAAAATATAAATAATGAGAGAAAACTAAAAAAGTGAGTAGCGTAAAAGAAGAGAAAATATAAAATAATTTTGTATGTGTCAAGATTTATCAGGACTGGCACGAAGTAACTTTCGATAGCCTCTGACTACCCGAAGAGAAACTCATGCAGTGAGTAAGATTTGTATTATGTATTTTTTTTAGTTTTTCCCTTATTTTTTACCCGATAGAATGCTTTTTCAGCTTTTGTCATTTAGGGGTTCTGTTGGTACAAATTTGTGATTCTAACGATGTTTATTTAGGTTGGAGTAAGGGGAATCTCCGTCATGCGTTATCGCTTGTTGCCATTTGTGTTATTTTTAGGTTTTTATTCAAATGATTTGGATTTTATATATGCCTATAATCGCGGCTAGAAAATCGGAGAAAGAAGCCAGAGTTTAGGAATTTATAATGAAATTCTCCCTCGTCATAATAGTGCGACCTATATTATTTTATGAATAGATTAGCGCTGGCCAAATATATGAAAGAATATACGTTTTCTTGAGGTCTAGGGCGTGATGGGCATTTGTGACCAATCCAAATATGGTGCTATAATACCATAATTTCAAATAATTTTGAAATATTCCGTTACATAAGAGATTAGAACTTGTTATCATTTAACAACGAGTATGGTGCAGCGCAGTAATGGTAATTTTGGCCAAGTATGATAATTCAGTAATAGTAATATAATTATATATATAATATAGCTGTGTAGAATCGGCTTAGAATAGCACTACCCCATTTCTTCCGGTGGGTGTACGTAAGAGGCGACTAACGGTATTGGGGCTTTAAAGGAATTTTTGGGCGATGCGGTTGGAGACCCATCACCAACAACCTTTATTTTACCATCTTTTCCCCACTCAACTTTCCAAAGGTGGCTGAGGAATTTCTCATTCCTTCGCTCTGGCTACCCCATCTAGGGATTTATAGCCGTGAGTATATGTAATGTAATGATATATATATATTTAACCTCCTGATGCCCAGCCGTTCTTATTATTTTTATGACTATCTGCCCACGGTCCTCACACAAGGACTACTCGTATTGCGTTTACCTAGCTTACTGCCCAGAAACTTAAACTTGAATAAATGTCGCAAAAAATATTATTTAGTGTTCCTAGTACTATGAACGGGTAATGTATTAAAAAAGTAACCAGACTCAAAATAGTTTTAAAGCGGAAATAATTAGTCCTCATGTGAGGACCGTGGGCAGATAATCAAAGTAAAAAAAATACTAATTTAAATGTTGTTCAAACGCAAAGTATTCGTCCTCGGAGAAGGACCGTGGGCATTTAGTCCAGAAAATGTTTTTTATTGCTTGGGCAGTAACAACTTTATTTGTTAAGTACTCACATAAGTACCGTGGGCATCAGGAGGATATATATATATATACAGTAAAGAATATCTGAATCAACAAATATACTTATTTGTATGAATTATATATATGTATATATAGATAGCTACGAGTTTAATACAATAATAGTGTGGGTTTGAATAAAAGTTTGTTTAAAACAGCCAGTGGCTGTGTAGTATCGGCTTAGAATAGTTCTACCTATTTCTTCCGGTGGGTGTACGTAAGAGGTAACTAACGGTATTGTGCTTTTAAGGGATTTTTGGGCGATGAGGTTGGAGACCCATCACCACCAACCTTTATTTTACCATATTTTCTCCACCTAACTTACCAACAGTGGCCGAGGAATTCCTAATTCTTTAGCTTTTTCTACCCCATCTAGGGAAAGCTCTGTCAACCCTTAAAAAATACGTTATTATATACTTTTCTCTTCACCTCACGTGGTTATTGTTCCATTGCTAAGTCGATTATTGGTGACAGCTCCGTTAGTAATGGACTCCATTCGGTACAGTCGCGCGCAAAGTATTTTGGCTTAATATGTTAAATTGAGTGCGCGGATGTGACAGGTGTTCCAATTACTGCTTGAGACTTTTTTACTCCACTGTACGAGACTGAAAGAAATTGTGAATCGAGGTCAGTATCTTTGATTTGATACGAAACGTTATTTTTTATTGAGTATACATTAATTTTTTTCATTTTATCACCCAATAGGGACCGATGGCGTGATTGCACTAGTACCTTTAACAACATATTTGTTCAGTTAGTAGGTCTAAGAAAATTTTATCAAAGTATTTTCCCCTCTCATAACCTCTACTTTTAATTTTTTCTTTGTCAAGAAACGCCAAAATATTATAATTTTCTTCATATTGATATAATAGTCATGGTTTTTTTCGCTTAGAAACTTGTGTTTACCAAAACAATACTTGCCAATTTATCAAGTTTAACTATATCACAAATAACCGCCAAAATCGACAAAATCTGTTTCATTTTAACAAAAATCCATAAAACCGCACACAAATATAAAAGAAAACTAAAAACTGTCTTTAAAATTTTATATACTGCATCCGAAATCATACCAAGTCTCTATAACCCTGTAACGTATGAGCTGTAACTCAAAATAGTCCTAAAATATATGAGGTATAAGAGCTAAAGTCCGGGCAAGTTGCCAGGCGAAGCTTGCCAGTTTTCTGATTTCCTTTGGGTAAAGTAGGGACACTAACACACTTAGTGATGTGGAGATGGCTGCAGCACGTTCCTCTACTAAATATAATTCTGTTTTACCGAAATTATATTCTATTTTGCGGCTAAACACTAACTTTGAAATATTACGTGAAGTCTCTTTGTTATCATCCGGAATTGCTGTTTTGAGACCATTTGTGTTGTTTTGTAGCGGCAGATGAGAATATTGATATAGTATTCACACTGTATGTAAAGCAAGTTTGTGGCATAGTTTCTAAAAAACGCTATGCATTGCTAATTTGACTTCAGAATTCCTAGTTTTATCGAGAGACGGAATGTAACTTGCCTAAAACGTTCCTTATTTTAATTATAGCAGTCCCTGTCAGTTATTTAAGTTTTTTCAAATCTGTCTTGCAACGTTGGTAAAATTGTTATGCTTATAACTTTGATGGTTAACATGAGGATGTATGCCCAATTTGTTTTTATACTTTCGTCCTACGAGCATTCATCTATACTTATGATTATGTTTGCGATTGATGCACTACTTCGACTTAAAATTTTAAATAATAATAAGCAAAAAGAACAAAGGTATATTCAAAGTTATAAATCAGACTGTAGTCAATCCATTTCAATCGTAATGAGGGTTTAATGCAATCCAAACATCCGGGAGTTAACGTTCGGCAATTTTAGTTCAGTGCGTTGTGCGAGTCGTCACTTGGCTACGATCTAGTTTA
This sequence comes from Bedellia somnulentella, assembly GCA_963576735.1. Classification (NCBI taxonomy): domain Eukaryota; kingdom Metazoa; phylum Arthropoda; class Insecta; order Lepidoptera; family Bedelliidae; genus Bedellia; species Bedellia somnulentella. The sequence goes on along the minus strand of OY755189.1, from coordinate 16,220,705 downwards.
GTATTTTACATACATACATACATACATATTCTCACGGCCAAAAATCCCAAAAAGGGGTAGCCAGAACTTCAGAGCTAGAAACTCTTCAGCAACATTTGGAAGTTGATAGGGGACAAGATGGTAGAACTAAAGTATCCTTGGTGATGGGTCTCCAACCGCATCGCCCAATAACCACTTAAGATAGCCCCATACCCTTAGTCGCCTCTTACGACACCCGTGGGTAGAAAGGAACATACGACATACGACATTCTAAGCCGGCACTACACGGCAAAGTATATAATAAGTATTTTAATAAATAGTAATTTCACAATCAACTGAAATAGTAAGCAAAACCACGTAAAATTTATGTAAGAATAATTCCTGTTCATTAAATTATTCTTATATAAAATCAGCAAGTTAAACATCCAAATAAATATATAAATATATAAAAGGGTTTTATTTAAATAAAGTTGTTTCAGATTTTATATGCCCTTAAATTTTATTAATTGAGTTGTCGGATGTCCCTTTCTCGGAATTCTCATTTCACTGACTGTTACATAATTGGAACAAAATCAGTTGTTCTCAATTAAGTAAAATCTATAAGGAGATATTGTAAATATTTATGTGTAAGAATATAGTTTGTATGTGTAGTATATTAATTGCACTTGAATCTCTAAGCGACTTGCCTAGATTTATTACTAAAGTCAACTTCTCAATACGAATCAAGCAAACTAGTTCTCGATGGATATAATATTTCCTTTAGAAGATCGTCATATATACGTCATTAGCCGGAGGTCGCATGTTCGAATCCCGCTAAAAGCATTCATTTATGTAATGATTTTAAATATGTGTTTCTTAGTCTCAGGTGTTGTTTATGTGTGTTAAAATGTCGTTAAGTTGGTATCCCTTACAACAAGTAATTGTAATTTTCTAGGGCTACTTAAATTAATGTAATATGTCCGTATACATTTTTACTGTATCCAATTTCTACCCAAACGTATCATTACCATTTCAACATAATTTTGCAAAAACCCTGCAATTCGGTATGCAAAGTTTTACTAAAGTGATGCTGATTACAAAACAATTTCGAGATATTATGGGTAAAAACAATATTTTCTTGAAATTATTTCAATTGAAGCTAAGATGACTGTTATTTTATCAAAAAACTGTTACAGTGTTTGACCTTCAATGTTGTTTCAAAGACATACGGTTTTGCAGTTTATTAATAAAATATCGAAAATCATAGGTTTGTTTAGTATAATATCGTAATAATTTCATTTGACATTACAAATTCGTGATATGTTTTGCAATCAGCCAAATTTTTATAAAACATATCGCTTCATTTGCATGTCGCTACGTGATTTTATCGATCGATGACGTCATTAAGTACAAAAGTTGAACAATCTTTAAAAAATCATAACTTTACAAATACTCATTTTAAATGGAAAATATTCAAATTAGTCTCTTATTTTCGTGTTTACTATCGAATAAAAATATTTAATAAATACCAAAAAAAAAACTTTGCATACCGAATTGACTCATGCATGCATATTTCAACTCGATCGGTTCCAGGTAGTGGATCAAAATTAAATTTTCAATATTTGATAACAAACACCAGCTCATGTGAAAGTAAATAAATGCTTTAATATTCTTTCGTATAGTTTTGTGTATTTGTTTTTACTTTCTGATATTTTTAAGTGTGTAATATGTTAATGCTTTGATAAAATAAATTAACTTGATTGCTTGCTTTATTAAATCAGTTCTGTGAAAAAAACTTAATCCTTTTAAATACACTTAAAGTCATAAATTTATAATTTGAACGTTTTTGTTCATGCACTGTGTTAACACTACTTAAAAGTGTAAAAGAAACAAAGGATAAAAGAATTTTGCAATGAATGTAGTTGTACTGTAGCTCAATGGGCAGAGTGACGGGGGCGTATACCCGAGGGCGCGGGTTCGATCTCCGCCGGTGTCGAAATTTTCCATTCCTTTATTTATTAATAGTATTTACGTAGTATGAAGAATAAAAGAACATGTATGAAAAGATTGATGGATGTAAACGAAGCTAGAGAGGTTTCTCAGGATCGTATGAAGTGGCGATCAATAGTCTCTGCCTATCCTAATGGGAACTAATGGCGTGAGTATATGTATGTATGTTTATTTATTAAGCCATAAATTTATGTTTATAATTTTACATTTTAAAAAATAAAGAAATACGAGTATGCTTTATTTTTTAAAATACATATCTATCTTTGTACGTCTATTAATCATTATCTTATACTATCGTACTAGTTTCAATTAACCATTTATTAATCGTAAATTTAATTGACCAACGAGCAATAGTTAAACGCGCACGAAACGTGTCAGAAATCGGAGCTCTTCTAAACATTTGATTTAAATCAAACGCAATTCCAACAAAAATACGAGAAGTCAAATGTTATTTTTTTTGTACAAGCGAGTACAAAAGCTTAACTTATCCAAATATCATATTTCAAATAGAACGTTGTGTGCTTGCGGTACAGTCGCGATGATTAATGATCATCCATTAGGGGCTGCGAATGTTCTGCGCGACAGTACCGTTGACGACGACTTTATCGCGACGCCGCGCTAACATTTTTATGAGTGAGTGTACCACTTCCGTGGAAATGGAAATTAAGGTTATATGCTTGTGTCAAAACGATTTGAACCGAGTTGTATAAAGGGGTTTTGTCCGATTATAGCCAAAAAGTAAGGTAATAATTTTGGCAGAATATTTTGTATGTTCCACACTAGCACGTAAAATCCTTAACCGATCTATTTTTATAAGCCTTGCGGATTTTATAATTGTTTAACAGTATTATTCATCGATTGATTGTCTCTGCCTTACCCAATGGGAAATAACAGCGTGAGTATATGTATGTATGTATATCGATTAATTATGGAACATTAATCTCGGAATCTTACCTTAACAATCCAGAATAAGATAATAGTACTATGTTGGGAATCAACAACGGCCTTAAGGAGCATTTTACAAATAATATGTTTCATAACATATAGAGTCAAAATAAATAATTTATAAAATAATAGCACAAAAAGATGCTAAATGTCATTATCAAATAAGCGACTTTAATATCACATATACATTTAATGAAAGTTTCAACAGAACATTTCTCGGTTAAAATGGCTGAAACTTCGCTTTGTAAAATCTATTGATTTTATTGAACTGTTTGATAAACTGTAAATCAAATATGAACAGAGTTTTATGACACTAATTTAATATTTAACTGTGGAATGGAGTGGAAACCATATGAAACGTTTCAATAATATTTGATAGATCGTGGAATCATTAAAACTGTAATAAACCAAAATGGTTAATTAATCTGTTGTAATTAAATTATTTTGTAAGGAAGGTATTATGATAGCTTTATAACTATTATTACTGTAAATTATTCGATCCATCGTGTTGTTTCTACCAAAGTTCTTACCATGTCTTTTCACTATCAGTACTTTAATGTTGGTGATTTCTACAATTTTATGGCATACTCGTAGGCTTATGGATAAATTTGACTAGTTATGTGGAATACTGATAATTCAGAATCTATTTTAAACTACATTCTGGCTTAAATTCAAGTTATGCAACAAATAGCACCATTTAGACTCTTGGATAGCACCTGGGATCAATCAGACTTGTCAAATAAATAGGCACTGGCAGTCGCGCATTTAGACATAAAATAAATTCATATTATACATACATATATATGAAAATAAGCTGTGTAGTGTCGGCTTAGAATAGCACTACCCCATTTCTTCCGGTGGGTGTACGTAAGAGGCGACTAACGGTATTGGGGCTTTTTAAGGGATTTTTGGGCGATGCGGTTGGAGACCCATCACCAACAACCTTTATTCTACAATCTTTTCCCCACTCAACTTCCAAAAGTGGCTGAGAAATTTCTAATTTCTTAGCTCTGGCTACCCCTTTTAGGGATTTAAAGCCGTGAGTATATGTATGTATGTTTGTATATATGAAAACAAAGAATTTACATTAGTGGTGTAAAGATGAAAAACTTTGAGCTAAATATCTGGAGCCTTTAAGTTAAAATCCGTTCAGTCACGGTAATCACTTTTGATATTAATCTCAATTTATTTAGAATATAGGGGTCTAAGTTACGTGTCTTTTATAGGCGTTAGTTGTAGATGTCAGAAAACCCACACAAAATTTTAGTGAGGCGGATTAGAACCTAGTCACACAATTTAAAAGTGACTTCGGGCTGCTTAAGAAACTTATGAATAATTATATAACATGTAAATACAAAATTCAATATTTTTGTATTGCATAAACTAAATAACAGACTCATCTGACTTAACTATCGTTTTCGATTATTAAAGCAGCATTTCAAATGACACTCTGCTGTGTCGTGTTCCATATTCATAAAATCTTAATTTATTAATGGCGTCAGAGTTCACTAGTTTAATGATACTTTACTGTTATTTAACAAAAAGCAGCTAAATAAAAAATACGCAGAATATGAAATTAAATAAAAAAACAATAATTAAAAACCACGACATATTTTTGTAAAGAATAAGTCTGTATACCAAGGAAAGAAATCAATTCAGAAGTAAAATTTTTGAAATAGCTAGGATAATCCACCGCCATGCTTACAAATTTCCTTTTATATATTGACAGCTCGATTTCGACAAACAATGTTAAGGGCTTTTCGCATGTCAATGTAATTTCCAATGTTTATTCATCGGATCTCATCGCTTCATGCTGATTCTATTAAGATAACTATTTATTTTCAGATACCATTGTTTTATCACCCTTTTTATTGATTCTATCGGGCTGATTGGATTACCATAACTTTTAGCGATCCTTGATGGTCGTTTGGCATGTTTTTGTTACAAGAACTAAACAAGTATTTCATTACAGTTGAATGTGAATGTACAGTAAGAATGTTAATGAAAATCGAAAAAGGAGGAGTAAGGGAATGCCTATAAAGAATTAGTGGCGTAAAAGTTTTTCTCATTTTCATTTACAGATTATACGTAGATCTGTATGTTTTTAGACTTCCTTCCTTCTTCACTTGCACTTATACTCATAATTATCATTAAGTGTAATGATGTACAGAGACAATGGTCTTCCGCTATTAAAAGACAACTTTGAAAAATTCTGTTATAACGTTTTAAATTGATTATTGAATAAAAATCTCATACCATAACATACATATATATACTCACACCATTATTTCCCATTGGGGTAGGCAGAGACTATTGACCATAACTCGTTAAATTATGCTTACTTGTACTATATACTAAATCTGTATATGTTATTTATAGTTTCTTATGTTTTTCAGGTAAATGAGACGAAATAAAAACGAATACGGCACTTAAAAATGGATTGAAAGGTAATTATCAAACAGAAAATGTGCAAAGAAATTAACGAACAATAAAAGAATGTGAATAGTGAATGTGCAAGATTTTGTCTAGAATCGTATACAGTAGCGGGTGATAATATCTGTCTACCCCAATAGGAACTTATAGTGTGAGTATATGTAATAAAATTTATAACGAATTTATATTTAGTGTAATCATTGAACTCAATAACCAAAAAAGTAACAAGTTCATATCAAAACATATAACCCATCTTGCACACGATTCCTAAATTTCCTTTTTAAAAAAATGGTTTAAGGAAGTCATTATCATTCCCAACCGCCTAAACAATATTTCACAAACACGAAACTAGAAACCAAGAATTTATCTCGCAACTGAAAAAATTGGTGGAATTACTCAGCGTCAAAATGGAAAGGACATTGTCCCTTTGAATAATTACAACAGTCAGTTTATACGTCCTCTCTAATCGGCCGATGGTCGAAGTTTGTGATTGTGAGCTCGAACTAGCCCTGTGTGACACGGCGCGCGACGATGTTGGCGACAGAAGTCATGTTATATGAAACACGCAAACATAATTTCAAACGTTTATTTATTGTGATAAATCGGTTTGCCGTGTGTTGCAAGCTTAAAATGTCACTACCCCTTTCTACCCACGGGTGTCTTAAGAGGCGACTAAGGTATGGGGTTCTTTCAAGACCCATCACTAACAACCTTTATTTTACCATCTTATCCCCATGCAATTTTCCAAAAGTGGCTAAGGAATTTCTAATTCCTTAGCTCTGGCTACCCCTTCTAGGGATTTATAGCTGTGAGTATATGTGTCTATGTATGTATTATTCCATAATACAAGTTCTACGTATATGGGACTAACTTAATACGTGTATCATTATCATATGCCTGTGTATATAAAAAGTATTTTTTATAATTATTCTGTCGCACATCGCTCCGTAATAGAAGTGATCAGAAAATAGTTTGCCATCACAATCGTAGTGACCATTGGAACATAAACACAGAGTCGTAAAAAGCTATTTCCTGAGCAAGAAAGCGATGAAACGCAAAGGTTAAATTATAAGTGCGGCGCCATCGGCACTCCGATCTATCGATTGATGTTACTTTGCGGTTTTGTAGACGGGCAGTTACGAATAAAAGTGGTTTTTCTTACTATAATGCAGTTTCTAGAACTCTGTTTATTTGTTATTGAGCTGTGTAGGGTGGGGTGATGTTATTAAACTACCCATTTTGTCCCCTGGGTGGGCGCAAGAGATGACTAAGGATATTTGGGCTGTTTAAGAGATTGGCTTAAAATAAAACGACCCCATTTCTTCCCGTAAGTTTTCGTAAGATTAGACTTAGATCTTTTAAAGTGGTTTTTGAGCTATGCTGTTGAGACCTTTTTTTATTGAAAACCTTTATATCACAATTTTTTCCCCATTCAACTTCCAAAAGTGGTTCAATATTTTTTTATATTCGTTACATACATACATATACTCACGGCTATAAATCCCTAAAAGTAGAGGAGCTTCTGAATCAGAAAACTGGCAACTGACAATTGAAACTTTACAAATGTTATATTAAATTAATAGAACTACTCGTAAACCTATCTAAATACAATGTCCCTTTTTCTATCGGTTAAAAAGTAGACATTTTAAAACCAATTATACAAGTCCCGCAAACCCCGCGTTTCCAAAGATAGATTTCAAACTGCGAATCGACTTTCCCGAGCCGAGTTTTAAGAGCATTATGCATACTTTATGCTAATTCTTCTCATATTGGGTCCTCGCTCGGCCTTTACATAAATTGTCCCCTTAGAATTCATCTAGAAACTCACCTTTTTGGTGGCAGTAATAAATTCGAGGCCCATTTTACTAGAAATGCTATCACGTTAAGGTAAAGTGAGTAAGGACTTATGGGAATGAAGGTTGACCCTTTTCTTGCGGACATATTTGGCTATTTACCTTTTAATACGATTTATGTCCGAAATTTCTATTCAATTTAAATTCGAGTTTATTTTAATTGTGATGAAAGGTTTAAAATTAGAAGTTAAAACTTCCATAGGTAAAGTATATTATCTGTTTGAATACCTATAGTGCAAAATTTTCCATTACAAATATATTCTTTATATTTTTAGGACCATACTTATATAATAAAATTAATAGATTACTAGTATTATATAACTTAAACAACTTTGAATGCAAGAAAAAACTTCAATCGTGGCTACTAAATCTTACATACACGGAATCAGAGGAATTGCTTAAGATAATAAGTTGATATAAGATGTTTTAATTTTTTTATCATAATAATACAATTAGTTAGATACAATCGATTCTGATATAATAATTTATACACTACTTACCAATACCTATATGAAAACTGATAGTTTAAGCCTTTTTTGTTTAATGTTGCCTGAAATACAGGTAAATTACCTAGCTCAGGAACAGGAAAATGTTATATTTTGTACATTAAATAACTTACTAGGTTAAGACGAATAGTATGTACTTTTGAAAACTGAATATTTTTATTTTTATTACCTGTATGATACGGTGCAAAATTGTCTATTAAAAATACAATAATTAATATACATTATTAGTATAGCAACCGTGATAGCCCAGTGGGTAGAACACTCGGTTATCGTGCAAACGACTAGTGTTCAAATCCTGGGTCGGGCCTACACCAATTTGTCTTTTCTAAAGACATATGTGTGGTTAATTTATCATGGTTGTTAACGGTGAGGGAAAACATCGTCAGGAAACCCACATGGCTGAGTTGTACTTAGTCATGTGACAGTGTATTCGTACAAAACGGCGATAGGCCTGCCCCCTATCACGTGAGTACACTGTCCATGCAAAACGTGGGTACTCTGAACACCAGGTGACAAAGTCACGTATACCTCTGCCAACCCCTTCGGGGATATTCGGCGTGAACGTTTATGTTATATGTTATGTTATGTTATTATTAGTAAATTAGCCCAACTTAACTTATTAAATGTGGAATAAAAAATGTATTTATTATTAAAAATATATTTATACAGATACTAATTGTATCCTCTGTTTATATTTCTAAACAAAAATTTATCCTTTCTACATATTTAGTTTCTTTAAGATTGTTTGGGCACATAGAGACGATGGGTACTAGTAAATTGATGAAAGAGATCTTTATAGGCAATGTGGAAGGTAATGTGTCGGAGGAAAACAACTATTCACTTTCGGATATTTAATCCAACCAACTACAACACCAAGCAAGGGAAGAACACTAGCAAGACTACAGATAACATTAGCTCTTTTTGTACATAGCAAATATTAAACGCAAATAAATGTAACTTCGTGAAGGTAGTTAGTATTAATAATTTTATAGTACTGTAAAATGACAAATATTACAGTCTTACCGTGACCATGATAATTGAAAAGTTTTCGAAACGTCGGGCTTAAAAAAACGATGTACTAACACGCGATTAAATTTCCGAAAGTGAATAGTCGTTTTAATGACATAAGTTTAATTTCAAGCTGTGATCCAAATTTATCATATTATATGGCTATTGTCACACAAAACGCTAAATGAGATGAATTCATAAATATATCGTTAAAATTTTATATAGAAACTTAAATGTTTGTTTTTTCTTACAGTGAAGTTCCATTTGCCACTCACTCAGAATTTTTTCAAGGAGCATTAGGAGACCCTACCTCATACAAAAGCTTTCAATTGTTTTGTAAAATAAAACAGTCGCTGGTTAATTTAAATGAAATAAACACTAAAGATTTCTGAATTTTGCTAGATATTTAAACACAGTTATCACACAACTTTTTATTACAGTTGTAATTTAAGAAATGTTCACTTCAAGTTAACAACTTTAACAGTAATAAAAAAATATGGACTTAATCTTTCTGCTATAACTTCTAAACCAGCTCATGAACAACTTATATTACTCGGATAAAACCGTGCATCACCGGTATATGTTACCCAATAAATAAAAACTTTCCGACCCCTATCTGTAAGCACCTTAAGGCGATGAAAACGAAAATGCCTAACCGTGGAAAAGTTCGGTCAAAGCAAACTTGCCGAGGCAACTTTCGCTAAGTTTCTTGGAACACTTGCCTAATTTCTGAATAAAGATCATGAGAAAAGTTTATTGAGCAGAAGAGCAACTGATGCTGGGAACCATCTCTTTGTCATAGATGGATCTTTCTCTATAGTGCTTGTAGCGAAGTGGGCAGTCACAAGTATGTAGCTTAGTTTCTTAGAAAGTATAGAGCCGTTACAATCACTTCGGGGATATATAGTATAATACTTTCTTGGTTACCTTACATTACTGAGACTTACGACTATAAAGCCAAAAGGTGTGTTTGAAGGTTAGCAATTAGAATAACCCAATTCAGAAAATATTTATTAAATTTTTAAAGTTATTTAAAAGTTTAACACCTACAGTCAAACTTACAAATCTTCACCTCTCAGAATTATACATACATACATATACTCACGGCTATAAATCCCTTAACGGGGTAGCCAGAGCTATGGAATGAAAAATTCCTCAGCCACTTTTGGAAGTTGATTGGGGAAAAGATAGTTATAATAAATGTTTTTGGTGACGGGTCTCCAACCACATCGCCCAAAAATCACTTAAAAAGCCCCTATACCCTTAATCGGCTCTTACGATCACCCACGGGTAGAAATGGGGTAGTGTTATTCTACCGAGCCGACACTACACGGCAAAATTATATTTGAATCTCAGAATTATAGTTGAGATGAATTGTTTTAGTAATATCTTCAATTACTCATCTTAAATGAGAATATCATCTAAAATTTCTTGTCGGCTGAATATTCTTTGACGTAAGAAAACTGGACAACATTGTTAATATCAAAATGTCATATGTCATCTACATTTACCGCTCATCTTAGCCTTTATAGTATTGTAATGGATGACAGATACTAGCAGAACATTCGAATGATGTAATGGAAGTATTTACATATAATTCGCGTTATTTCGACTACAAAGGGATTTTAATTGAATTAACTAGATGAGTTTGGTTTGACGTGTTCTAATTTGCATAAATGAAGACTCGCTTTGAAGACCTTTGTGATAAATTATAAATGTATATTAACAAGATCTCGACCTTTAAATTGGACGATGATGGGTATTTTTTAAGATACAATTTGTTTACAAATTCTTTGTTGTAAGATTTCAAAATTAGTTGTTTACATTTTTAGCTTCAGCAACACTTATAGTTAACGTTTGGCAGAGCAAGTAAAGGGCTGATATATTTTATGAAATGAACATCATTTGCAACTCTTGTTCTTGTGAATAAATCCTTTTTTACAATTTTTTTACATTTGTCTAGAAAAGTCAAATATTTAAAGTAAACAAAAATGAGAAACGCTCTTCTTTTTCCTGTATTTTCTTACTGTAGCGAACAATATTTTTTTCATGTTTATTTATATGTTTTAAATTTGTTATTGTTAAAATTTTTATTTTCTACCAAGGGCATGTAAATGAATAATTACCTATAGATATATATATATATATATATATATATATCGTAGAAATTTACAGTGTTATGAAATTTATAACAGGTTTTTATTTCGTCATGAACATATTACCTTATATTATGTTTCTTTGTTGGGTTAAATTAACATAATCTAATAATGACTACTACTAATAATGAATACTAATAAAGTAAAGGAGCTGAAAAAGAAATGATTAAAATTAAAAATATAACAAAAGATAGTATGACTAAAGATGAGTAATCCATAAAGACCTCGCCAGTTTCAATCAAGCGAAACGTTTTTTGCAAATTAATATCTCCTCCGTGATTTTCCTTTATCTTTGGAATTTGCAATCACTGAAATTTAACACAAAAAAGTATCCTTTTATTCTCATAATTATAAAAGTATAAGAAACTTCTAGTTCTGAGGCGTTATTGTACTTTTTTAAATTACTGAAATGGACTATCATTTTGTCTATATTATATTTATTTATACTTAAGGCTATAAATCCCTGAACGAATGTCAAGACATCAGAATTAGAAATTCCTCAGCCACTTTTGTAATCTGAATGGAAAAAAGATTAAAAATAAAGGATGTTTGATGATTCTCTTCAATCAATTGATGAATAATTTCCAGCCAAATCGTTCAATTTTCAATGAAAAATCCCCAAACCCTAAGGCGTCTCTTACGATAAAAATTAAAAAAAAAATAGGTTCGTATAATGGCAACTCCCAAATGTGGTTCACGAGTTTCAAGCTCTGAAATCTCTGGCTACCCCTTTTTGGGATTTATGGCCGTAAGGGTGTATGAAGGTATGAGTGTTTGTATAAACAATTCATATTTCTGTGTATTATCAAATCAATACTGCTCTTGCTATAAAAATCGAAAACATTTCAACAAAAGCTGTAAACGCAGCAAAATATATATTCTTTATTTATAACCCGGTTTAAACCCAGTCTGAACCCATAAACTGGGTTACAGCGGGTTCGTCTCAACTACTCTCACAAAGTTATAATCAATGACATAAAGTTTTATCTCGCCGCTGCAAACGGGCACTCACATAAAAATGGTTGTAAAAACTAGAATAGAACATGATTAGTCGTATAGACGATAGATTGTTTAGAATTCTTGACGTATGCCAGCTTTTATAACACGTAATTTACTCGTTAGTATACGACATAAACTTTTTGTCACGAATATTGTATTGTCGTTATTACATACTGTAGAGCAATAGTAAATGACTTGCTGACTGTATTTTCGGTGCATTAATAGTTATATTTCCGTAATGACAATTAATGATCGAATTTTGGCTAAAGATGAAAGTTGGACCACATATAATATGTGAGTTGATAACACATAACACATAAGGTGACAAAGTCACGTAATGTTCAGCAGTATTAGTACCTCTGCGATTCTTCAGTTATATTCGGCGGGAACGTTTATGTTATGTTATGTTGATAACATGTTGATAGCTGTGTAGTGTCGGCTTAGAATACACTACCCCATTCCTTCCGGTGGGTGTACGTAAGAGGCGACTAACGGACTTGGGGCTTTTTAAGGGATTTTTGGGCGATGCGGTTGGAGACCCATCACCAACAATCTTTGTACTACCATCTCTTCCCCACTCAACTTCCAAAAGTGGCTGAGGAATTTATTATTTCTCAGCTCTGGCTACCCCTTTTAGGGATTTATAGCCGTGAGTATATGTATGTATGTATGTTCAAACTACCTAATTCTTAGTACATTGCCGGCTTCCGGAAATATCGCGTGTATTCAAATATCATAAATGTTTAGCATATTGTATTAAATTTTCACTTTATCAGTGTTTTATATCAATAAACTTTTACATCATTATTTGGAACTTTTAATCATTCCCAAACAGAATCAAAAACACCAACACCACAATTAGAATTCAGGGTATTATTAAACCTTGACTAAAAATCAATAATTTCAAACCTTGAATTTGAATCAATATTATTTATCAACAAAATGGTTTGAAGTAGAAAATTCATAGCACACTACTAAATAAACTATTAGACTCACACGTTCCGGAAAACACACAATAAAAGCAAAATCACAACCCAACAATGGCCGTGACACACGTAACAAAGCAATTGACGAAATATATTTCACTTCAGGCGGGAAAATACAAGAAAATAGTCACTTATGTTCTTAAGAATATTTCACATTGGTATCACTTGTTAACTGCTGTAGTCTCATATTTGTAAATTTGGGAGATAAAAATTGGTCGATAAAAATTTTACTTAACGCAGCAGTTCTCATACTTTAGATCAACGGGTGAAAATTTGTTTTACCTGGTGTTCTGACACTCCATGTTTTGCAAGGACATTGGGTTCGGATGAAAGGATGCAGGCCGATCGCTGGTTTTTACATATACACTGCCACATGACTAAGTAAAACTTAGCTATATGTAAGATGTATTTTTTCCATCGTTAACAATTGATAAACATACATATATACATACATATACTCACGGCTATAAATCCCTAAAAGGAGTAGCCAGAGCAGAGAAATTAGAAATTCCTCAGCCACTTTTGGAAGTTGAGTGGGGAAAAGATGGTAGAATAAAGGAATTAACAATTGATAAACTAATCAAAAATATGAATTAAGAAAAGACGCATTGATGGAGACCCAACTCTGGATTTGAACTTACCAGTACCGCATGAGAAGCGGTGGGATTGCCATTGAGCTGTCAAGGTTTTGGGAAAAGAGGGAAATATATGGTAATAGTTCAACAGCTTCCCAATCATAAAAGCTTAAAAACCGTCATTTTAGACTCCCGGGAACCTTTTTACCACGGATGAAAATTGGATGAAGTTAAAACAAGTTAAGCTAAAATAATAGTAAAAATATATTAAACACCGTACAATATATTAAACAAATAACCCACACCATTTGGACCCATTGGACTAGGCAGAGAATATTGATCGACACTCTAAGAAAGAAAGAAAGAAAAGTTATTTATTTGCTATTAAAGGCACAAAAATTAACAAAATACACACAGCAAGTGGAACCAAGTTTACAAAAAACCAGTATAAACACAAATTTTTGAGAACACAAATGGAGAAAATAAAAAAAAATATATAAAGATATCATTTAACTAAAGACAGAAAAAAAAAACACAAACAGAAGAACAAACAGAAGCACATGTGTAAAAAAAAACAAAACAATAATAATAAAATTTTGGGATGTTGTGCCCTCCAACAGCAAAAAGGCACTGACACAGCAAAAGTTGTGAGTTTTACCTCACAACACTGATTTTCAGTCAGCTCCTAAACCAGCGACATCACAAGCTCTCTAAGATCCTAACAAACCTCTCGAGCTTCGTTTATTCTTTCATTAATATACTATTCCTACTTTGGACGCCTGCCTTTTAACACATTCTTTGTTTGTGGTTCTCCACTAACATCAATATCCACATTGACTTTATATATCTCTGAAACCAATTTACTTTCATCCATCCTCTCTAATGGTCCAATGTGCCCATACCATCTTAACATTCCTCTTCCATTTTTCTACAATATCAGCTTTCATACCGCAACGCTCACGGATCACACCATTTTTCACTATTGCATTTAACAAGAACCAATTCCTCAATATTTCTTAGTCGAATGCTATAACTTATATATTCGATCAGTATTTTATGTCTTACTAGATTAAGAATTGAACTAGAAATATTAATTTGCTCCAATTCAAGGTATCATTTTAATTCTTTGGTGAAGTTGTGGAACTGAAATTTATATTATTATTTCAACGTGTGTGAATCGTCCTTTAAGCCAAGGGTCCATTTTGGTGCAGAGGGTCTATAAAAACTCACTAAAGTGCCCAAGAGGCCATTAAGAACCTACCAACAGGACAACCGAGTTGTTTCGTTAAACATTTAACGGTTTATACCTTCGCTGAAGTTATTTATTGACAGCTTCGAAACCAATGTTGGAGCTTTTGTTTTCAAGCGATTGCGTTTTATTACGCAACTAGTTTTTTGTGGCCTGCAGAGAGTAGAATTCATCCAATTGTAATTATTATTTTATCACTTTATCATGAGCAACCGTGGTAACCCAATGGGTAGGACACCGGTTAACGTGCAAACGACTAGTGTTCAAATCCCGGGTCGGGTTAGGGTAATTTAAGTTATAATGGTTGTTAACGGTGAGGGAAAACATCGGGAGGAAACCCACATGGCTGAGTTGTACTTATTCATGTGACAGTATATTTGTACAAAACGGCGATAGGTCTGCCCCCTATCTATATAACTCTCAGAACAATACGTGAAAAATGATGAAAAGACGGAATAAGACCATTTATACATTAATAAACTCACGGCTATAAATCCCTAAAAAGGAAGCCAGAGCGACGGAATAAGAAATTTCTAAGCCACTATTAGAAATTTAGTTAAGAAAGTATTTAAAATATATTTTTTGGTATTAAATCGCCTCGCAAATAATTGGGTAGTGTTATTATGAGCCAATGGAAAGACGACTAAAGACATACAAATGCGAAATTCACATTAATTTTATTGAAAAGTTTATTGTGTATATATTTGTTTTTTTCTCTTTTACTAAGTGGAAATAAAACATATTTTGTTAATATATTCAACTATCTTACTATCACTTTTAATGAGATAAAACCTGATACAAGAGGGACGACATTCTGCGTGGCCTTAGAAAAACTACCAGGTCTAGATTTTAAATCAATCAAGATGTTCGATGAAATATTTTATAAGCAGCTCTAAATCTATTGATAGTCTCATTAAATTACTTGGGTAGAAAAAGGATACCGCAGCTATTTATTCTTTAAATATATACAGTGTATATATTTAAAGAATATATTGTATATATAAAAGTATGTAGTTATGTATGTATGTGTGTTCATATGTACCTATATTATTTTGTGTAATTAATATTTATGTTATTATTTATTATTTCAATTTAATAAGTTAGTTTTAAAGTAAGCTTGTTTTGTGCATCTACCTAGATAACTAGTTTACCGATCTCACCTTCCAAAGGTTGTCTGGAAGAGATCGCTTTTAGCGATAAGACCGCCGATTGTACCTCACTGTAAACTGTATGATAATTTCTTTTGTAAAATTGTGTTTGATGTACAATAAAGAGTTATTCTATTCTATTCTATTCTATTCTACAGTGTGTCCAGGGGATCAACGTCCAAACGTAAGGGAGCAGGCACCATGGTCTAAGATGTTAAAAAAAATAATTTAAAAAATCGGCGCTCGGTAGTATGGAATTTATGCGACGATTTCTAAAATTATTGAAAATTGCCACCTTACAGTAGTGTTTCGTATGCCAATTCTGCAAATATTTATCGATTTCAATATTTTTTTCGGTTATTTACTGTTCATTAACATTATTAACAATTCTTTTAATACACATTATTTATTTTTGCAAAAACATTACAATACGAGTTAAACAAGTCAACTTAGATTTTTTTTATAGATTTTTTATACATACTTTTCTGAGCACCACTGTGTAAAAAAAATGTATCAAATGAAGCTGGCAAGTATTTTCAAAACATGGCGCATTTAATAAAGGTATAACACTTGACCCTTACATTCATTAGATTTAGTTATACCATTAATACATCAAAACCTTATTTGAAGAGTTTAAAAAAAAAAGTCTTCTTGATATAAAGACCACTTTTGACACACTTGGGTTGAGAAATTCACCTATCTCGGGGGAGTAGTGAACCCAATAGGAGGAACAGAGATGGACATCGAAACCCGCCTAAACAAAGCTAGAGGTGCTTTTGCCCAGTTATAGCCGGTGTGGAGCTCTAACGTCATGACCCGGCGTACAAAAGTGAGGATTTTCGAGTCTAACGTAAAGTCAGTCTTGCTATACGGTTGCGAAACATGGTTCGTTCGGAAAGACCTATCCAGCAAGCTACAGGTATTTGTCAACAAATGCCTAAGGCGAATTTTGCGGATTTACTGGCCACGAACCATTTCGAACACGGAACTGTGGAGGCTGACTAAGCAGAAACCCATCGACCAAGAAATCCTCACAAGAAAATGGAGGTGGCTGGGTCATACCCTGAGAAGACACGATGTATTCCCGTCGAAGCAAGTGTTTAGCTGGCAGCCAACCGGGAAACGTAAACGAGGCCGCCCAAAAACAACCTGGCGACGTTCTGTGGAGAATGAGGCAAAAGTTGTGGGATTGAAGTGGGAGGATCTCGCAGCCACTGCCCAAGATCGAGCCAGATGGAGAAATCTGCTCAAGGCCCTTTGTCCCTGCTGAGGGACGTCAGGATGGATGTATGTATGTATGTATGATATAAAGACGGAGTTTTTGGTTTGTCTTTCTATACTATCCTTGTTTATTATTTAGATTTGATTAATATCAATAGTTAATTTACCCTCACCAAATCTTCAATCGTCAAACAAGAAAAGCAAGATATTCATCTTCAAAAGAATCAATCCGAATCCAAATTAATTTGGAAGTCCTCAAACGATTCAATTAAATGAACAACTGTTTGGATAAGCAACATTACAATTTTAGAAACGCTCTCGAGCGGTTTCAAGATGAGATTCGAAAACAACGTGATTATTTGAATAGTTTCCAGATATAGTACCGTCTTAATTAGTGTTTGCACTAGTCTGTCTTATAGACTCTTTGTTTTAATTGCTATAGAATGGTCTTGTTCGTTAGATATGGAAATGGGAGCAGTCAAGCGTAGTTACCCATTCGGAAGCGGGAGGCGTAGAATGGTTATTGAAATATTGTAAGATATGTTTCGTGAGACGGGAAACGGAACAAATGATAATTACAACTTGGAAATACTAATAAATGAGAAACATGTTCGCAAGCAACATAATTCTTACAGAACATATTGAGTTTCAGAACTGTTTTTTTGGTACAAGTCTGTTATTTTGAGTTGTATTTCAGATTTGTTAATCAAAAATTAGGATGGAGTTTTGTGTTGAGCTGGAAAATTTACAAAACGATATATTCTATCAGTAGTCATTGGGGCAGGCAAAGAATATGAATCTCTATTTTGTACGATCTTAGCTGTCTCTATTAATTAAACAATAATCATTAATTTTTTCATGTGTGTTTTTTTATTGCTGAAATATTGTGGCTGAAGAAAAAATAATTTTAGGTGTATTTACTGCACAAAATAATTGTGTTTATATATGTGTGTTTATTAGTGATATAACGAAAAGTTATTCCGTTAAAAGAAACCCTCATTTACCACTTAACAAAACATACATACATACATATTCTCAAGGCTTATTATCCTTAGTAGGCGTAGCCAGAGCTTCAGAATGAGAAATTCCTCAGCCACTTTTGGAAATTGTTTGGAGAGAAAAATATAAATAAAGGTTATTGGTGATGAGGCTCCAATCGTATCGCCCAACAACTTCTTTAAAAGCCGCAAAACCCTTAGTCGACTCTTACGACACCCACAGGTAGAAATGGGGTAGTGTTATTCTAAGCCAACACTAAAAAGCATAACAAAATAATAATTTACAAAACATAGTCATTAAATACACATTTCCTTCTCCAAAACGAGGATCATATGCATTAGATATAAGTTAACTTCATAGATTTTATTTAAACATCCGCAGCATCCATTACGTGTATCCACTACCCACATCAATCAAGTATCACCCGCGCGCGGAACCATTCCAAAATGGCGGCGTCCTAAAAGGGATACGCGATTATGTGAAAAGAAGATTTAATGCACGCTTTCGATAACTAGATTTATCTTCTCCTTTTTTTGTATTATGTGACGATATTGGGGTTGCGTTAGATTGGAATAGGTAAAACAGAAGCAAAATAAAATTATTATTATGTATAAAAAGTTTATTGTTTTTCAAAGTCAAAAATGTTGCCGTGATTTTACTTAAATAGTTTTAATAATAGTAGGCAAATACGTGAATGCCACAAATTGTACAATAATTGCGGTAGGTAAGATGAGATTTATCCCATGAAAATACACCTTCCAAATTCAAAGTAGAGATAAAATAAAATTATGTGCCGTCTGTGTTTTTCTAGGTAAAAAAAAAAACAAATTTATTTGGATTAATCACACATTTTACTTTCCGACACAAAGATGTTTGTCTTATTTATCTAACAATACGGCTAATAAGAGTTAGATAATTGATATTTCCGTGTAGTGTCGGCTTAGAATAGTACTACCCCATTTCTTCCGGTGGGTGTACGTAAGAGACGACTAACGGTATTGGGGCTTTTAAGGGATTTTTGGGCGATGCGGTTGGAGACCCATCACCAACCACCACCACGTGAAGGCTTGAGTATATGAACTTCCAAAAGCTGCTAAAAAAATCTATTTCTTAAGCTCTGGCTACCGTTTTTGGCTATTATAGCCGTGACGTGAGTATGTTTGTAAAAAGATTTAACAAAGCGTGCCTTATTTTCTGAAAAGAATTAAATGTTACGAGCTGATGCTACGATTACAAGACATACGACCACGGATATTCACTAAAAGTTATTTACATACATACATACATATTCTCACGGCTATAAATCCCTTAACGGTATAGCCAGAGCTTTGGAATGAGAAATTCCTCATCCACTTTTGGAAGTTAATTGGGGAAAAGATGGTAATAATAAATGTTTTTGGTGGCGGGTCTCCAACCACATCGCCCAAAAATCACCTAAAAAGCCCCTATACCCTTAGTCGCCTCTTACGATCACCAAGATATTTATGAATTAAGCGAAGAAATTTATTAATATTGGTATTGCTATAGATTTCCGCAAAGTAACGCCTGATTCAATCCAATAACTCTATATCGTCTTTAACGACACCCGCGGAAAGAAATGTGTTTGAGCTATTCCGAACTGACACTACGCATCTAACAATAAAAATACATAAAAGATGAAAAAAGGAAAGAAAAACACCGATTTTTTTCTTTTCCTTTATTCATTGTTTATTACTAGTAATAATTCCCACATGAGGTTTTCATGTCAAAAACGTTCAAATGAAATCAAAATACACTTAACATATTTTCTCCACTAATTCAACCCAGGTCCTCGAGCAGGTGATTCCCAAACATAGTCGCTACTCCACTCGCAAATGGAAAGCAAACAGGCGCGTCTCAAAGATTTCCAATTTGCCGTAACATCATTCAAATAAGGGAGTGAATGTTGACTGCATATTTCGAGTATGGATTTTGTGGAATATTTCACTTTGAACACTCGCAAATATTGCAGGAAGGATGTTTAGAGATATTTGGGGTTCATTCATTTCATTGCGCTTTGAAGATAGATTAAACAAAATAGTTAGTAAATATGAATTTGAAAGATTTATAATAGATTTTAATATTTAGCTGCGAGGAATAGGTAAAGTTGGCTTCGTAAGCCATTTGATGGGAAACTTTAGGTGAGATGTGAAAGAAGAGATTATACAAAAAAAGTAAAAACTTACTTGTGCATTCTAAACGTATCTTGTATATTCGTCTTTTTTGCTTTTGATACTAAAATATAATTTTAATCATTATAAATTGCTTAGAATAGCACTACCCCATATCTTCTTTATATTATTACTAGTGGATCGTCCCAGCTTCGCACGGGTAGCGTTGTTTTTTAAATGTCTGAGGTTTCTTTCTTTAGTCAACGCTCAAGCATTGTGAAATTCAGCGCAATGTTTTTAATTTATTAAATTTATAGCACCCCCACAACAGTGTAGTTTAGTGATTTTTAATGCGCTTTATTGAACGGTTCAGTATTTCCGTTTAATAGCAAATTTTGGAATAAAACGCTATGAAGTATTTATAACAATCTAAAAAATAAATCATTGAGTGTTGTAGGATGCAACTACTGGCGCCATCTAGTATGTTATATGTAAATTAGTAACGATTCGGTTTTGGTCACGGGCGCGATGGCTTATTTTATATATAATTTCGGTGTTTCTCTATCGATTTCTATGATTCTTTTTTTATTGAATAGGTAATAATGTTACCTTTTTTAAATTAGGGATGAGTGAGAGGTTTACAAACGTAAGAGTAAACAAATATAATCAGAATGTTCCGAACTGCTAAGCTATCAGGAATTACACGTGTTATTGTGAGTCAACCGTAAAAGATAGACATAAACTGTTGAGGATTTTTTTTAGATAATTTTATGAAGAATATTTCCGTCGTACATGATTTCTATGTAAGTTTAACCATTAAGGCTGCACACGCGACGGAAGCTTAAAAAATGTAGTAACTTCTCCCGTTTTCCCAAAATTTCCCAAAATTCCCCTTTACTACTCTGCTGGAAAGTATACAAAAACCTGCCCAGGAGTATGAAAAATAATTGTACCAAGTTTCGTTAAAATCCGTCGGGTAGTTTTTGTTTCCATAAGGAACATACAAACCGACAGACAGACAGACAAAAATTTTACTGATTGCATTTTTGGCATCAGTATCGATCCCTGATTACAACCTGATAGTTATTTTGAAAATATATTTCATGTACAGAATTGACCTCTCTACAGATTTATTATAAGTATAGATTATCTCCCATAGCTGTTTGTAAGAGATGGCTAAGGATATTGGGGATTTTTCAGTTATTTTTGGGCTGTGTGATTGGAAACCGTTTACCAAAAACGTTTGTTTTACAATCTTATCCCCACACAACTGTGGGAACAGCAAAGATATACTGGCCAGTACACCCTGCTGTGTACCAACTTATAATTTGTATCTATGCTTAACTCGAAAGACATTTATACTCCGCGATGTAGGGATATGAGTGAGACGCTGCTATGTGCGTTTGAGTCTGCAGTAGTGTGCGCTCTAACGTGACTCCCACACAACTTTCAAAATTGGCTGAGGACTTCTTCTTCTGAAGCTCTGGCTACCCACTTTAGGGATTTATAGCCATACGCATTGTTTAATATTCATTATCTGGGGTTATCTTTGTCCTATATTAGGCTCAAAACTAAAAGTAAACCTATCACGGTTGCAAACACCGGACAGGGATATGTAAAGAATCACTTTGCAAAACTGAGCCAAGTGTAATTAAGAAATAATATATTGAAAGCTAAATCACCAGATTTTGATAAATAGTACGCTATGAGCTCCTATCGCGGTAGCAGTGGTTAATAACTGTTCAGCCTGAACTAGGCTACTAGAATAGCGAGTGCACTTAATTAAAATATGGATGAGATGCAGCATGTAGCCTGCCGCCTGTGTAACTGCCTCCGAGGTTTAGAGGTAAAGCTTTCAAATCACACAAACTTTGGATTTGTAAATTCCAACAATGTCTTGTTCCTTTATCTTTATTATAATACATACATACATATACTCACATATACTTGCTGTGTAGTGCCGGCTTAGAATAGCACTATCCCATTTCTTCCGGTGGGTGTACGTAAGAGGCGACTAACGGTATTAGGGCTTTTAAGGGATTTTTGGGCGATGCGGTTGGAGACCCATCATCAACAACCTTTATTTCACCATCTTTTCCCCGCAATGGTAGAAATAAAGTATCGTCGATGATAGGTCTCCAACCGCATCGCCTAAAACCCACTTAAAAAGCTTCATACCCATAAGGGTAAAAAGCCGGTACCGCACTGCACTATTATAATATTAATTTAATCATGGTCGTAGGTCAGCGGTAAAGCGACGATCCGATCCGGAGATCTTGGGTCCGATTCCCAGGGATAAACTCACAAATTCAATTGCTAATATTTTATCCAGTTTGGTAGGATATTGTATTTAAAAACCTGTATATCTGTAAAGTAAGGTGAGTCAGGCGGTTCGGTTGTAAGTTTGTCAACTTGCACTAAAACAGTGTGGTAGACTATGGCTGAACCACCTGATACAGGATAGGTTCGAGCCCCTCGGTGCTAAATATATGAACCGTGGTATGCAGCTATGTACGTTTTTTAAGCTCTATCTATACTTTTTCGGTAGTAAGCAAGTACATATCATAACTGCTGTGTAGTGTCGGCTTAGAATAGCACTACCCCATTTCTTCCGGTGGGTGTACGTAAAAGGCGACTAACGGTATTGGGGCTTTTAAGGGATTTTTGGGCGATGCGGTTGGAGGCCCATCACCAAGAACCTTTATTTCACCATCTATTCCCCACGCATCTTCCAAAAGTGGCTGAGGAATTTCTTATTCCTTAGCTCTGGCTACCCCTTTCTTGGGATTTATAGCCGTGACTATGTATGTATGTATGTACATATCATAAATAAATTTGAATTTAAGTGGGACGCATAGTTTTAATATAATTTGTTGATTTTCTAAGCAACATTTTAACATAATAAAATCTGAGTTTACTTTATTTTACAAGTCTCAATTGAGTGTCCTCTTCTTAGAAATATTTCGAGAACATAATTCCACTCTGATTGATAGAACGTGTCCAACATTTTTATGTTAACTTAATTATCTTCAAGATGTAATGTTATAGCAATTTCAAGAACTTATTAGAGCTTGATTGTAGCAAATTGCTTTAAGAAGACATTTCTAATTCTGATAAACTTTATTATATATTACACATAAATAAAAGATGTTATTAAAGGAAAGAAAAATTTCGACACTGGCGGGGTTCGAACCCGCTTGAACACTACTTGAACGTGTAAAAAAAGAAACAAAGGATAGAGAAATTTCGCGCTGGAAGCCAACTGACACTGTAGCTCAGTTGGCAGAGCGACGGGGGCGTATACCCGAAGGTCGCGGGTTCGAACCCCGCCAGTGTCGAAATTTTTCTTTCCTTTAATAACATCTTTTATTTATGAGTAATAATCCCCACATGAGGAATTCATGTCAAAAAACATTAAATTATGTGATAGTTAGGCGTTTCCAACATTTGCATTCTATCTGAAAAGGTAGACAAGTGGCCGTCCGAATTAGTTAAAATTCGGAGGTAGGAAACGCAAAACACTACTTGAACGTGTAAAAAAAAGAAACAAAGGATAGAGAAATTTCGCGCTGGAAGCCAACTGACACTGTAGCTCAGTTGGCAGAGCGACGGGGGCGTATACCCGAAGGTCGCGGGTTCGAACCCCGCCAGTGTCGAAATTTTTCTTTCCTTTAATAACATCTTTTATTTATGAGTAATAATCCCCACATGAGGAATTCATGTCAAAGAACATTAAATTTATTATATATTACATTTTGAGATACATTTTTCAAGTTTGTTAAGATGAACTTCTCTGAAATACTCCAGCCGTGTCAACATGAAACTCTCAGTCGATTTAAGTCCATACAAAATGTTGTGAAGGAAATGGACACATTCGGACCAAATAACGAGTGTGCTCAAAAGGCAGGCGTCCAAAGTATGACGAATAAAAGAGCATGAATGAGAAGATAGATGGATGTTAACGAAACTAGAGAGGTTTGTCAGGATCGTACAAAGTGGCGATGGATATTCTCTGCCTACCCCAATGGGTACTGATAATTATTATTAATGACCTCTGATAGTGTAAATTGGCTTAAGAATAATTACTTAAATCGAAGGATTTCCAACGTTGTTTACGGTGGGGATGAGAAAAACAAGTGAGCTGAGCGTAAGTGAGGTATACTTCATACCACATACACAACATATCCCTTATTAGAGTGTGCACTCCTAACATCTATTATTTGCCTATAGTTATTTGACAGTTTTCTCAACCCAAATTTATCCAGAAAATATCGCCCAAAATGTCGCGTAGGAAAACCGTTTTGTCTAAATACAATGTCTAGAAAAAAATAAGGTTTTTAAAACTCGGTATCATTAGACACCTTTTAGAAAATACATTGAGGAAATATTTATTTTAATATACTTTAAATGCTCGCTGTGTAGTGTTGGCTTAGAATAACACTACCCCATTTCTTCCGGTGGGTGTACGTAAGAGGCGACTAACGGTGTTGAGGCTTTTAAGGGATTTTTGGACGATGCGGTTGGAGACCCATCACCAACAACCTTTATATTGCCATCTTTTCCCCACTCATCTTTCCAAAAGTGGCTGAGGAATTTTCAGTTCCTTAGCTCTGGCTACCCCTTCTCGGGATTTTTAGCCGTGAGTATAAGTATGTATGTATACTATAAATGCCTTAAAAGTTTCTAAGACATTTTGGTACTCGTAACTTAGTTAGAAAAAGTTAAGTTTCCAATACTGAAGACATGAAATTGTTAATCGAGTGTACTTAGGCTGAACTAAATCTTGAGCTTATAAAATAACATACTGTCACGTCATTAGCTCCCATTGGGGTAGGTAGAGACTATCGATCGCCACTTTGTACGATCTTGGCACATCTCTTTAGCTTCGTTTATATCTTTCAATCTTTTCATACATGCTCTTTTATTCTTCGTACTTCGGACGAAAGCCTTTTTAAGCACACTCTCAAATTGATCCATGTGTGTTCTCCGTGGTCGTTCCCTACTTAAATAAATTTTATTATAGCTGAGATTATGAGATACTATAGTCGACGTGACGGTAGACTTAAGGTATATTGACTTTTTGGGTGACCCATACCAACATTCTTAAATTTTTTTAAAACCTACAAAACTTTCAAAAGTGGCTAAGGAAACTTCAATTTGTAAGCTACCTCGTTTTTGGAATTTATAACAGTGAGTATTTGTATTATTTTATTTCAATATTAAAGTTAGTATCCATAAAACGTCGAGAAAAATATGAAATAGGACAAAGTAATTTATAACGTGAACGGAAGTTTATTTGTTGCTTTCATAACGAAATTTATTAGGACGATTATATCAAAGACTATAAATTATGGGCCGGAAACAAAAGGTTTTTTCTCAAGGCCTTTTGTTCGGCTGTCGACGGATGAAGAATCTAGAAAAATGGCTACGACAAATGGCATAACATTTTCCCAGTCTATTTAATATAACCTGAATATTTTCCCAATAACAAAAGCTTTAGTTCAGAAAAGGGTTACCAGATATTTAAAGCTTTCAATTAATCATTGCTTAATTTGTTTCGTCACTGAAGGGGTCAAGTTACCAAAATAGCAAAACTAGACCGTTGTTGCAGAACAACGGAACAAAATTAAACTCTTCATATAATTTAAGATGCACTAACTGAAACAAATTTATAAGGATTTTCTTCTCTTGAAGTGATGATATCACTGTACGAGTATCCCCCAGCAAAAAAAACTAAAAACGGAAAGAAATCTAACAATAGAAACATCACGAATCATAGCCATGGTTATTATTCCCAAGACCCTTAGTCCCTTTGACAATTTACGATATAAGTGCGTGATATTAAAGATAAATAATAACATCGATATTTACCGATTTCATGGGGTTATGTGTAAAATTTTATAATAAAATACCTGATGACATTTTGAATCTAACAGAAAAAAAAACAGAGTAATTATAAAACGCAGTCTTCATTTAAAAGCTTATTACAGTTTAAATGATTATATCAAAGATGGAACTGCTTAGTGTCACCAGGGCTCTATTCAGGATATTTCCAGACATACACCAATATTGTAATATGACTAAGAAAAGATGTGTGTTGCTGAGTTTCTTAAGGGTGCTTCTCGCAACAATACACCTTCCGAATCCGAAGTAGAGTCAGTAGAGTAAGATTTAACTTATACGTAAGTTTGGGACGTTCAAAAAATAGTGAACAATTCTTTTTATTTTGAAATAAATATTTTTTATCTTTATAACATAACATAAACGTTCACGCCGTTTATCCCCGAAGGGGTTGGCAGAAGTACCAATACTCCTGAACTCACATGGCAAGCGCCATCTAGTTACCAGAGAAGGTACCCACGTTTTGCTTAGACAGTGTACTCACGTGATAGGGGGCAGGCCTATCGCCGTTTTGTACGAATACACTGTCACATGACTAAGTACAACTCAGCCATGTGGGTTTGCTCACGATGTTTTCCCTCGCCGTTAGCAACCATGATAAATTAACCACACATATGACTTTAGAAAAGACAAATTGGTGTAGGCCCGTCCCAGGATTGGAACTCACGCCCTTCTGTTTTTGGGGCGGGTGTTCTACCCACTGGACTATCATGTCGCGTTTATCTTTATCTTGTAATTTTTCTCAAGACTGGCTCCCCTCTCATGATATATTAACGATATCTTATTAGAGAGAGGTCAAACCATAACAAAGATATTATTATATATCATCTGTTTACAAACAATAACGATAAATATCGGACAGGCTTTCATTAGGACGGAATAGATAATTTGGCCTCGCAAATAATCTTTGGCGACAAAAAATAATATTAATTTCCCTCGACGCCCATGGATATCGGAATGAGGTCTAAACGAATAAACGTAAATTAATATGTGTATAAACGAAACGTGACAGATATCAGCTTTGTTATCAGAATTAATATTATTTGCCCAACTTGCCTGAAGGAAGTCTTTATTATAGACAATATTATTTTTATTTGAACCGTGTAGTGCCGCCGTTAGAGGTTTTTTTTTCGAAAGTATTGGTTGCTGCTGGCCCTGTGGCCTGTGAGGCTTCACCATGAGGGGCTTAATAAGTGGTTTTTAGGCGAT
The DNA here is from genome assembly GCA_963576735.1 of Bedellia somnulentella. NCBI lineage: Eukaryota > Metazoa > Arthropoda > Insecta > Lepidoptera > Bedelliidae > Bedellia > Bedellia somnulentella. The sequence goes on along the minus strand of OY755189.1, from coordinate 16,193,420 downwards.
GCGGTTGGAGATTCCTACCATCTTGTCACCTATTAAGTTCCTAATATGGCTGAGGAGTTTCTAGTTCTAAAGCTCTGGCTACCCCTCTTTGGAATATATGGTCGTGAGTACGAGTACGAGGTCTCTGGAGGGACGGCAGTGTGACATATAGTTTGAGAGAACCCACTATGTCTCTAGTTCGTATAATCAAGTCACAGGATGAGGTCCAAGCCAAGCACCACTTTGGATGTAGTGTTTTATTATTTTTATGTACGTGAGGTCAGCATGAGGAAACTCTAGTGAGGTGTCTTTTTAAAGTGACTGCGTACTTACTTTGCTAACGAACGCTTTCTACATAACGGCATAAAACATCAGACAAAGACGAAAGTTGGTATAATACAATCAAAATTGTATGATTGATCATGCCATACAAGCCGGCATGCTGATTCAAGCACCTATTTAAATGCGTACTGTAAACTTACACAGAATATAAATTGAAGTGGACTGAAAATAGTGTTGTAACAAGTATCCAGCATTGGAAAGGTCTTTCACGTCACGAAGCTCAATACATGTTCCGTTTGAAAGGAAATTACATAATGACCGCAGCATCAACCTTCATGTAATAATAGCTCATACACTTATTATGTATATACTTCGATTATTATGGAGTCCATGGCCTAGTTGGTTGTTGACGACTCTGAATCCGAGGGTCGCGGGTTCGATCCTCGTCAAGGGTAACATTTATGTGATGAATATGGATGTTGGTTTTGGGTTTAGATGTCGTTTATGAGTGTATTTTATAGCATTAAATATGTCGTTGAGTTAATATACCAGACAACAAGTAATTAAGGTACTTGATATGGGATTTTTGTCTGTATAAATTTTGCGTATATATTTAATTATTATTATATCCTTTGCTTTTGGATAACAATCAAAGAGTTGGATATATTTAGTTTTAATTTAATTTTTATACCATGATTGTAAATATTTTGTTATTGTTAAGGTTGAATAAATACATTAACTTTCAAGAGATGAAAATTTCATTTTTCTATATGTTTTTGAGTCATGTTTATAACCTTGAGATTAAGGTAAATATTTAACCAAAATGGCTGTCTTAAAGAGTGATAGTAATACCATATTAATATCAACGTGTACCAGCTGCATGTAAGAAAAATGTCACGTTTCGCAAGCGAAGGGTTACGATACGCCAATGCAGTCTCGGTTGGTGCTGCTGTTCCAAAAATTCAAAGTTATGCAATATTTAACAAGATGACCATATTTGAGACAATACATACATACACTCACGACCATAAATCACTGGAAGGGGTAGCCAGAGCTAAGGAATTAAAAATTCCTCAGCCACTTTTGGAAAGTTGAGTGGGGAAAAGATGGTAAAATAATAGTTGTTGGTGATGGGTCGCCAACCGCATCGCCCAAAAATCCCTTAAAAGCCCCACCACTTTTAGTCGCCTCTCACGAACACCCCCCAGAAAAAATGGGTTAGTGCTATTTTAAACCGACACTACACAGTTTGACAGCAGACAGCAAGATAAAATCTTGTTATATTTTAGCAACACGTGTAAAGTTTAACGGTAAAGAACTTGAGTGATTTCTGATTGGCAGGTATCAATTTCATCTTCGATTAGTATGGTTTTTATGATTAAGTGTTTACCCAATTTAATTGGTATAAGTATCAATTTATACATATGTTATTTATAATCTATTTGTAAAGTTGATTTGTTTTAATATTTTGTTGTGCGAGTTTTTACATTTGATTTGTTTTTCTTCTTTATTATGTTATTTTTGGTGCCACGAATGGCGAAAAAAATTTTTTTTTATTACTTTATCCGACTATACAAACCGTTACGTAAACTGAACGATACAAACAAACCATTTTCCTAACACCATTTTATTTATTTCTATTAACAGAATAGTTTGACGCTATTGTAACCAACTAACAATACTGTTTCCAGAAGCCTTTTACTTCAGATTACAACTTATCAGCCACAAAGGTTATCAGTACTCCTTTGATAGGTGCTGAAATCATTAAGACACTCAAAGTATATAGAGCTGTTCTGGTTGTGTCTGGTTTCCTAAAGGCATCATAGCATGTCGCTTCAAGCACTCTACAGCCCGTTATATGACCGCCCACTGCAGCGCAAATAAATAGTGATGGGGCTGTTTAGTTCGAGCGTTGAGCTTTGTAATTTACATTTACACGCTTTACGAATAACATTGTAACATGAATCCAGCCGTATTATTGATATGTATGTGAATTTGACTTGAATTAAATTACATTTGTAGCGCAGAAATAAACAGTACTTTTTAGTTACAATAATAAGTTTTCTTCAACGTATTTTTATTTGTCGACTAAATCGCGTGGCTGTCGAAATAGGTGATAAGAGTAAGGAACTTTTCCAGCTATGTATGTTATTTTAAAGGTTGTTAAAGTAAAGGTCGAAAGTCGTAAGACACAACTATGAGTAAGAATAATTTTAAATTGTTGTTGGAATATACTATTGGGAATTGCTGTGTAGTGTCGGCTTAGAATAGCACTACCCCATTTCTTCCGGTGGGTGTACGTAAGTACGGTATTGGGGCTTTTAAGGGATTTTTGGGCGATGCGGTTGGAGACCCATCACCAGCAACCTTTATTTAACCATCCTTTCTCCACTCAATTTTCCAAAAGTGGCTGAGGAGTTTCTGATTCCTTAGCTCTGGCTAACCCTTCTAGGGATTTATAGCCGTGAGTATATGTATGTATGTACTATTGGGAAACCACTACTTATTATATATTTCATTGATAATTTTGTTCATGAAAACCTTACTTGACACCATAGCACAGGCAGAGCGACCGGGGCGTTGACCGGTAGATCGCGGATTCGAATCCTGGTGGTGGCGTAAAATTTTTCATTCCTTTATTCATTCGTTTTTTTTACACTCCAATTTTACCAAATCGGATGGGTAATTGTTGCTAATAAATACAATAAAGTAAAGAAAAATTTCGGCAACGGGAGGTTCGAACCTGCGACCTCGGGTATACTCCCCCGTCGCTTTGCCAATTAAGCAAGTGTTTAAGTAGTGTTTGCGTTCCCCTATCGCCGAATTTTTTACAAATTTGGAAGGCCTCTTGTCTACCTTCTCAGATAAAATGCAAATGTTGAGAACGCCTAACCATCACATTCGTAAATTAGTAAAAAAATAAGTTTGACATCCATGCATGAAACAACTTCTTTGCTCTCAATATTCAGTCAGTTCAGTAGACTATTAATAATTACCTAGTAGTGCCACCAAATCCGTCCCGTTCCAGATTAAATGAAAACGAAATTCGTAATATATTAAATCATGACAACATCTAAATTCAAGTAACAAAGCTTAGCTAAGCAACCGCATATACATAAACTTCAGAACACAAACTTGAATACTCAAACCGCAACTCGACTCCGAACCAAGGCTAGAATACAAAACAAGGACATCACTAATAAACGTCTTCATACTTGTCCACTACAAACGGTAGTTGAGAAACTGCCACTTCTTGATTTGTGATAGCAACATAGTATACAACGTACCCGAGTACTGTTGGACAGTTCGACAAATACACCGTATTTAACTGAAATGAAACAATTCGGTGCCGCACCGTGAATTATTTAGTTTTACACGTGTGTTCGGAGCGCTCCTAATATTCGAAACTTTGCGAGGCTAATGCGATGGAATAGTTTGAAATTTCGGATTTGCATAAACATAGCTTTGTTGTATCGACTTAAATAGAGGATGCCTCTGCATTTTGATTACGTTCGTGAAGTCAGGCAATCTATTTAATGGAAGACAAAATATTGGATGCGGATTATTTTTAAATTGTTCCATATAGTTTTTAAAAATTACTTGAGAAAGCTTCGTTCTTTTAAATTTTGAAAATAAATTGTGCCAGAAAACAAAACTTGAAACATGAGAGGCATGGATAATGAGCTACTCGTAAGAGCATGAGTTTCAAAAGTTTTTATTCCAACTGACTTATATGCTTTGCTGATTTTAAACAACGACGTGATAGCTCAATGGGTAGAACACCGGTTAACGTGCAAGCGACTAGTGTTCAAATCCCGGGTCAGGCCTACACCAATTTGTCTTTTCTAAAGACATATGTATGGTTAATTTATCATGGTTGTTAACGGTGAGGGAAAACATCGCGAGGAAACCCACATGACTGAGTTGTATTTAGTCATGTGACAGTGTATTCGTACAAAATGGCGATAGGCCTGCCCCCTATCACGTGAGTACACTGTCCATGCAAAACGTGGGTACTCTAAACACTAGTTGATAATGTCACGTGATGTTCAGAAGTATTAGTACCTCTGCCAACCCCTTCGGGGATATTCGGCGTGAACGTTTATGAAAATACAAATTGGTGTAGGCACGACCCAGGATTTGAACACTAGTCGTTTGCACGATAACCGAGTGTTCTACCCACTGGGCTATCACGGTTGATATACGTATCTATACGTTAAGAAAATATCAATAATTTTAAAACGTAAGAGCCACGTTTCCTATAAAATGTTTTCGCTCCGGCGGCAGGTGTTAACACTAAAACAGACTTGCTTGTTCGAAACCAGGTCAGCTGTAAAAATACAACATCGGAATCATGAAACCTGCTCAGTGTTCAGGACCCGTGAAACAAATCACAAGACTCGAAACGAAGGTTTCGTTGGTTGCGACATAATCGTACATACATCAAATTTTGGATCGAAATTGAACAATTCTAAGGACATTGTATTATGTTTACTCAGTCCTCGTGATTGATTTTAATAAGGCTTAACTAATGCTACAGTTTTATTAAAAGGAATAAACGTTTAGTAAGATACTAAAATCTTCGTTCCACAAATTTATACATCACAATATATATAATTTAATATTTATATAATGGGTTAATTTACGAGATTGTAGATTTTAAAATGCCATACATTGCTTTATACAGATATAAAGTTCAGCTATAGTTGAAAATCAGTGCTTTCCCAGCAATACATTAACGCCGAGTAATGACCCAGTTTGTTATGCCTTTGAATACAATACATACAAACATAAATATACTCACGGCTATAACTCCCTAGAAGGGGAAGCCAGAGCTAAGAGATAAGGAATTTCTCAGCCACTTTTGGGAAATTGAGTGGGGAAAAGATGGTAAAATAAAGGTTGTTGGTGATGGGTCTCCAACCGCATCCCCCATGTGTATTAGTGTAATAGTGTGTATTTTGTATATATGTACACAAAATCAATCACGTCTCTTGTTGAATTATTGATTTGGTCCGTGATGTGATAAATACATGTGCGTATTGTGCATATCAATAAAACCTTCGTTTCTAGTCTTGTAAATAAATATTATCAGTATATTTAAAAAAAAACACGTTCTCAATATTCATGTCATGAAAGATGGACGAATCAGAAGCTATAAAGCTATTTTTTTCAATAAGTGTAAAAACCGTTTAGTAATAAAACTATTAACTGAATACTGTTTTACAACGAATAGCTTAACGTTACGAAAGTTCCAGCGTGCTAATTGAGTTTTGATAGCACCTGTTCTATTAATTTTACCCTCGTTTCAATTTCTGACATTAAAACGTGCTGGTCATCAAACGATGTTCTAATTTTGGAAAACGTTAATCCATTTCATAGCTGCTAAAATTTTACTCTGTTTAAAATTTTGTAATAACACATATGGACCTCGTCCGAAATAAACAATTTATATTTTATTTTATTTTTTTTATTTAATTTATTTATTTAAAGAGATGATAAAGAGAGATGATAAATGAAATATTGTAGTACATTATATTAGTATCAAATATAATATATTTTTTCCCTAAAATTGATAAAGATGATACATTTGACATTGATATAACTAACATAATACCGTTTACGGACTTGGCGACTTTTCACAAATGATGTGTCGTGTCACACAGGTATCCATAATAATTGCAACTTACTTACTTACTAACTTATACTCACGCCCATTATTCCCATTGGGGTAGGCAGAGACTATCGATCGCCACTTAGTACGATCTTGACACAAACAACAAACCTCTCTTGCTTCCCTTACATTCATTATCCTTCTTATACATGCTCTTTTATTCTTCTCACTTCGGACCCCTGCCTTTATATGAACGTTTTCTATCTGGTCAAGAAACGTTTTTAATTGCAAATTAATAAGAACTATAAACTTAAATTATTCGAATGGAAACAACCCATCACTTTTTTGCAGTGAACTTTTAAAAATATGGGCTTTTTTCACCTAAAACCAACTACATGAGTAACAGTATAATTTTGATAAACGTTGAATGTTACACAAATATTCTTTTGGTTATACACTGTAGTCCAACATAAAAATACGTGACTCAATTTCGTATAGCATTAAGTAACTCACATTCTGAGCTGTACTAAAACTAAGAACTATAAAACGGAGCATATCTCCAAGTAATATATCATCAGGTTTAAGCGCTAAATGGTGAAAGGGTATAAAAACTTTATAATAAAGCTGTAAGCAGGCTGCGATACGAACCCGTTAATGAGCTAACACACATCATGCGGCTAATGGCGGTCAACAACACGCAGAGTTTATGTTGGGAAACTAAAGAATACTTTAATATTTTACTTACTCATAACTTAATTATAACTATAATTTTGCAAAGCAGTAGAAACAGCTCCGATATCCAACACATATTCTAATTATATCGGGAGAGAAATAAAGATGAAGTAGTGAATTATGGTTGATGAGGAGTGAATTATGGAATTTGGCGTTAGGACTTCTTATTTACTTTTTTATATGCTTCTCTAATCTGTCAATCAACATTTATATGAATTGCATTAATACAAAACTGCCGGTTATCCCAGTAACAAGAGAAACTATGGTTGTATTTTGCTCAATTAAGCCATTATTTATTGGTAGTTTCACAAAGAACAATTTCGATTTTTTAATTACTACAACTGTTGTCTTAGCTGTGTTGTTTGGGATTAGAATAACAATAATCAATTTCATACTGCGAGTGTCGTTGTTTTATTTTGCGAGTTTATACCTGCCAAAGCCACCACTAGCCAGGTATCACGGGTGGGGATCGTTCTTACCTTTACTATAGGCACACATAGAAAAACTTTTAGCTTTTATTATTACAGGAAGGTCTGGCCGTCGCGGGCTCTTGCTCTAAAATATATTTATTAAGTCGTAAAAATTGCGTTTATATAGACCGCTGAAGACTCATACTTGAATCTTGAAAGTATATTTGCGGGTAACAAATAAATATTTTTATTGAATATTCTCTATTTAACGTTTAAACCAGTCGCAAGTCTTTAGATTTAAAAAAATAAATAGCTCTTATTTCATAAATAATAGTTTTTAAAGGCCGTGAATAACGAGTAAAGTAATTGATAAAATATTTGGGTAATTACAGAACCCAGTTTTAATATCGGTTCAAATTTCAAATAACAGTGTTATACTTATGTTATGATAAACATAAACGAATAATTCATGAAATCTAAAAAATATTTGAATAAAAACACCAAATAATAACTAATCAGTTCTAAAGTTAGGTCACGAATGACTTTGCCCTATTTCGTGACTTTTTAGTCCTTGATAAAGTCCGAGTTTCGTTGGCAACGCAAAGTTATCGGCCAGCGAACGTGACTGAGTAATGATTAATATTTAGACGCCATTTATTTAAGGAGATTAAGGGGCTCACGGAAAGATGCTCTTTGCTTCTTGTAAATAAAATATTGTTTTACATTTCCTTTTAGCTATCTTCATTTCTGCAGCTTTATATTTGGGGTATCATTAAGTAGGAATAATACTGTTTTTTTGGTAACACTGTTTGTTATTTAGAGGATCAAGTAATTTATGGTTATAATGTTCTCCTCCTAGTTTTTTAGCATTTAAAATATATTTCTTTTTTCGTTCCCAGAGTGTTTTGCTTTGAGCACATTTTAATCCAAATTTACAATATTCATTTACATACATACATATACTCACGGTTATAAATCCCTAGAAGGGGTAGCCAGAGCTAGGAAACTAGAAGTTCCTCAGCCACTTTTGGAAAGTTAAGTGGGGAAAAGATGGCAAAATAAAGGTTGTTGGTGATGGGTCTCCAACCACATCGCCCAAAAATCCCTTAATAGCCCCAATACCGTTAGTCGCCTCTTACGTACACCCACTGGAAGAAATGGGGTAGTGCTATTCTAAGCCGACACTACACAGCAATAACTTGCAATCAAAATTTACAATATTCATTTATTTACATAATAACCCATTTATGTGCCTTTCAATGAACACGAGCCCATACTGAACAAGTTGATTTGGTTGTAGTCCGCCACGTTACTCAGTGCTAGTAGTACTATACATATACATACATACATATACTCACGGCTATAAATCCCTAAAGGGGGTAGCCAGAGCTGAGAAATAACAAATTCCTCAGCCACTTTTGGAAGTTGAGTGGGGAAAAGATGGTAATACAAAGGTTGTCGGTGATGGGGCTCCAACCGCATCGCCCAAAAATCCCTTAAAAAGCCCCAAGTCCTTTAGTCGCCTCTTACGTACACCCACCGGAAGAAATGGGGTAGTGCTATTCTTAGTAATACTATCTTCTTCTAAACCTTTAGAGTAGCCGGGACCAACTGCTTAAAACAATCTTCAAAGCACTTAATCATCTTTAATTTTGGATAATTAGATCCTAGGATAGATGAAAGACCTCATAAGATTAAATCAATTATGCTAGAATTTACTAAAGATTAAACAATACGAATACCAGTAAATAAAGAAAGTTTCCTAATAAATTAAAACAAAAACTCATAATTAAATTCCAACATAAAATCTTGCGAAATATGATTACGACGATCGATTTAAGCTTTAATAAAGCTTAGACGTTATATTCGTTCTATACCTAGAAAAAAGACATGTCATTTACACCCTATATCTTTAAATGGTACGCAGAGGTACAGACTAATTTAGATCTGTTTTTCATTAATATTATATTATTTATATTTTAATTTATACAATGTTTTTGAGGTTATTCCCTAGAAGGGTTAGCCAGAGCTAAGGAATTAGAAATTCCTCAGCCACTTTTAGAAGTTGCATGTGAAAAAGATGGTGAAAGGTTGTTGGTGATGGGTCTCCAACCGCATCGCCCAAAAATCCCTTAAAAGCCCCACGACCGTTAGTCGCCTCTTACGTACACCCACCGTAATAAATGGGGTAGTGTTATTCTAAGCCGACATTACACGGCACGGCAGGCACGGCACGGCAGGTTATTAATTATATTTTAAATATTACATTTAAACGCATGAATGCAATGCCTATATAATATTTTCCAGTCTAAGCCCCAAAAGTAGTAATGGATGGTTTGGCTACACCTTTTTAGGATTATGGTTGTGAGCAAAAGTGAATACATAGCTATTTTCAAACCCGTTTTTCAATGCAAGACAGTTCAAGATAGCAAATTTCAATAAGTTACTATTTCTCTTTGTGAGTTCCTTTCTCAAATAACACTTTGTCGCTGCTTAAAAATATATTTCCGTTTGATACTGTATACTTACATACTCTCTTTTATTAATGCCTAGGAAGGGTAGACAGAGCTTGAAAATAGAATATGCTTAAGTTATTATTGGAAGTTGGGGGGCGTAAAAAATTGTAAAATATTTGTTATCGGATATGGGTCTCCAACCGCATTGCCCTAAAATAACTTAAAAAGCCCCAATACCCTTAGTCGCCTATACTGAACATACATCAATAAACTTAAAGCTTAACATCTCAAAAAGGGACAGCCAGTGTTTTATAAAAAGAAAAAGCTCAACTTTTAAAAGTTCTAGAATTAATAAACGCGTCTCAGGCTGCAATTGCCACATAAATGCAACAATATTCAATTATCAATTACAATAACGAAATTTCTAATATTTTTATACATAGAAAATGTATACTTATGTGAGCTAAAATAGTAATTATCTCGTGTTATATTATATTATCGAGACATAAATCCGTAAAAGAGGCCATTTAATTATGTGAATAAATTAGATGTGGGGCAAGGGTGCGATCGGCCGTTTTGTTTGCAGATAAATTGGAAGATTATCGCTTGTTCGGTACATTGTTAGCAATTTCACACCAACCAAGTCATAGGTTGTAGCGGATTACGTACAGTTTTATAGTGAATTTTAGTAAATAATGCCGAAAAATGCCACTACCTATTTCTACTCACGGGTTATGTAAGACGCGGCTAAAGGTATGGGGCTATTTTAAGTGGTTTTTGGCGATGTGGTAGGAAACCCGTCGCCAACGTTACTTATATTTCTACCATCGATTCCCCTATCAACTTATGTGGGTGAGAAGTTTCCAGCTCTGAAGCTCTGGCTACCCCTTTTCGGGATTCATGACCGAAAGTTTTTTTTTTTGTAAATTATGTATGTATGAATGTAATGACTTTAGAGAATCATATTCAGTTTTGAATATTTTGGTTTTTCTTACACCTTATTGTCTATAATTTTCATGCGTAGATGCAGAACGTATCAGAGATCCGATTACATATAGAAGCATATACCCACTTTGTAGAGATATTGGTTACAATTCAAGGGACCGAAACATACTCCCTATTGCACTAGTTAGCATTCGTGAAAAAAATGCTGTATCCTGGGTACTTGTATTTTTATTTAATATTGATATCACTATAATTTATTTGCTGTGTAGTGTCGGCATAGAATAGCACTACCCCATTTCTTCCGGTGGGTGTACGTAAGAGGCAACTAACGGTATTGGGGCTTTTAAGGGATTTTTGGGCGATGTGGTTGGAGACTCATCCATCACCAACAACCTTTATTCTACCATCTTTTCGCCACTCAACTTCCAAAAGTGGCTGAGGAATTTGTAATTCCTTAGCTCTGGCCTACCCGTTCTAGGGATTTATAGCCGTGAGTATATGTATGTATGTATGTATATCATTATAGAACACCTTTACTTGATTACGTGTACATTGTGGTTTTTATTTTATACCATAGTTTTTTATCCATTCACTACAAGTACTCAAAGCTATTTCTATTTTATACAAAGAAATAAGTAATAATCCTTTAATCGGAAACCGCTGATTGTTTCCACGTTTAGATAAGAACGAGCATCATTAATGAAATGCCTAACATTTGATAGTTAAATGAAAATAATACACAAAGTATTTAAAAAAATAGAAAATGTGCTGATCAAATAGAAAATGTGCTCAAAAAGACAGGTGTCCGCAGTGTGAAGAATAAAAGAGCATGTATGAAAAGATTGATGGATGTAAACGAAGCCAGAGAGGTTTGCCAAGATCGTACAAAGTGGCGATCGATAGTCTCTGCCTACCCCAATGGGAACTAACGGCGTGAGAATATGTATGTATGTATGTATGTATTTAAAACAGCAAGATACATAGTCAGTTGATTATAACTTATACGTTAACTATTTGCCATGTAATGCCGGCTTAGAATGTCGCTACCCCTTTCTACCCACGGGTGTCGTAAGAGGCAACTAAGGGTATTGAAAATAATACACAAAGTATTTAAAACAGCAAGGGTATTGGGGCTTTTTATTGGATTTTTGGGCGATGCGGTTGGAGACCCATTACCAAAAACCTTTATTTTTACCATCTTTTCCCCACTCAACTTCCAAAAGTGGCTGAGGAATTTATAATTCCTTAGCTCTGGTTACCCCTTAAAGGGTAATATAGCCGTGAGAATATGTATGTATGTTTGTTAACTATTTATAATTATAAAAAACAAAGATGTATTAATTCTACTTTAGTGGAATTATCGTTACATACATATACTTACGTCTATAAATCCCAAAAAAGGGTAGTCAGAGCTAAGGAATTAGAAATATCTTACATACATACACTCACGGCACTCACTCATTTTACATATACTCACGGCTATAATTCCCTAGAAGGGGTAGCCAGAGCTAAGCAATTAAAAAATCCTCAGCCACTTTTGGAAGTTGCGTGAGGAAAAGATGGTAAAATGAAGGTTGTTGGTGATGGGTCTCCAACCGCATCGCCCAAAAATCCCTTAAAAAGCCCCAATACCGTTAGTTGCCTCTTACGTACACCCACCGGAAGAAATGGGGTAGTGCTATTCTAAGCCGACACTACACAGCAAATTATAAATTTCTTATGGTTACATTTATTTTACAGTCAAATCTCTCGCCGCTCGTGCTTTGCGCCGCAAATCTCGCCAACAGAACAAAAGCCTATCATTTTATTTTGTCACGTGAAATAAACTACGGTCGGTGTATAGTTGGATTGTTTATGGCGGAAATTAGGGTTAATAGGAGAAGTTACGGTTCGAGCCAGGGATTCCTCACTCTGAATTCAGGTTAATGTATGCTCTCATTTTTAGTACATAAAACTTATAAGGTCTAAAATAATAAGGAAAGAAAAAACTTCTTCACGCCAAAAATAATAATTCTTGAAATCATTAAACATTCTTAACATACATATGTTAAGAATGTTTAATGTGAATGTTTTATGTTGATATAACGGGTAGTAGTATATATAGTAGTAGGTAGTAGCTAAAAGGGGTAGCCAGAGCTAAGGAATTAGAAACTCCTCAGCCACTTTTGGAAAGCTGAGTGGGGTAAAGATGGTAAAATAAAGGTTATTGGTGATGGGTCTCCAACCGCATCGCCCAAAAATAACTTAAAAAACCCCCTATACCCTAAGTCGCCTCTTACGATCACCCACGGGTAGAAATGGGGTAGTGTTATTCTAAGCCGACACTACACGGCAAATTCTTGAAATATTATGTTGTATCATTAAACAGTCTTAACATAAATTATTTAATCAATAGTTCGGTATGGTATGTGTGTGTAATTGTGTAGTGTCTGGCTGGGATTTATAATCGTGAGTATAAGTAACCCACCTATCGTATATATTACATATATACATATTCATATACTCACGGCTATAAATCCCTATAAGGGGTAGCCAGAGCTGAGAAATTAGAAATTCCATAGCCACTTTTGGAAGTTGAGTGGGGAAAATATGGTAGAATAAAGGTTGTTGGTGATGGGTCTCCAACCGCATCGCCCAAAACTCCCTTAAAAAGCCCCAAGTCGGTTAGTCGCCTCTTTCGTACACCCACCGGAAGAAATGGGGTAGTGCTATTCTAAGCCGACACTACACAGCTATATATATTCTATTTATAAGTAAAATATACGCAAGTCAACCGTAAGAGATAGAGATAGCTATTTGCTGGTACATAAAACAACTATGTCAATTTGCGCCAATTTGCATAAAAACATTATAAATTATATATTCAAACCTTGCTCAAGAGGCACTCTTTTGATTTTTCGGTTCTATAGAACTATAGTTTTCAAGACAGAAAAAGGCGACCAGCATTGCTAGTACGAGCGAGTTTTTAACTAGATATTGAGTGGTATAATACAACCACCTCTTTCGCACTTATCTAGTATCGTATACTGTCATCTCATTCTAACCAACATCGTGTCGATAAAATGATCTTTTTTCTGATTCGGCACTTCTTTTGAAGATACTTATTGTAAAGAGAAGAGAATTGTATGTGTATTTTTTTGTCTGTATTCAATAGATGCAATACCATTGAATCCAGTTTTAAAAATCTATTATATTGATCTCAATAAGAAGTTGGCTGTGTAGAGTCGGCTTAGAATAGCACTACCCCATTTCTTCCGGTGGGTGTACGTAAGAGGCGACTGACGATTTTGGGGCTTTTGAGGGATTTTTGGGCGATGCGGTTGGAGACCCATCACCAACAACCTTTGTTTCACCATCTTTTCCCCACACAACTTCCAAAAGTGGCTGTGGAATTTCTGATTCTTTAGCTCTGGCTACCCCTTTTAGCGATTTATAGCCGTGAGTATATGTATGTATGTATAGTTAAAAATTAACTCAACTCGTACCAAGCTGGGGTCAACTAGTAATCTGCAAACAATAATTTCATTATATTTATCGTTTAAAACTGTAACAATTTTTTTTTCCTTCACTGTCCAAAGAGTTAATACGAAGATATATTTTTAAATTTCTTAAATCAATAAAAATAATTAAACTGAATATCTTTTGCCTCCGTAATAACAGCAAAATGCGAACAACGTCTTTTGTATGAAACACTGCTTAAAATTGAACATTAATTTAATAGTGGTCGTTTAGGAAGCTTCCAACTTAAATAGCTTTTCTTTGGGTGAAAGAAGCTTTGAGGCGCGGACTGGAGATTTCATAATTACTATATATACGTTACTTTTTAGAGGTTTGTATGGTTGTCTGTCGTATGTGTACAAATAATTAAACGTTTTCTGTCAGTCTTTTCGTTTTATGTTCGATTAAATTGTGAACTTAAGAATTCATTAATCTTGATATCACTCGGTATTTATGATAATATATTTTGTTCAATAAATAGTGAAAACTGTACAAAACCGTACAAAATGGCGATCGATAGTCTCTGACTACCATAATGGGAACAAATACATGGATAAATATGTCTGTATTTTGTGTCTTAAAGGATTAGTTCTTTGACATAATAAACTGTTGAAAAAGCTACTGCATCCAATATTGAGACTATTTGAATGTCGAGGCATTGCACCAGTCCGTACTTGGCAGAACTCCCGGACGATTTGTTTTTGTTATATCATTTTCAACAGCACTTTTTAATAGTGTAAGTAGCAAGTTCCTTTTAGAAATATTATTTTATTCAATGAAATATTTATTTTAAATAGTAGGAACGCCCTGAAGATTCAAAATAAAAATACAGATCCGAAAAGACCAATCAAACATTACACACGTAAATGACAATCATCTGAGGAACAAAAAAATTTTAGAGATGTTACCAATCCGTCAATGACTGAAAAACTAACAGCAGAATAAAAAGCGTAAAGCTATTGCTGAGATATCAGCCAAAAATAGCATCGGATTACTTGAACCACGGCCGCGGCAAGCAGCTACAATCTCCACGGATCTTAAGCTTCAGCCAAGAATTTAATGAGTTTGCTTCTATTTCTTAATCTTATTTGCTAATGTTTGTTGTTTCCAGCGGCGCTATCGCGAGACTAATTACCAGCCTCTCTCCACTCGGATTGTAATAAAAAGATATTCTAAAGATATTTTCATGGACAACTTTTTATTTTTCTTGTTTCCGGTAATTAAAATTAATTGATTGAGTCTACAGACCAATTTGCTTGTTTAAATTTATTACCTTTCTATAGCGTTAGATGATAAAGTTCAAAAAGAAGTTGTTATATACTTTAATTTGCTTGTGCAGGAAAATAAATTGATATTTTTACGTGAGAATGTCCTACAAATTGATAAAATCTATTTAAAAGCAAAATATATCGTTCCGCAAGCGAGATGTAGTCAAGCATTATCCGTAGAAATGCATGACTAGTTAACGTTAACGTTAACGTTTACTTTCTTTTTTATACATACATACATATACTCACGGCTATTAATCCCTAGAAGGGGTAGCCAGAGCTAAGGAATTAGATATTCCTCAGCCACTTTTGGAAAGTTGTGTGGGGGAAAATGGTAAATCATCCGCATCGCCCAAAAATCCCTTAAAAGCCCCAATACCGTTAGTCACCTCTTACGTACATCCACCGGAAGAAATGGGGTAGTGCTATTCTAAGCCGACACTACACAGCATTTCTTTTTTATCTGTTTCCTAATGAATTATACCCTAATAGAATCAAAGGTCCATAAAACATATTTATACACAACCAAGTTTAGTGGTCGGTTACACCATTATACCAAATCCCTATCCCTGGTAGTTTATTTCTGAAGTATAAGTTACGTATTAAATTTAGGATGAAAGTATTGCGCAATTGAATTTATACACCTGCATAGTAAAAAAGAGATGTACTCTTTAATAGTTAAAAGAGTGACACAATTTAGTTTATTATATTTCCAAAACAATGTTCTAGATAGAACTCGTCCCCCTACGTGCCTTACCAATCTAGGATAAGGATCCCTATCCTTATCCTAGATTGGTAGGGCCCCTGCCCTCAGAGTTTTTATCGGAGACACGAAGGGCTTATGCATGATGCTGATTTTGTTCCTACGCTTATGTATGGCAGTGAATGTTGGGTGTGGCAGAAGAAGCATGAAAGCATCGTGAATGCAGTAGAAATGAGGTCCCTCAGAAAAGTTTGTTATGTAAGGTTGTGTGATCGTGTGAGGAATGACGTGATTCGTGAAAGGTGTGGTGTAAAAGATGATATTGTAAGAAAGATAGAAAAAGGAACGTTGAGATGATTTGGCCATATAGAGAAGATGGAGGACAGTAAATTGGTTAAAGAGATCTATAGAGCCAATGTGGAAGGTAATGTTAGGAGAGGACGACCTCGGAGGACACATTTGGGTCAAATAGAAAATGTGCTCAAAAAGGCAGGTGTCCAAAGTATAAAGATTAAAAGAGCATTTATAAACGTATTGATGGATGTGAATGAAGCGAGGGATGTTTGCCGGGATCATACAAAATGGCAATCGATAGTCTCTGCCTACCCCAATGGGAACTAACGCCGTGAGAATATGTATTTATGTATGTACGAAGGGCCTCTGGATTACAATTTGACCTGTCAAGTTATTGAGCATGGGTTTTGAATATGGAAAACGTGGTGCTACTTACCTGGGATCCATCGCGTGTGGTAAATGTGAGAGTTGTGGAGGGAAGGATAAGGGATCGATGGGGTTTTGGAGACCTTTGGTGGCCGCGTCACACGTGGTACATGAACACTTTAAATCAACTTCAAGCGATGTCGCAAAGTAACAATTTAAATATCAATAACAGCACAAATCCCATTATTCAATTGTTTCAATAAATAATTATATCATTAATATCATTGTACATATTATTTATACTCTGTACATAACTATTATTTTTAATTGTGTCCATATTGTGTATGACTACTTACATAAGGTTAAGATTTCTCACTGTTACTAACACTTGAGTCATTGTAACTTGTAAATAAATTAAATAATAATAATTAATCAAATCACAGCACAAATCCAAAAACAAACACGCAGTCATGATGTAACTAAGAGTTTTTCAAAAGAGCTATTTTACTTTGTATGATATACATACATTTATATACATTTATACAAATACTGATGCCGATAGATTGTGGAAGCATATTTGAATTTTAACCCAAACTATTTGAGAAATAACTATTTGCCGTGTAGTGTCGGCTTAGAATAACACTACCCCCTTCTACCCGTGGGTGATCGTAAGACGCGACTAAGGGTATAGGGGCTTATTAAGTGATTTTTGGGCGATGCGGTTGGACACCCGTCACCAAAAACATTAATTATTACCATCTTTTCTCCAATCAACTTCCAAAAGTGGCTGGCTACCCCGTTAAGGGATTTATGGCCGTGAGTATATTCAAAGTGCAGGCGTCCGGAGTGTAAAAATAAAGGGAGTCTCATAAGAGCGATAAAGGCAGACAAAGCTTAAGATGTTTGCTTGGATAGTACAAAGTGGCAATGTATAGGCTCTACCTACCCTATGAGAAATAATGGCTAAACTTTAGTATATACGAGTTTGAGTAAATTATGAACCCATGTTTTTTTGCATTCTTTCAAATAGTAATTTTCCTACAACTGGCTATTTATAAAACATAACAAATTCCTCAGCCACTTTTGGAAAATTGAATGGGGAAAAGATGGTAAAGTAAAGGTTGTTGGTGATGGGTCTACAACCGCATCGCCCAAAAATCCCTGAAAAGCCCCAATACCGTTAGTCGTCTCTTACGTACACCCATCGGTAGAAACGGGGTAGTGCTATTCTAAACCGACACTACATATAAATATAAAACGTTATTTATTCAGAACTAATGTAGTTTGGCTTGTATTTATAAAGAACTGTACGTTTGCATGTAAGCAGGTTACATATAGGCATATACAAGTAAAATATACTCATCGGAAGATAGAGTAAGCAACTGTTGCCACATAATGGTCATAAACTGGTGGTTATAATCATGTATTTAGTAACTGATACGATAGTAGTTTGCTTAGTATTACGGTTGTTATTCCTTTGTACCGTGTTAGCTTGTTGTTGTAATAACATAAGGGTCATTCCATTATCGCGGGCGCAACATTTAGACGCATGTTTTAGTTCGATTTAATTAAATAAAAAACATCTTTAATGAAAAGAGTCTTTAAAAGGCTACATTTTAATATTTTCCCTTTATATTAGTTGAGAAAGATTTTAAAATAGTATTTAAAAAGCTAGGAGGACGGTTCAAAGTGCCTTCGCGGGTGCAACGTATTTGGCCCAACCTTTCCAGATCATAGACAGGAAACGCATAAATCTGTTAATTGTGATACATTTAATATGTTATGCCTTAGTATTTTGTAGGCTGTTTAAGTAACAAAGTAAATAAAATAAAAAATCTTAACAAAAAGAAAATAGACAATGAATTATTAGTTTTTTAATCAATCGCGGGTGCAACATTAAATTATCGCGGGTGCAACCAGTCTAATTTAAGTTAATACAAACATCAATTTAACTTATATAGAAACAAAATCAGAGAACAAAACATATTTATTACTAATTAGCATACTTATATTATCACTTATATTAATGTATTTTTTCGAATACGTCAATATTTGCCGGAAATTGTATTATCATTCTATTTCCTTCAGTCTTTTTCTCTGGAGCTTCCAGCTTCGCGATAATTTCATCAAATTGCCCGTTTGCTATGTCATTAACAATTTCTGTGTAACGTTTGCCCTCCATTGTCGTCATAAATTGTACTCTGACTTCTCCATCTTCATCTATATCGCTCTGACACATTCCCACATAACGATATTGAGTATATTTTTTTCTACAATTATATACTAACCAGCACAAATATCTTTCGGTAAGACAGGAGATTAAACAGAAGCAGCCGGGCAGTTGGCTGCTTATTTCATCTCTATTATTAAAATCACAAATCAGTTTTTTCCCTTCATCCGTTAGCATTCGAGGCGCTACTTTAGGGGTGTCATTTTCGTCAAATGGAGCAATATGGAATTCAGAAGCAATTTTTTATACAACATCCACAGTTTTGGTAATGGTAGATTACGTTTTACTTTTGCTACAGCCTACCCTACGAAGATTATCTACACAAGCTATCTATTCCTATCTAGTACAAGCTTGTTAAACTAGTTCTTCTTTACGCCGCTTTCTAGTTGCCTGCATTCTTTCTTCGGATCTGATTCTAGCCAATATTTTCAAATCTTTATCTGTCTCCGTTTTCCTATTCATTACTTCCCTCCGTTTGGTATCACGAGATCTTTCCCGACGGTGCCGATGGTGTTTGGCATGAAGCTCAGGATTTTCTTTTAATGAAGAATGCAGCAGTCTCCTTGAGTTGCCTTGTTGTCAATTTGACCGCAAATTCTCTAAAACGGACAAAATGTAAATAAAAACACATATATTAAATATATATCATCAATCGTATTTACCATATAATATTATCAAGGTATAACAAAAAAACAAAATATGTAATTAATTACACAAAAAGGTGAAGTGATAAAAATTTGCTCCCGCGATCTGACATTAAGATCGCGGGTGCAACCAATTTTAGATAAGGTTTATTTTAATCTAGCAATCATTACACTCGTAAAAACGATTCATTTAAGTAAAGTTTTAATTTCTTCTTATTTTTGCAAAGTTTCAGAATAATAGCTCTTCATTTCTGTGAAAAAAATAAACTTTAACATCTTTTGTATCGCGGGTGCAACAAGTTAATAATGTGATCTAGTAGTCTATCATACTCAATAAATAACAACATATACTTACATTTTTTGATATATGAGGATAAATAAATATGGTCACTACACGTTTAGCCGGTGAAACATACCTGAAACTGTCAGCGACAGCTGTTTCGCGCCTGTGTTGAGTAAAATCAGATAAAAATAGATATTATATCAAATTTCGACTTTCTTCTTTCCACTAATAACAAAAAATATAACTAGTAACGTGATTAAAAAAATAATGTCGCAAATCGTCTATAGCGGAATCGCCCATAACATAACATAAACGTTCACGCCGAATATCCCCAAAGGGGTTGGCAGAGGTACTAATACTTCTAAACATCACGTGACTTTGTCACCTGGTGTTCAGAGTACCCACGTTTTGAATGGACAGCGTACTCACGTGATAGGGGGCAGGCCTATCGCCGTTTTGTTCGAATACACTGTCACATGACTAAGTACAACTCAGCCATGTGGGTTTCCTCACGATGTTTTCCCTCACCGTTAACAACCATGATAAATTAACCACACATATGTCTTTTGAAAAGACAAATTTGACCCAGGATTTGAACACTATTCGTTTGCACGATAACCGAGTGTTCTACCCACTGGGCTATCACGGTTAAGTTAAGTGTACTACAGGGAAAAGGAAGTGAATGAATGATGCGTAAATGATGATTTAATAAGTGATCGTTTTTTATTCATAGTAACTTACACCAACTTTTACAAAGGCTTTTGGACGCCACTATGTGCGATTCTGACAAAACTATATAATTAAGATAGGTCTAAATTTTGCACGCGTAGTGTCAACTTAGAATAGCACTACCCATTTTTACCGATGGGTGTACGTAAGAGGCGACTAACGGTGTTGGGGCTTTTAAGGGACTTTTGGGCGATGCGGTTGGAGACCCATCACCAACAACCTTTATTTTACCATCTTTTCCCCACTCAACTTTCCAAAAGTGGCTGAGGAATTTCTAATTCCTTAGCTCTGGCTACCCCTTCTAGGGATTTATAGTCGTGAGTATATGTATATATGTATGTATATCTAAATTTTATATTTCATGTCATTAATAAGTAAAGAATAAATAAAGGAAAGAAAAATTTCGACACAGGCGGGATTCGAACCCGTGACCTCGGGTATACGCCCCCGTCGCTCTTGCCAATTGAGCCTGTGTCGAAATTTTTCTTTCCTTTATTTATTCTTTACTTATTAGTAATAATCCCCACATGAGGTTTTCATGAACAAAAAGATTTTAATTTCATGTCATGTTTGCTTTTATTGTTTTTTATCGCATAAAGTAACAAATAACATATTATTCTTTTTGGTTTGGTTCATTTATAAAGGAAATATACTATTACAAATTGAAGCTAAAAATTCATATTCAAATTTCCGAATATTTCAAAAGAGGAGTTTTCAGCCGAATTTGGTATAATCAACTAAGCAATTACAGTGGTTTCAAGTTTAAAACAATTGCCATAGTAATTATAGTTGATTACATTCAGCGGTGAGTAGGAACTTATATTACCTCATTTAACTGCCTTCAGAGATAGTTTGTGAAACAATTTAGCCTTCAAAGTTTTGCTTGGATGCGTTTCGGTTGCAGCTACTACGAAAATGCCACGGCGTAGATAACGAATGCTACGGTTGCACTTCTACGAACTTTCGTAGAATAATGAAATATTGCAGCCGTGAAGTACATTCAGAGAAATATCAATTAGTACGTTTATTAAATAAGGTTGTGGTTATTATTTCCACAATTCAAGAAAGTTTGGTTATGTTTGAGAATTAGTGAAACATCTTATTTAACACAATGGTTTATATTACTTCATTCATCAATTAATTTTATCGCAAGTATATTTAAATACAATAAACATTATTTAATGTTTTTTGACATGAATTCCTCATGTGGGGATTATTACTCATAAATAAAAGATGTTATTAAAGGAAAGAAAGACCCCGCCAGTGTCGAAATTTTTCTTTCCTTTAATAACATCTTTTATTTATGTACAATAAACATTATTTTTTTACGCTTTTCGGCTAATCGTCTGTCTGTTTGTTTCAGCTTACTATTTTGGCCATTTTTCATAATTATTTTGTACTATCATTCGAATCTGGGTCCGCTAGTTTGAAATCCTATTAATATTATAAATGTAAAAGTTTAGATGTTTGGATGTTGGTGAGTTTGAGGTGAAAAGGCTTCTCATTTACAGAATGTATATAAATTAAATTTAGCAATATGCTAGATAATGATCCCAATTATGTTATTATTATGATAACAATTAATAAAATATTCACGCCTGATTGAATTCAGAGTTCCGGAAAAAACGCCTAAAGTTTGGCATAAGCAAATTTACAGTAGGAAGTCTGTCGGGTCAGCAAGTATTACATAAAGATTTTCAAGTAATGTTCAGATTACCAAACAACTTATGACAAAGAATAAATTGTTTATATGGTATGCATTACAATGTCTTCCCGTACATTCTCAATCTTTATTTATAAACAAGTAGGTATACATTTGCTGTGTAGTGTCGGCTTTGCTGTGTAGTGTCGGCTTAGAATAACACTACCCCATTTCTGCCGTGGGTGTTCGTAAGAGGCGACTAACGGCATTGGGGCTTTTAAGGTTTTATTGGGCGATGCGGTTGGAGACCCATCACCAACATCCTTTATTTTGACATCTTTTCCCCACTCAACTTTCCAAAAGTGGCTGAGGAACTTCTAGTTCCTTAGCTCTGGCTACCCCTTCTAGGGATTTATAGCCGTGAGTATATGTATGTATGTATGTAGGTATACATATAGATTTAGAAAACCCAATATTTTATTTTTTCAGTATCTTTGGTACTTTTTTATATCACGGACCTTGTATTTGTATTAAAACGTTAAATTTGTTCATTCGAATAGAATTTTACTTAATACAACTTTAATATTCACTTCTTCAATTCTCGAAGCTTTTTTCTTTACAACGACAAATAAAGCTTTGTATTCTACAAGTTCATTTTTTACGACGTCCGTATCTTTAGCGCTTTTTATGATAGCCTCTAACGGAGGAAATGTGGAATTGAATTTTAATGAGGCTGTGTCGAGAACCTAACTTAACGGATGGACTTTGTTTATTCGTTCTTATTCGTGACTGGTTTTAGAGACCATTTATTATAATATGGTGGTATAATTTTGTTACGATACTTCTTTGCAAGCTTGTTAAGCTAATTTTATTTAGGTCTTATAATTATAAAACAAATTAAAGTTTGCAACCATTCTGTATTTTAATGTTATGGAGCTGAAATCTATTTTTAACCAGTTCGTGCCGGGGTACCGATCGCATATATGTACGATCCTGGCAAATTTGTTTAGCTTCGCATACATCGATATATCTTTTCATACATTTCCTTTAAGCTTCTTACTTTGGAAGTACAAACAATCCACTGCAAAATACAAGTACAAAAAAAGTATTAAACACAAGTTAAATTTCTACCCCCTCTCTAAAGACTTATAATATATAAAAAGTTATAATGACATTTAACCACTGTTATTTGATATTTCTGATAAATGAGAAGTATTTTCTTTCTAGTGTTACTAAATAAAATAAATAAAAACTTGAGGTAGCTGAATTTATATCAAAATGATTTTAAAAAAGGAACAATAATTAATTTAATATGTTCATATAATAAAACTGATATGAATGAAATTATATAACAACCATAGGTTTTCGAAAAGATGTTCTCATTAAAAATTATAGCCGTCATGAATAAACTCATTAAAATAAAAAAAACAGATTCGAGTTGAAACATAAAAAAACAAACTTGTGTACGTTTTGACCAAAATTTTTTTTGATACAATTATTCAGTAAACCGTGATAGCCCAGTGGGTAGAACACTCGGTTATCGTGCAAACGACTAGTGTTAAAATCCTGGGTCGGGCCTACACCAATTTGTCTTTTCTAAAGACATATGTGTGGTTAATTTATCATGGTTGTTAACGGTGAGGGAAAACATCGTGAGGAAACCCACATGGCTGAGTTGTACTTAGTCATGTGACAGTGTATTCGTACAAAACGGCGATAGGCCTGCCCCCTATCACGTGAGTACACTGTCCATGCAAAAACGTGGGTACTCTGAACATCAAGTGACAAAGTCACGTGATGTTCAGAAGTATTAGTACCTCTGCCAACGCCTTCGGGGATATTCGGCATGAACGTTTATGTTTATATGTTATTATGTATTCAGTAAAATGTATCATTCAGTACAAAACTAACACAACCTCTTCGCTTTCCCACAGCGATCATTGAACTCGCAATATTTCAAGAATATTTCTCGTATTTCCGCGGCTGCACTGCGCAACAATGTGACATTTCAGCAATTTTAGTTTCAGCATCATTCATCATTTTCAGTGGAAACTTGGAAAGAAATTCCGTTTTCGCATATTCTTGGAATGGTATTACGTGGCTATGATAAGGTCGTGTCTTAGAACTGACAAGTGTTGCGTCTTAAAGAATTTATGATCCATGTTTTCCTAACTTATATTTTAACTACGTATAATAATATAAAACAAAACATTTAAACTTCAAAAGTATCACTATATCTTTTTAATAGAGGTTGACCTGCCACGTACATTTTCATGTATTCATAGGTTCAAGCTCAGTTCTACGTTGACCATTTCTCGATTTCTATATGATTGTAATATGTTTCATATTCCGATGTCATTTTTCACGAATTAAATATGTCGTTCCATATATTTTTATAATATTTTATAAAACTATGTAATCAATATCTTTTTAAACAACATACTCGTTTAAAAAGTGCCACGTAGTGCCAGCTTAGAATTTTACTACCCTTTTCTAACTTCGTAAATGATACGGTTGGAGACCCCTCACCAACGTTACCTTAGTTCTACCATCTTGTGCCCTCATCATCATTGGCCACAGCATCTGTTGCAGATGTTTGTTGCAGCGCTCATGGGTTACGGGTTGCCGCACCGCCGTTGGTGGCTGTAGAGCCCTATGGCTGCGCGGCATTTCTTGCCACATCTGTCGCACACGAAACGAAAGTCTGTAGGAGGTGAGAGATCACGACGAAGTTTTTTTGCTTTAGATCCTCCAGCCAGTCTTTGTCATGTTTGACAGTTCCGACTTTGATGTCATGACGCCATTCGGATCTCATTTCGGCGCGTTTCTCCCAGCCATCGGATTGTATTCCGAAACTCTGAATACAATCTCCTCGGATCCATATCTCGCTTACAGGAGTCTTTGAATCTTAGGGTAGGGCGCCCAACAGGTCTTTTCACGTCCGCTATCTGGCCCATCATTACTTGACGTGGTAGTCTCTCGGGGTCCATGCGATGTACGTGACCAAGCCAACGAAGTCTTCTCTGCTTTAACATGGCAGTTATACTGCGACTGCGTTATCTTGTCCCCTATCAACTTCCAAATGCATCTATTTATCTACTCTGTCTGCCTTCATATTCTGAAGTTTTGGCTACCCTTTTTGGGATTGTAGCCGTGAGTATATGTATATAAGTATATAAAAAAGAGAATAAGCGAACTATTAAAGAGCTACACGCTATAGTGTATTTACGCAAACGCCTAACCGCTCGCAAAGCAAATCAGGTCACGGTCTACTAAACGTTTAAAACAAAACTACAAGTACTATGAAGCTCCATGGAACACAATGCTGCAATAGACAGAGATAGGTGATACACTCCATATTGGAGTGAAGAGTGAATACTTTGTATTTTATAAGGCCTGAAAAATATTCTGTGTTTAAATAGCTGTATAACGTTGGCTTAGAAAAACACTTTCTCATTTCATGCTGCGCCTTTGTGATGGCTCTCCGACCACGTCGACTTCGTACATTTTACAATCTACATACATACATTACATACATATACTCACGGCTATAATTCCCTAGAAGGGGTAGCCAGAGCTAAGGAATAAGAAATTCCTCAGCCACTTTTGGAAAGTTGAGTGGGGAAAAGATGGTATAATAAGTAATAATTGCAGGGATCTGTTGCCACCTGCATCGCATCTCTTATCTAACATTATTACTTTTCAATAACTTAATGACTAATTGCTCTCAGTTTATTTATTCCTTTTGGAATTACAGTCGTGACTATATGTCAGCAGATATTAACAAGTAATAGTTCAATCATTTCACTACCTGAATCCATAAATAAAATCTCGCCAACAGTATGACAAAGTAGTGAGCAATATTTTATGACGTGTGAAAATTGTACAGCAATTTACCAGTAATCGTCCGAAGCTACGAGTCAGGTTGTTTGCTAAGGCAATTGTTGCTCAGTGTTTTACGGCGGGTACTCGTACGACGAACATCGAAGAAATGCTAGTTTATTTGATAAAGTTTGAGAATTTTATTCGTTCTTCTACTTAAATTTTATGTCGTGCGTTTGCTGTGTAGTTTACCACTTCCCCATTTCTTCACACGGGTTGCGTACGAGGCAACTAAGGTTTTGAGGTTTTTAAGTGACTTTTGGGCGATATCTGGACACCCATTAGCAATAATTGCTAATGGGTGTCCAGATATCGCCTTTACCTTCACCATCTTTTTCCCAATTAACTTCCAAATTCAAAGGATTTAATAGCCGTTAATATATGTATGTGTGTATAATGGCTTTGTTATCAAACAAATCACCTCACCTTGCCTTACCTATAGCTATGGATGTTTATTCTAGTGATGTAACGAATATTCGTATTTGCATTCGCATTCGCGAATATTCGCCTGATTTTCTATATTCGCATTCGCATTCGCATTCGTGAATATCTTTTGTATTCAAAAGCGAATATGATATTGCAAAAACATAGAATGTTATGACAATATTAGGTAAATTTAAATGAAACAAAATAGTATTAATACTTATAATATTTTCTTTTTGATTGTAAAACGTTCGAACTTAACATCTTTTTCTTTTTAGAATTTACCTTTTTTGTGTTTATAAATCACAGTTCTTATGACATTACAAGACAAATAGTACTGTGTTCATGTTTAGGCAGTCTTATTAAGTAGGTACATAAAGTAGTGCTTAGTATAAACTTTATTCCATCAAGTGGTAGCCAGGCCTCTGGAGTTACAAATTCTGTATTGCCTTTTTTACGTTAAATGGACAAGAGGGGTCCATATTGGCTCACATAAAATTCTAAATCATATTTTTCGTCTTACTAACGATTTGTATTCATAATAATCACTCTTTATAACTTTATTTTTCATGCCTTATTTATTCATATATTGTTAATACTACCAACGGAATTCATAATAGTTAGTGATCATAATTTATTAATTAATTCTGTTACAACCAAGAATCTTTTTAAAACTATTTTTTTTCAAGATCTGTTTTCTTCATAACATTCAATGGTTATGTTATTTTTATTAATAATATCGTTACTACGATAAACAAGCAAGCGTGCATGCAAATATGCATTAATCATGCGTTTAAGGTGCTCGCTCCGCTGCGCTTCGCTCGCTCGTTTTATACATTTTTTTTTTTTTTTTTTTTTTTTTTTTTTGTCGTGGGGAAATCCTCATGGATCCGACGTCACCCGGCGGGGTGACGAAGGTATGTCGGACTCTTACCGACTAAAACCCCACGGTGGCCATCTTCGGTGCTTTGATGCGGGATTGGTGGGAACGCCCGAGGCAGTCTACCTCCAATCCCGCGCACCACGCCTCTCGGCGTCCATCTCGGGGGACATGAAGTCCCCCACTCCCCTCTGTGCTTCCTCAGCACCGCAGACGTTTGGGCCACAAGTTCCAAACGCCCGCCCCCTCGAGGTTCTCCTTGCGGAGTAGCAGACTGCAACCCGCCGGTCGCAGCCCACCACCTCACGGATTTTTTAACGAGGTTTTGTCCTCGGATTTTTGCGGAAGGTTTACTCCTCTTCCGATTTTTTATAGAGGTTTACTCCTCGCGGTCAAGCCTACACCTCGGCAAGACCCTCGGCCCTGGTAGTGCAATACTGCCAGGGTTACGAGTTCCCCTCTTGCTCCCGTTCCCTCTCTACACCTCGAAAGGAAAACGGGAGCAACCCACCCCATGATTTTTAACGAGGTTTTCTCCTCCGATTTTTTATAGAGGTTGACTCCTCGCGACCTGCCAGTGACGGCAAGGCCCTCGGTCCCAGCAACAGCGGCTACAACTGTTGCTAGGGTTACGATTTGCGTCGCTTCCCCTGTCCCCTCTCCTAATGAGAGGGATACTGGGAGCGACGCCACCTCGGTGCATTAGCTTCACCCCGGATGGCTAGTCCGGGGCTACTGAGCCCCCACGCCACGACAAGGCTGCACCGTGTGGGGGCGCTCGTTTTATACATAATCTAACCTAGCTCAACCTAGCCTAACCTAGCTAAATGTGACCTAACTTTTCCTTGCCTGCGACCCACCCAAGAAGGGGGTGCAACCCCCCTGCTCCCCCTTTACATGTAACCAAGCAAGCAAGCATGCAAACAAGCAAGCAAATATAGATAAAAACTCATATAATTGTTTTTTTTTAAATATTAGACTAAAAAACATTTATGTATATTATAGTTGTTTATTGAAATTATTATAGTGTCGGTCATTAGTATAAACAAATATTATTAAATACAAAGTGGATAATTAGTGATATTGTGAATTTCGATAATTATATTTTTCAATATTTATGACTTGAATTTTTTATGAAGACTGATCATTATGATTTTAAATGGTATGTGAAATATTTTCGGACCTCCGATGATAGGAGTTAAAAAGTTATGTAAGAAAAAGCGCACCCAGACATGAGATTATAAAATAAAGGACAATTGCTGATGGGTCTCAAACAACATCGCCTAATATCGATTTTAAAAGCTTCAAAAAACCCTAATTCGGTCGTTTTGTGACAAACGCGGTTAGATATAGGGCTCCTAAACAGCTACATAGCTATAACTTGTATATAAATGAAAAATAAGTAAAAAACCAACTCTTTCAACTTAGTTTCAGTGCCGTCAAAGTTGTGATACCCACGTAATCCCAAGTTGGACAATTTATTCATTGAAAACCCCTTCTGTCTTAAATTATTACGTAGTTCGCTCGTCTAACAACATCTAACCGTGGCTATGTCACCACATCTAGATTTAATTATTTTACTCAGATTACACAGATTTACTCGCTTAAATGTGGAAAATGCCGGATTAGAATGTCACTACCCCTTTCTACCCACGGGTGTCGTAAGAGGCCATTAAGAGTATGGGGCTTTTTTAAGTGGTTTTTGGGCGATGCGGTTGGAGACCCTTTACCAACAATACTTTATTTCTCCCATCTTGTCCCCTATCCTTTCCCAAATGTGGCTGAGGAGTTTCCATCTCTGAAGCTCTGGCTACCCTTTTTGGGACTTATGGCCGTATGAATATGTATGTTGATATAATTTGCTGTTTGCTGCGCCTTTTTTTTTGTTATAAATCCCATATCAACCTACACACACTGTCCTAGTTTTTCTAAATCTCACAGCCATCTGTCAAAGTCTTTCTATTCCTGTTGATATTTCCCATTGTTATCGTTTATTAGCATCAAATCCAGAGCTTTCACTCGCAAAGCTCCGAGTATCTAGATTGAACGGAGCTTATTTTGGATTCAATACGTCTCAATAATGATAACAATCAGTTTATTGAATCTTTTCGATAAGTATCATGTATTGATTTCTATTATATCTTAGATATTGATTTGCTTTTAATAGTTCTAATTAAGTTGTTCAAGTAAGAAATAAACTTTACTTTTCAATGAGAAAATTTAACGAATAAAGAAAATTTTTATGGGAGTTACAAGGAATGACGATGTTTTGAGAGGTTGTATAAATGGTAAACAATTATAATGTTTTGTGGTAAAAATCGCCTAACAAAGTTATTAATAAAAAAAAGTGTCTGTTGCCTTATATGCCCTTGAATAATCCGTAAAGGAAATTTGGTAGTGCTATTTTAAACCGATATGTAGGTGATAAGTATGTCACATGACGATCAGAGAAAATTTCACGTGATAATTTATATTTTATCATGGTTGTTAACGGTGAGGGAAAACATCGTGGGGAAACCCACATGGCTGAGTTGTACTTAGTCATGTGACAGTGTATTCGTACAAAACGGCGATAGGCCTGCCCCCTATCACGTGAGTACACTGTCCATGCAAAACGTGGGTACTTTGAACACCAGGTGACGAAGTCACGTGATGTTCAGAAGTATTAGTACCTCTGCCAACCCCTCCGGGGATATTCGGCGTGAACGTTTATGTTATGTTATGTTATGTAATTTATATTACTCGTATCGTAGCACCAAATCAACGGTAAATACAAAAGCTCCCCAAAAGCGGTTGTTTACCTTTGTTTTCCTGTCATTGATGAATTTTTCCTTTATCAGCTGTTTGCACGCGATTGCTCGAATGAAATATATGGATTTAACTCGACGAAACCAGTTTTCAACATTAACTCACACGTTGTTGTTATTTATCTCAAATAAGGTTGATAGAGTTAAACGTAAAATGACTTATTTACATCATAAAATTTGTTATTAAAATTGTTAACATAAGCTTACATTGATATATGGGCACTGTTCGGAAAAAAACGCTGTTTATCCCCAAAGGTGTTGGCAGTGCTACCAATACTTCTGAACATCACAGCGCCACCTCGTGGCTAGAGCAGGTACCCACGTTTTGCTTAGACAATGTACACACGTGATAGGGGGCAGGCCGTTTTGTACGAATACACTGTCACATGGATAAGTACAACTCGGCCATGTGGGTTTCCTCACGATGTTTTCCCTCACCGATAACAACCATGATAAATTAACCACACATATGACTCACAAATTAATTTAAGAGAATTTTAAGATTCAGGTAGGTTGAACTGACGCGTGTGGAATAAATAAATTGCTAAGATATTAGTCACAGTACTCATATTTAATAAAAAAAACTTATTTCTTACTTCTTAGTACTTGATTGTTTATTTTCGGTTGATTTTTCAACTTGAAGTCGGTTTTCTTTTGGTTATTCATTATCGTCATGCTAAAATTTATCTCTAACAAAAGTTAAAACTTTCAGTCTTCATGTTACTAGTACTTACAGTTAATATTACGTTAACATCTTTTAATCGAAAAATAGATACCAGAAGATCACGTTCCAATGTTAATCATAAAAAGTATAGGTATAACAAAGAGCCGGCAAACTCAAATTGCGCTGTCTTTGCACACGTTCGATGCCGATGTTATTTAAGAATGGGAAATAGGGCCGCCGCCGCCGCCGCAGCCTCGTTAGGGATCTCACGACGATCTAGTTAAAATATAGATTCTGCATTTTATATGAGTGCTTTATATCTAGGTTTTTAGAGTAGACAGAGACTATATTTATACATACATACATACATACATATTCTCACGGCTATAAATCCCGTAACGGGGTAGCCAGAGCTTTGGAATGAACAATTCCTCAGCCACTTTTGGAAGTTGATTGAGAAAAGATGGTAATAATAAATGTTTTTGGTGACGGGTCTCCAACCACATCGCCCAAAAATCACTTAAATAGCCCCTATACCCTTAGTCGCCTCTTACGATCACCCACGGGCAGAAATGGGGTAGTCTTATTCTAAGCCGACACTACACGGCACTATATTTATATTTTACATATCACACTTACTTATACCTACACCCATTGTTCCCATTGGGGTAGGCAGAGACTATCGATCGCCACTTTGTACGTTTCTGACAAATCTATCTCTTTTATTCTTTTCACTCCAGACTTTCCTTCTTAACAACGTTTTCGATTTACTTTCCAAAAGTCTTACGCGGCCGTCCTCTAATAACAGCATCATCCATATTGGCTCTATATATGTCTTTCTTGTAGACCTTTTGTATATAAATTATCTTCTGTAGCTGTAAAAGACTGCAAAATCACATACTCCTCCTAAGTGCTATTTCTTCAAAGTTGTTTCTTATAATTTATCTCTTAACATACATACATACATACATATACTCACGGCTGTAAATCCCTAAAAGGGGTAGCCAGAGCTAAGGAATTAGAAATTCCTCAGCCACTTTTGGAAATGTGAGTGGGGAAAAGATGGTAAAAGTAAAGGTTGTTGGTGATGGGTCTCCAAAAATTCCTTAAAAGCCCCAATACCGTTAGTCGCCTCTTACGTACACCCATCGGTAGAAACGGGGTAGTGCTATTCTAAGCCTACACTACACGGTTTCTTAAAAGTTATCTCTTAAATGTTCAATATATAGATTACTCTATTTGGATGTTCTGCCTTTGTTACCCAATCTGACATCAAAATCGCGTTGACTGCAAGAAACATGATCCTAATCTTATATTATAATGGGGTGCCGGATGTTATCCTTGAAATTGTATCTTTTAATTAAACAAACACATTTTCTTTTCATACCGGAGATAACTGAAAATGTAGCTTCGAAATAAAAGAGCTGAGGGTAGCTGAAGGTTTTTATTCTTAATGACCCATTTTTTACAGGATTTGTTGGGTCGTTAAGACGCCTGGTGAAACAAACATATTTTAACATTAACCCACCTCTGTATATTCAGGGAAATCTAGTATAGACACCAGCTCTCGCTACAAAGACTTATACTGTAAACTAATCATATTTTTGTGACTTTTTGCTTTGTGTTGAGAGAAAATAAATACATTTTATTATTATTATACATACGTACATACATATACTCACGGCTATAGATCCCTAGAAGGGGTAGCCAGAGCTGAGGAATCAGAAATTAATTTAAATTCCTTAGCCACTTTTGGAAAGTTGAATGGGGAAAAGATGGTAGAATAAAGGTTGTTGGTGATGGGTCTCCAACCGCATCGCCCAAAAATCCCTTAATAGCCCCAATACCGTTAGTCGCCTCTTACGTACACCCACCGGAAGAAATGGGGTAGTGCTATTCTAAGCCGACTCTACACAGCATATTATTATTATATTATTATTCGCAGTTGTAATAACTAGTCAAAACAGTAGCCTCAAAATTTAAGTATTCATGGATTAAAATCCAAATAATTAGAGTCGATGAGAGGGAAATATATTTTCAAATAGATAACTCCAATAATTACTTAAGTACGTACTTACTAGTTAAGCACGTAGTTAATATTACATAGTTAAGTTAATATTTATTCAATAAAAATCACAGTTCAAGCAGTGTACAGTACCAGGTTAGAATAGCACTATACATTTATTCCCGCGGGTGTTGTAAGAGGTCGCGCGTACACTATTTGGTTATTCGTCTAAGAAACATACATACATACATACATATACTCACGGCTATAAATCCCTAGAAGGGGTAGCCAGAGCTAACGAATCAGAAATTCCTCAGCCACAGCCACAGTTGTTGTTGATGGGTCTCCAACCGCATCGCCCAAAAATCCCTTAAAAAGCCCCAATACCGTTAGTCGCCTCTTACGTACACCCACCGGAAGAAAAGGGGTAGTGCTATTCTAAGCCGACACTACACAGCAAGTCTAAGAAACTACATCATATTGTGACAAAATGGCTTTAAATTCATGTTCATTTAAATACATAACTCACATAATTGTGTTTCAGTACACTATGCGTAGTGTCGGCTTAGAAAAGCACTAACCTATTACTATCCGCGGGCGTCCTAAGAGGCGACTTAGGGTATCTCGAACTTTTAAATGATTGTTGGGGTCACTGAGCTGGCGGTCCCGTGCTCCCATATGCCCAATTGAAACTTTTCTAGACCCAAGATTCTGTTATCTCTATGTCTCAGATGGGCAGACAAGTGAGGTGAAAATATAATGCTGGAACCCTGAGTATGGGTTTAAATAGATGGAAATAATAGACTTTACGTTTAGAAATGAAATGAAGATCATTTCTTCCGGTGGGTGTACGTAAGTAGGCGACTAACGGTATTGGGACTTTTAAGGGATTTTTGGGCGATGCGGTTGGAGACCCATCACCAACAACCTTAATTCTACCATCTTTTCCCCACTCAACTTCCAAAAGTGGCTGAGAAATTTCTAATTTCTCAGCTCTGATTACCCCTTTTAGGGATTTATAGCCGTGAGTATATGTATGTATGTATGTATGTACGTTTAGAAACGGCATGCGTCGGTTATAGGTAACCAAATATATCTCCACTAAATTCGGAGCAACCGTTAGATCTAGAAACCACCAGTAAATATTAATCTGAGCTGAAACTTTCATAGAATCAAATTAAAGTAATATCAAAGAGCAAAAAAAATCCGAGAGGGTTTCTCTTGAGAACAAAACTTAACTTGATTGATGAAGTATTGTCTCCAGGTGAAAACCCTCCAAGACAATATTTTCTATGAGCACTCGACCTTGAGGCATGCCTTTGTTACGGTCCACTGGTTTCTCTGACACAGCGGTGACAAGACGAAATGAGAATATTTTTCCTTCAGGTTAGTTTTTCGGACGTAGGTCACATTTATATTATTACGTCCGTCCCACATCTCTTACTATTTTGTTCGGGTAGTTAAGCGTTTCGATTATATCAATTAGTATTTTGAATTTCATTATATAATGTTGTTGTTTGTAAATACTTATTTTATAACTGTGCAATGAAGAGTTTTCTATTATATTCTATATTGTATTATTGTGTGGATTGTAATGTAAGTGATGGAAGACTAAGGAGCACACATTTAAATTAAATAGAGTAAAAGCTCAAATAGGCGGGCGGAGGCTGAAGTATGAAGAATAAAAAGGCATGTATGAAAAGAGTGATTAACGTTAATGAAGTTTAGAGAAGATTGCCAGAATCGAACAAAGTAGCAAGAATATAAATGTATTGATATTAATATATATTATTATTAGTGTCGGCTTAGAATAGCACTACCCCATTTCTTCCGGTGGGTGTACGTAAGAGGCGACTAACGGTATTGGGGCATTTTAAGGGATTTTTGGGCGATGCGGTTGGAGACTCATCACCAACAACCTTTATTCTACCATCTTTTCCCCACTCAACTTCCAAAATAAGCATAATAATAAGCATAAGCATAAACGTTCACGCCGAATATCCCCGAAGGGGTTGGCAGAGGTACATATACTTCTGAACATCACGTGACTTTGTCACCTGGTGTTCAGAGTACCCACGTTTTGCATGGACAGTGTACTCACGTGATAGGGGGCAGGCCTATCGCCGTTTTGTACGAATACACTGTCACATGACTAAGTACAACTCAGCCAAGTGGGTTTCCTCACGATGTTTACCCTCACCGTTAACAACCATGATAAATTAACCACACATATGTCTTTAGAAAAGACAAATTGGTGTAGGCCCGACCCAGGATTTGAACACTAGTCGTTTGCACGATAACCGAGTGTTCTACCCACTAGGCTATCACGGTTTTTAATTTATATTAATGAAAATAACAGAAGCCTTAGTTACTCGTTATTACATTACGTATTTGCCAGTAAGAACACTGAGGAACACAGGAGTGTTATTTCAGAGACTAAATGGAACGAACAGATTAATGCAGACACTCCAATTCTATTCATCTATTTTTATGAACAGCTTACTCACCCTATATCTGTTAAGTTAAATGCTACATTTAAGATGAATAGTAAATTTTATCTGACGTAATAGTAACCTGTAAACGCGGGTACTCTGAACACCGGGTGACTAAGTCACGTGATGTTCAGAAGTATTAGTACCCCTGCCAACCCCTTCGGGGATATTCGGCGTGAACGTTTATGTTATGTTATGTAATAGTAACCTGTTTCTTATTATAAGTAACTTCGTATTCGTAGCAGTACGGAGATAATTGCATCGGCCCGCACATGTCACAGTATAAATTTACCTCAGTTGGTTTCCTCGTGAGATACTCAACTAACTCAAACTTTCACGCAATGTATCTCCGAAGGGATGGCAGAGACTCTTACACTTCTGAACAACACGTGGTATTAATAACGCCTGGTGTTCAGAGTACCCACGTTTTGCCTAGACAATGTACTTAAGTGATAGTGGAAAGGTATTTAAAAGGTTTTTGTTTAGGCTATCACTGTGAATCTTCGTTACTTAAATTAATTGAAAAAACACGAATAATTCATAAAAATATCTTAAACAAAGGCACAACGATTAGGGCCTCTTTAGGGTGTAACTAATATCTTTTTCTCCAATAAACCAAATCAACATGAGACTTACCAATGATAATCCTTACTTAAACAAAGGCACAAAAAATAGGTAAATCTATTTCAACTATAGTATTTTACACTATTTTTCAACTATAGTATTTTTTATTTTGTCGTGTAGTGCCGGCTTAGAATGTCGCTACCCCTTTCTACCGATGGGTGTCGTAAGAGGCGACTAAGGGCTTTTTATTGGATTTTTGGGCGATGCGGTTGGAGACCCTGATGGGTGATCCAAAAACCTTAATTTTCACCATCTTTTCCCCACTCAACTTCCAAAAGTGGCTGAGGAATTTATAATTACTTAGCTTTGGTTACCCCTTCTAGGGAAATATAGCCGTGAGTATATGTATGTATTTTACACTTCATAGAATATAAAACTCCAAAAGGATATGGCTTAAAAAGCTGCCGTTATTTACCACCACATTTATATATATTTCTTCACATATTACACATTTAAAATTGTTGATGCCACGTTCAGGGTCGCCAATATCTTTTCAGACCTTATTGCCATAGTATTTTCTTCACCTAAAAGTATATATCTAGTCTTCCCACGTATTCGATAAAAGAATAAAAAAGGTTAGACCCAACGAAATAGGAATGAAATTTATTTAATCCATTATCGGCCATTTTCTCACACTTGGCCGTGTGACTGCGTTTGAGTTATTACTTCTATCGGACGTTTTAGGTTATTATGGACTTTCATGTTCGTCGATCAGAATATTTATAGGCTCAGGTAATTAATTCAATTTAAATTCGTTAAAATATATTTTTTTTGGTTAAGCATACATTCATCGTTAAATACATGCAATGAAGAATAAATTAGGTACCTACTCAGAATACGAGGTGGTAAAATGACACTTGATTCACAATTCTATCAGTGCCTCAGCAATCTGTCAAGTGATAAACTGCGTAAATAATAAGTTAGCATGATCTATAACCTTTTACATACAACTTTTATTTCACCATCTTTTCCTCACTCATTTTTCCAAAAGTGGCTGAGAAACTTCTAGTTCCTTAGCTATGGCTACCCCTTTTAGGGATTTACAGCCGGGAGTCTATGTATGTATCATATAATTTTTATATGAAGGAAGTTTCATTAATTTAGGTGGATAATGTTCTATAGGTGAAGATTTGTAAATGGCATTGTGTCTTCCTACTTAGATTTACATTGATTTATTTTATTTTATTTTTATTTTCATTAATATAGAAAACAAACAGTCGTTTACATTACAAATAAGTACACAGTTATAAGAGAAACACTTAGACCTACAGCTCCATAAATTAATATTTTATACTTTTGTATGCGGCAGGTAGATACATCAGTATTGTTTTTATTTTATACATCAGGGTTTATCGAGCAATAATACAATTAACCTAAGTAGAAAACTGGTTTAGAGAGATAACATGAAACTTTTATAAACGTTTACATAACATATGAACAAACAAAAAAGATAAATGAAATTTAGTTAAAAACGAATATCTTAATTTAGTTACAAAAGTGTTTAAACTGTTACAAAGCATATCAATTTCACAAAATTCTAGATTATACAAATAAACACTTGGCCTAAAAAAATTGTTACAAGTACATACAGTTTTATAATGTGGAGGGACAAATAACTTTTTATTGCGAGAGCCATGTCTAGGTATCCTAAACGATATTTTTTCTAAAAGTTCTGGGGAGTCAACTTTACTATTTAATAATTTAAACAGGAAACGTAAGTCAAATTGCTTACGTCTATCTTGAAGAGTGGTTAGTTCATGATTTGAGAGGGAATTTAGATAATTGTTGTAGTCATTATTACATCTATATTCAAATGTTTTTAAGAACTTTTTCTGAACTCTTTCTATTCGTGATATATGGCAGGCCAATATTGAGCGCACATAACTAAAGTATATTTTTTTTAACGTTAAGCAGTTTTTGAACGGTTTCGATATACGCAAAATAAACCCAAGTTGTTTAAATGCTTTTTTAACTATATAGTCGATATGAAGAATAAAAGATAATTTAGAATCCATTACGATTCCCAAGTCCCGTATTGATGTTACTCTCTTGATTTGTTAACCATTCAAACTGTATTCATGTTCAATAAACATTTCTTGTAAATGTTATTACTGAGCATTTGTCATAATTAAGAAAGAGTTGGTTAGAAGAGCAATAGTTGGAAAGATTTTGAAGATCAGATTGTAATTTACTACAGTCACTTGAGTTATGGATAATTTTAAAAAACTTGGTATGATCGCAATGGCAAACAATTTGAAAACAATTTGTTTGTATTAGTCTGTTAATCTTCCGAAGAAAATGAAATAATATGTGAGGAAGATATTCATAAGAGTTGAACAAGGAAATGTGGTGATTGGAGCTACGAACGGCCAATCATTTTCTAACAAGGCTTGAACAGCAGTAAATGACACTGTGCTAGTTCTAACGCTATGTATAGTATTGAGTATTGTGTCTGGTGCAGAGTACATGCAGTGGAAATGAGAGCCCTAAGAAGTTAATTTACGAAAGGATCGATTTGCTTAATGCGATACGAGGGGCATGCCAAAAGAAACTAGATACGCAAAGGCAAACTTGAGGCTTTAAACCTTTTTTAAAGTCATAATAAATCATAGCGCGAAAATCACGTCGACTGAGCTCCATTGTTGCAAGTGAATTCCCGCCAGATTCTCGGAAAAATGATGCTTATTTAAATAAAAAATAAATAAAAGGAGTGTGTTCTATATTCAAATATATCAATGAAAAACCAGCCTATAAGATGGTGTATAGCTTGCCAGTGTCAATTAAATGAGAAAAGAGTATCTAACTTCTATTGGCATGCCCCTCGTTCAGGGAGAAATACCGTAATTCGTGACAGACGACATTGTAAAGGCCCTGTCAAGATTGTTTTATTACCGGTTAACCGTAAAACCGTAGACACGGTTCGCGATTTGAGCCCATATGTCCTGTCATTGTCAGAGACCTCTTTTCGATTTTATATCCGAAATAAGCAAATATGTAAAACCAATATACACCATCGCTTAATAAAATTGAAATTTTAATGGTTGCTTCAATATGCTTCTGTTAACAACGCATATATCCCACCACCCTCCGAACAGGCCTCATCCTCAATCAATACCCCCCACAGCCTTTGTATTGCTCGATTGCCAATCAAAGTTTTTATTAACCTGTTTTTCGGTACGTTATCGAAATTCATCGGAACTCAAAAGAATGGGTGTCACAGTTTTATTAAAGCTTAAATACGTTTTCAGGCAAAATAACACGATCGAGTAGTGAGTTGTCAGTTTGGGATTTCATTCGAGAGCTTTGGGTGCAAAACCTTCGTAGAATAATGTAGATAAATTTAGGTCAGGTTCACTATGTTTTAGTCACACAACACGTGATATCCGAACCAATACCAGGTATTCAGAATCAATGAAATAAATAAGTTTACGTTAGTATTAAAAGTAGTTAAATATGTGTACCACTGGGAAATGAAGATAATAACACAACAGTTTAAATCACACTAATAATACGTTATTACGCATCGACATACATCTTTGAATATATCATGAAACTTCTTCCCCAATAGCTTACCCTATACACAAAACTACTTTAATATTACTAATGCCATTGTTATGAGTAATAAAACAAGTTCTTTACACACCAACTGTAATAACACCTCATTATACGTAAGTAAACATCAAATTAAGTTGTAATAATATAATATTATTACATCAAAACTCTTATCGAAAAAGCCGTAAAGTCATGAATCTATAATATCATGTCATGAAGCTGAACAATGAAAACGGAAAATATCACCTGAAAAGAACCGAGTGTACGAGTACCATCTTTACAAACGATTCTACCGTTCAAATATCTTGAAAGCGTTCAAATTATTCCGCAGCCTCCTTTTCATGTTTATTGAACCTTACATTTCATTAAAAAGCAAAATGTAAATTAGATAATAGATTATTCTCGAAAGGCGTCCGGTGTCACAGTTATTAATTCCTCCATTTTAAATATAAAGTTGTTCCATTTCAGCAGTTGTGCCGCCAATTTGTTGAAGCTTTATCGTTTAAAATCGCTTCTTTTATTGACATTTTGTTACGATTATTTTGCTGTGTAGTGTTAGCCAAGAATAGCACGAACTCATATTGCTACCGTGGTTGTCATATTAGGCGACAAAGTTTGAGGATTTTCAATTATTTGTATGGCGATGTGGCTGAAAACCCATCAAACATTCACTACTCATTCACTCAACTTCCATAAGTGTCTGATTGTTCGTAAATTTTGCAGCTTTTGGCAGCACCTTTTTATTATTTATCGCCGTGAGTAAAGACAAATGTATAAGGAAGCATAATGTTGGATACCTCAACCCTATGCCCTTGAAAAAATAATAGGGTAAAAGATATTTGCTGTTTATTATTAAAATATCGACAGTCATGCGAATATTTTATAATTTAGTTTTGCAAAATTAACTTTGAGTTTATTTATTTATTATTTACTTATTTATTTAAATATTCTCAAAATAGCTGAACCCATATTTGCTTGACCTAATTAAATCGCAGAGCTTTCTTTACAGTTGTATAATTCGTCTTTCAATAATAATCTATACTTATAATAAATCTGTAGAGAGGTCAATTCTGTACATTAAATATATTTTCAAAATAACTATCAGGGGGTGATAAGTGATCGATACTGATGCCAAAAATGCAATCAGTAAAATTTTTGTCTGTCT
Source organism: Bedellia somnulentella (assembly GCA_963576735.1). Lineage (NCBI taxonomy): Eukaryota > Metazoa > Arthropoda > Insecta > Lepidoptera > Bedelliidae > Bedellia > Bedellia somnulentella. The sequence goes on along the minus strand of OY755189.1, from coordinate 16,152,851 downwards.
GTCTGTCTGTCCGTCTGTCTGTCTGTCTGTCTGTCTGTCTGTCTGTCTGTCGGTTTGTATGTTCCTTATGGAAACAAAAACTAATGGACGGATTTTAACGAAACTTGGCACAATTATTCTTCATACTCCTGGGCAGGTTTTTGTATACTTTTCAGCAGAGTAGTGAAGGGGAATTTTGGGAAATTTTGGGAAAACTGGTGAAGTTACTCAATTTTTTAAGCTTTCGTCGAGTGTTCAGCATTAATGGTTAAACTAACATAGAAATCATGTATCACGGAAATATTCTTCATAAAATTGTCTAAAAAATTTTCCGCAACAGTATATATCTATCTTTTATGGTTGACTCACAATAACACGTGTAACTCCTGATAGCTTAGCAGTTCGGAGCATTCTGATTATATTTGTTTACTCTTTCGTTTATAGTTCTCTCATTCATCTCTCATTTAAAAAAGTTTACATTATTACCTATTCAATAAAAAAAGAATCATAGAAATCGGTATAGAATAACCAAACTTATACATGAAATAAGCTATTGCGCCCTGTCGTCGCACGTGAATGCTATAAGGATATTTTTTTAGTAATGGTTGCGCGCGCAAAAGATAGCCCGGAGTATACATATACTCCCTGTATGTTTGCAAAGTTTGTAACTCTGATTGTTTGTTTGCATGGTTTTATTTTTGGAGATACTGAACCGTTCACTAAAGCGCTTTCACAATCACAAAGCTACACTATTCAGGAATGCTATAAATTGCACTAAATTTCACAAAGGTTGAGCAGTGATTGAAGAAAACCTCAGATATTTTTAAAACTACGCTACCCGAGCGAAGCTGGGCCCGATCCACTAGTATAATATAAACGTACACACACACAATTACTTCTGAAACCACTATAACACCTGGTGAATTCTATCAAATTGAAAATAATTTTGGCTTACCTTCGTGAAGCTCGTTTACAGGCTTTACTCTAAATGCAAATTATTCTACCAACTCTATTTGAAGTTCCTATTCTGTATTCAATTCATTTTAATATGCGGTTGATAATGTCAAAATAGACATCACACTTATCGCCGCCGTATAATACTAAATTAACTGAAAAAATTATGATTTTAAAACCGAACCGATTCAAAAAATCTTATTTTTTCTTCAAAATAAGGTCTTTATAGATAATTATTATTTTAAAACTAACTTAACTCAATCGTTGCTTTGTTCGGTTTTCGCACAGAGAATAAGCAACAAGAAACTCTTTACATAACAATTTCTTCTTCTTAATTTAAATAGGAAATATGTACTACACTCAAACTGTATGTAGGTCGTAATGGCTTAAAAATTTAAAAACATTGTAGTAAACTTGTCGCGCTCCTCTGTCGATAAACGGTGCTAGTAACGCAATTAGTATGTGCTTTGTACATTATATCGAATTTTAATCTTTTTTAATAATGAGCAAAAGTAGAAAACTTAGTAGAATGTTTTCTACTTTTGCTTTATTTCTCACTAGCAGCCCGTCCCGGCTTCGCTCGGGCATAAATTATCATTAACATTTTGTTTTTTATTTTATTACATGTATTATTATTTATTAATTTTTTTTAAGTTTTAAGCTAAATGTTATATTTTTTTGCTGTGTAGTGTCGGCTTAGAATAGCACTACCCCATTTCTTCCGGTGGGTGTACGTAAGAGGCGACTAACGGTTTTGGGGCTTTTGAGGGATTTTTGGGCGATGCGGTTGGAGACCCATCACCAACAACCTTTATTTCACCATCTTTTCCCCACACAACTTCCAAAAGTGGCTGAGGAATTTCTGATTCCTTAGCTCTGGCTACCCCTTCTAGGGATTTATAGCCATGAGTATATGTATGTATGTATGTTATATTTTTTTGTATTTATATTTAGATATATTTTTTTATTTTTCATAATGAGTAATTACATAACATAACATAAACATTCACGCCGAATATCCCCGAAGGGGTTGGCAGAGGTACTAATACTTCTGAACATCACGTGACTTTGTCACATGGTGTTCAGAGTACCCCTATCACGTGAGTACACTGTCCATGCAAAACGTGGGTACTCTGAGTAATTACATCAAAAGCCATTCAATTTATAGAGTTAGAGCTTGCCTGTAAACAATATTTGACGTTGTTGTATTTTGGGGCAGCAAAATAAATTTATGTTCAGGGGCTACCACCCGCGACAGGCCAACGTACAGTTGACCGTGAGTAAAACAATTCTTTCGCAGGTCAATCCCTACTAATTTGAAGGTTTGGCCTTGGGACTTATTAATTGTTAAAGCAAAAGATGTTTTAACCGGAAATTGTAGCCGTTTAAATGGAATTGGCAGATCAGTTGGGATCATCGGTATCCTCGGTATATGAGCTAATTGACCGGCTGCTAGGCCAGTGATAATAGTCGCTACAATTAAATTTTGCTTTAACTCTTTGTTAAGCAGCCTCCCGTACCCCTTCGTGACGCCTGCAACAACTTACTATGCATAGCTAATCGAGCGGAGTTTTATCTATTTTTTTAATTCGAGATAACTTTCGAATGGAATGTTCGAATCGAATAATTAAAAAGTAATATAAGGGTATTGAAGTAGTCTGAAATAATATATACGTTTTTTTATAAGGATTAGATAGGTACAAATAAAGAACCTTTTCTAAAGCAGGATTTTAATTTAATTTTTAAGTAATTTTATAAAATGACGCTTGTTGTGAGATAACTATAATAGTTAGAGACATACTGTCTGGGCATTTTTTTTAGATAATGATGTGTTCTATAAAATTGTGGTACATAATTTTATTCTATTGTCAATAGTTTTCGCAGCGCACGCGATGTAAGGTTTTTTTTTGGTATTTCTTTAACACCTTGGGTTACATTTTTGAAGTTTACGTAAGGATCCTTAATTTTTTTGAAAATGAAATATAGCCTATGTCACTCAGGAATAGTGTAGCATCAAAACAGTGAAAGAATTATTCAAATCCGTCCAGTAGTTTTGGAGCCTATTCAATTCAAACAAACAAACAAACAAAAAATCAAACCTTTCCTCTTTATAATATTATTTATTTCTCATTATTACGGTTTACAAGTAGTATTTAAAGTAAGTAAAGTTAAAGTAAAAATACGTTTATTAAAAGAAATACAGCATTGTCGATTTACAGGGGTTCCCAAACTAGGCACATTATATTATATATATATTGAAGATAAATAAATTGGAAACAAAAACTTAAGGACCATTTCTTAATACATTGTTGAATGAGAACCATTGAAAATCTTAACTAGTTTTTGAACGAACAATAATATTTTGTTTAAGTTGTCAACCGACCGAGCAAGTTGCTCGAGGGAGATAACAAACTAGAAACTCGCTCCGCTCCGCTCCTGTTTGGACGTAACTGGTTTTTGCCAGTCAACTTAGCGAAACTAGTTTTTACCGGTCGAGTTAAATGACTGAAGTATATGAGTTATAGTAGTTTTGTTTCAGAATACGAGTTTCCTTAATACCTTGTATACAGTTGTAATCTCAAATAGAGGGAGGTAGAACCACAGAATTTTATTTCTTTAGCCACTTTTGGAAGATTTAAGAGTAGCAGATCGTGAGTCAAACCATTGGTGGATTCAAGTACATTCGTAGCCAAGCATCCTAAATAAAAAGTTAGCCAGAGATTAAGAATTTGATATTTGCCTTCCACCAATGGAAATTAGGCAAGCAAAATATTTTAAAATAGAGAATGTGGTGATGGTATAACCATGTAACCCAAAAATCATAAAAATCCTCAAATTCCCGAGTTGCTTCTTTAGCCGGCCGCCAAATAAATGCGTTTGTGTTATTTTAAGCTAACCCTACTCAGCTTTTAAAGGTTCCAAATCTGCTCACTTTTTTTTACATACATACATATACTCACGGCTATAAATCCCAAGAAAGGGGTAGCCAGAGCTAAGGAGTTAGAAATTTCTCAGCCACTTTGGAAGGTGCGTGGAGAATAGATGGTAAAATAAAGGTTGTTGGTGATGGGTCTCCAACCGCATCGCCCAAAAATCCCTTAAAAAGCCCCAATACCGTTAGTCTCCTTTTACGTACACCCACCGGAAGAAATGGGGTAGTGCTATTCTAAGCCGACACTTTTTTTTATATTTTTTGATATCTAACAATGGCTTGGGAATTTTTGCTTCCTAAATTGTAACGACTCATTTTGATATCAAACAACGTTCAGCACACTGAAACTAGAGCGGGCGAAAGAGAGGCAAAGAAAGTGCGTGGGGCATTACGTGGAGTAACTAAGCCATTACATTACATTAGCGAACAAGAGACGTAACGCAACCGCGTAGATTATAATTAGTTTCCATATTTCTTGTTAATTATTCATCACAATGTTATACAGTCCACTCTATTTTACTTGCTGTCGTAATCTATATTCCAACTATACATACATACATATACTCACGGCTATAAATCCCTAGAAGGGGTAGCCAGAGCTAAGGAACTAGAAGTTCATCAGCCACTTTTGGAAAGTTGAGTGGGGAAAAGATGGCAAAATAAAGGTTGTTGGTGATGGGTCTCCAACCGCATACCGTTAGTCGCCTCTTACGTACATCCACCGGAAGAAATGGGGTAGTGTAATTCTAAGCCGACACTACACAGCCGAGGTACATCTATACATACATACATATACTCACGGCCATAAATCCCAAAACGGAAGAGCCACTGCTGCTGAGCTAGAAACTCTTTAGCCACATTTGATAGTTGACAGGGGCAAGATGGGTGAAATAAATTATCGTTGGTGATGGGTCTCCAAACGCATCGCCCAAAAACCACTTAAAGAAAGCCCCATACCCTTAGTCGCCTCTTTCGACATCCGGGGGTAGAAAGAGGGGTAGTGACATTCTAAGCCAACACTACATGCCATTTCATTTATCTAATAGGGCATTAGCGCCAACAAACAATGAGGTAGGTGAGCAATCGAAATAAAATATCCGCGTTGCATTTCAAACATTTAGCGGATTATATTCTACCCGTAGTTTGGACGTGTTTACGACGTCAAACAACGCCCCGTCATTTTCGCGGCTTATTTCGTGAATTAACGCTCACTGACCGCCGCCGCCGCCGCCGTGTTATACGGCTATTTGGGATCCCATACCGAACACAGTATGCTTCAATAATTCACTTTATATTTGGGTTTTCCATAACAAGTTACTGCGTGCGCGAGTGAACATTTTGAGTATCTATTTTAACCGATAGTTGCGAGATTTTTTGGTGTAACCGGATAGAAATTTGATGTTGTGCTTTATATCGTAGATTTTTTACATTGTACGGTTACTCATTATTGATTTTGAATATTAACAGGTTTTGGCATAAGTATATTTTTTAAGAATAAGGTTTTATATTCAACTTTTAAAGAGCCTAGGTATTAACGATTACGAATAAAACAGGAATATGATAGATTAGCTGTGTAGTGTCGGCTTAGAATAGCACTTTCCCATTTTTGCGCGTGCTTTGGGGCTTTTTAAGTGATTTTTGGGCGATGTGGTTGGAGACCCTTCACCGAAAACCCTTATTTTGTTTCAATCCTTTCCTCACTAAACTTCCAAAAGTGGCTGAAGAATTATTATTATGAATCTCTAGCAACTCCTTTTTGGAGATTTATATTAGTGACTATTAATATGAATAAATGGAAACAAATCTATAAGGTATTATTTTTTAAATAATCTTTAAAATTACAATCAGAGTGCATAAAAGAAAATTTACAGGGCAAAAACATGAATGCTTTATAGTCCAAAATGTTGAGGGTAAAGCCGTGGTCAAGGCACTACTGTAGTATACCTAATATTTATAATGTTTGCACCAGGAACCTCCGCTATAATTGACATATTAATAACCCGTATGTGGGGTTCGTTTAATAATTTTTGACTCAGATCATCATTTTTGATATCTTAATTTTTAAAGACCCCTTAGGCAATATTTTAAAATTTCTAATTTTCTGTTTATCGATTGATACTCCCGTGGAGCTTATAAAAATATACTTAATACAAGCATGCATGGACTGCCAAAATCAATTACCTTTGAATTCGTAATAGTTGAGTTAAAAGGCTATATTTAGGTTTTTAAAACGAATATCTTTTAAATTGAAATTCTCCCCTATTATTTTTAAGAATAAAAGAGCATGTATGAAAAGATTGATGGATGTGAATGAAGCTAGAGAGGTTTGCCAGGATCGTACAAAGTGGCGATCGATAGTCTCTGCCTACCCCAATGGGAACTAACGGCGTGAGAATATGTTATGTTATTTTTAAGTAAGTTATCAAAAATGTATGTAAAATACATCGTCAACACAAGCATTAGTCACAGACCTTGAATAGTAAAGGTGTTAGTGCTGTGTTCAGCAGAGTATAACTATGGCACGAGTGAGTGGTCAAAGCGGCATAATCGGCCCCGGGGCTCGCTAATACACCGCCGTGACCTCTTTAGGGTTAAGCTTCAATTATGAAATATTTCAGTGTTTTATGTTTTTACTTCATTTATTTTGCCGTGTAGTGTCGGCTTAGAATAACACTACCCCATTTCTACCCTTGGGTGATCGTAAGAGGCGACTAAGGGTATAGGGGCTTATTAAGTGATTTTTGGGCGATGTGGTTGGAGACCCGTCACCAAAAACATTCATTTTTTCACCAAAAACATTTTCATCTTTTCCCCAATCAACTTCCAAAAGTGGCTAAGGAATTTTTCATTCTAAAGCTCTGGCTATCCCGTTAAGGGATTTATAGCCGTGAGTATATGAATGTATGTATGTATGTTCATTTATTTTACCATGTGACGAAATAAATTTGAAATATAAAAATACACTATACTTTACTTACTATAATCAGATACATGAAAGAAAAAAAAAGTTTTAGGCGTGTAATTAAGTTTTGTACATAGAGATAGAGAGACGGCGAAGTTATATTTTTACATACATACATATACTCACGGCAATAAATGCCAAGGAGGGGTAGCCAGAGCTTCTGAATAAGAAATTCGTCAGCTTCTTTTAGAAATTGAGTGATGCACCTCAAACCGCATAGTCCTAAAATCCATTAAAAAGCCCCACTTCCTTTAGTCGCTTCTCACAAATACCCACGGGAAGACATAGGGTAGTGCTATTCTATGGAGACACTACACAGCTATTAATATTAAATATAGTAGTGACCAGCTACGAAGGACATTTCAAGTAAAGCTTTGCAAAATTTACTATAATTTTACAGTGTTTGTATGACTTAAATTTTCCAAATTTTTCATTATTTAGACACAAAAAATATTTTTAGTGATTCATTGAAAAGCCAGATAAATTTTAGTAGATTGTTTTGTAAATTTAAATTTGAATAAAGACTATTATAGAAAAAAAAAATCGAATTAATCTTACAATACTTTTTTTACACAACCTTTTTTTTGAATTGTATTCTCCAATCAACCGAAATGATTTTGTGAAATCAAATTCAAATTTTATTTTCTTATTCGCTCTTTATTTGCTTTACTTGATTTGTTTGGATAATCTGATTGGATTTCTGTTGCGACTGCCATCATTGATATTTCATTTCGTTTTGCCAAAGTTCTTGTTCAGTTTTTTTGTACCAAAAATTGTATAACCTATCTATACTCGCGGCTAGAATGTCATAAAAGTGTAGCTTGAACTTCTAAATCCTAAACGACATTTAGAAGTTGATAGGGGAATATATTTTCCATCAAAATCTTAGTTTAAAATATTTTTAACTAAGCTTTTAAGGTCACTGTTATAGACTCTAACCACTCTGACTAGTAGAAAACATGCATAAAAACATTAAAAATCACTCTATGACTGAGTAGAAAATTAAACAAACAATAAAAACATACATACCCAAAAATACTCACGCTGATAATTCGTCTGGAGTCTAATGATATTTTTTCTGGAGATTAGAGAGATTGAAATATATACTATATATGAAAACTTTCTATCACCACTTTGTATGATCCTGGCAAACCTCTACACAAACAGTTATATAAGTTTTTAGTTCCACAGTAGTTGAGGCATAATTATCTTAGTTTAGTTTAATACGTAAGAATATACTATGATCCCTTACATCTTTTTGGATATAAGTTTCTAAAATAAAATACTCTATCTTACTAGAAAATAAGACCCAGTTAGTATAAAGGACAATATTTCTTTTGAAGTGTAATACAATATATTGTTGTTTCAGATGAGATGGCACGAGGAAGGGGGGTTCAACATCCCTCTAGCAGCTGCTGTGTTTCTTATGCTGCCACTGTTCACCTCCTCCACTGGAGACATACGTAAGTATCCATTTAAAAACACAATATAACAAAACAATTTAATATTTATACCTCAAAAGTTAATGAAAATACAAATACGCTTTTAACCCCGTGCTAAGGAGTTTCAAATACTAAAAAACAAGTAAGACTTTAGGATCAAGTACATACATACATACATACATATTCTCACGCCGTTAGTTCCCATTGGGGTAGGCAGAGACTATCGATCGCCACTTTGTACGATCCTGGCAAACCTCTCTAGCTTCATTCACATCCATCAGTCTTTTCATACATGCTCTTTTATTCTTCGTACTACGGACACCTGCCTTTTTGAGTACATTTTCTATTTGATCCAAATGTGTCCTCCGAGGTCGTCCTCTACTAACATTACCTTCCACATTGGCTCTATAGATCTCTTTTACCAATTTACTGTCATCCATCCTCTCTATATGCCCAAACCATCTCAACATTCCTTTCTCTATCTTTCTTACAATATCATCTTTTACACCACATCTTTCACGAATCACGTCATTCCTTACACGATCACATAACCTCACATTACAAACTTTTCTGAGGGACCTCATTTCTACTGCATTCACTCTGCTTTCATGCTTCTTCTGCCACACCCAACATTCACTACCATACATAAGCGTAGGAACGAGGACAGCATCATGCACAGCCATTCGAGCCTTTTCGGACACCGATTGACTAGACATGAGACTATCCAGTGCTCCATTTACCGCATTACCCTTTTTTACTCTTCTTTCAATGTCTTCATCACACTTTCCATCCCTAGTGAACAAACTTCCCAGATATACGAACTCTTTCACTTGTTCCACTTTCTTACCATCGATCTCAATCACGCATTCAGTCATATTCTCCTCTCTCTCAAAAACCATGGTTTTGGTTTTATCTACATTCACTCTCATTCCTTTTCTTTCAAACGACGTACATGCAATATTCATCATCTCTTGCAACTCTTCAACCGACGATGCAAGTAACACTTGATCATCAGCATATAAGAGGCATTTGATGACGAATCCACCCATTCTCAGTCCATACTCACTTTCACGCAACTCTATCAGACAGTCATCCATGAACAAATTGAAGAGCCACGGAGAAGCTACACATCCCTGTCGGACACCTCTAGAGATACCGAACCAGTCTGTGTTTTCCCCGTTTATTCTTACACATGCACTAGAATCCTCATAGAGTGATACCAATGCACGTATAAGTTGGCTCCCCAAGCCGAACTTGGATAACACCTCCCACAAATACTTCCTTACCACCCTATCATACGCCTTCTCTAAATCTATGAAGGAGCAATACACCTTTCGATTCTTGGCTAAGAACTTTTCAGTGATGCTCCTTAAAGAGAAGATTTGATCCATACATCCCATTCCCTTTCTAAATCCTGCTTGCACATCCCAAATTTTGTCATCTGTTTCATTCATCACTCTTTCAATCAATACCTTTGCATACAATTTACCGACAACACTGAGTAGGCTGATTCCGCGGTAGTTTTTAGCTTCCTGGTGTGACCCTTTTCCTTTATATAAGGGCACAATTACTGCCCTGCACCAATCTCGTGGTACTTTACCACTCGACCAACACTTTTGAAAAAGGAAGTACAGCCAGGAAGCCACCAACCCTTTACCAGCCCTCAGCATTTCGATACTTATCCTATCATACCCTGCCGCTTTCCCTACTTTCATACTTTTCAATGCTTTTATTACTTCTTCCATACTAATCTCACTGTCACTACTGTCACCCATTGCCTCATTCCAGTCAACATTGCTGCCCATTGGCGAAGAAATAGGTGAATCCTCTTTTTCAAACAGTCCCTCAAAATAGTTCTTCCATACTCGTCTCAAGTCTCGTCAGGATCAAGTCTTCTCCAAATTAATACAATTACACTCGGTTTATTAGTTGCAGAGCAAAACTGGCTTATAACCCCTTTTTACCAACGGGTTTCGTAAGAGGCAACTAAGGGTATGGGTTAGTAGTTATTCTAGTTCTTAAACTCTGGCTGTCCTATTCTAGGATTTATGGCCGTGAGTATATGTTTGTTTATTAGTGAAAACTCAACTTATCGTTTGTTTAAAATAATGTTCTTTTTGCAATCTTCGTCCTCATGCGTATGATAGGATAGAAGTCTAACGCTTTTGTTTTGGACGACCTCACTATCACATGACATACATATACTCACGGCTATAAGTCCCTAGAAGGGGTAGCCAGAGCTAAGGAATTTGAAATTTCGCAGCCACTTTAGGAAAGTTGAGTGGGGAAAGATGGTGAAATAAAGGTTGTTGGAGACCCATCACCAAAAACCTTTATCTCACCATCTTTTTTCCCACGCAACTTCCAAAAGTCCTAGCTCTGGCTACCCCTTCATGGGATTTATAGCCGTGAGTATGTATGTACTACATTTTTTTCAATTATACCTATTCTAAAACCATCATCCCAGCCCTTTCCATGCCAAATTAAATATATAAAAACCCTGAAGACTTAAAATTTCATCCAGAACGAACATGCCGTTCGTAATAAAAATTTATAGCGTCTTATTCGACGACTTCGACATTCTAAAAAGCCTTACAGAAGGCTTTGAAATTGTTCGTGTAAGCATAACGATTTGAACGGAATATAATTTTATGACTACGGGAGTAGTTAAAATCCTATAAAGTGAGCTCATAAAAATTCAGTCGTCATGTGACAAATTACATAAATGACCTTAGTAGTTTAGCAAAGAAAAAAAATACATATATATACTCACGGCTAAATCCCTGGAAGGGGTAGCCAAAGCTACAGAATAAAAAAAAACAAAGCCACATTTGGAAGTTGAGTGGGGAAAGCTTATTAATATATAGGTTGTTGATGTTGAAAAATCACTTAAAAAGCTCCCACGCCATTAGTCGCTTCGTACGAACACTCACGGCTAGAAAAGGGGTGGTGCTATTCTAAGCCAGCTAGCTAAATATAATCTTTAAAATCTGCGTAAAAACAACAACAATTCTCTAAAATCTAATCCTATGTACCAGGGCACCATGGCTCCCGAGCATGGCGAGCCAGCATGCAGACCCATACTATAACCTTAAAATCAAATCCTATGCACCCTAGCACTGAGATATAAACTTCATAAAATTAAAGATAAACTTCATGAAACTATAAATAAAAGATGTTATTAAAGGAAAGAAAAATTTCGACACTGGCGGGGTTCGAACCCGCGACCTTCGGGTATACGCCCCTGCGCTCTACCAATTGAGCTACCGTGTTAATGGCTGCCAGTGGGAAATTCTTCTATCCTTTATTTCTTTTACACGTTTAAGTAGTGTTTGCGTTTCCTACCTCCAAATTTTTACTAATTCGGAAGGCCACTTGTCTACTTTTTCAGATAGAATGCAAATGTTGAAAACGCCTAACTAAAATTTTTCTTTCCTTCATTTATTCTTTATTTATTAGTAATAATCTCCTCATGAGGTTTTCATGAACAAAAATATTTAAATTAACTTGACTGTGTATAATATAGGTCCGTATATTCTTCATTTAAAGATATATTATAAAAACATTCTTATGTTTTTTCCAGTTTTACAAAATCTTTTTATTTTCATTTCAGCAAGTGTCATGGGTGAGGAAACGTGACTGGCATATCCTCAGCTCGGGCAAATTTACTTACACCAACGACGAACGGTTTCAGGTAAGGCTTTTATATTGTCAAAGTGATTTTCAGCAAGATTGATTTCTGTGCCCAAAAGGGCCTGATTTTAATCAAAACCCTATTGTAATCCATCACACGTCAGTACTTTGGGATATTATTCTGTTTTAAATTATTAGCCTAAAGGAATATTTGCCAATGATGCACACATATTATTTCAAGGGTTGCTAATGATTTTATATATACACAACATATATGAGTTGAGTATATAATTATAAAGGTTTAGTTAATATATATTTATTATAATGATATACTCTCACTGACCTCCATTATACTATATAAGTACGCTGGACTAATTATAGGCCGGGTGACAGTGAGGCGATTTGATTTTCGCCATTTTGGCGCTTACGGCAGCAGTGAAGGAACAAGGAACTAATAAAAGAGATGGGACAGTAAGATAAAATATATCGATAAAATGTTTCTGCTTAAAGGAAAGGCTAAGTTTTATCGAAACGAAACTTGACAGCACTATTGATTTATAATTGTTTCTAAAAACCATAGATATATTATGCTTTATGGTAAAAAAACACTGGCCATTTTGCAGTTTATGTCGTATTTAGTTCCTCGTTCCTTCATTGGGGGCGCTTCAAATTGGCACAGTAAATAGCTGTCATTTTGATACATATCGTTAGTCCAGCGTACTTATCTATATAATATTATAAAGAGGAAAGGTTTGATTTTTTGTTTGTTTGTTTGTTTGAATTGAATAGGCTCCAAAACTACTGGACGGATTTGAAAAATTCTTTCACTGTTTTGATGCCACACTATTCCCGAGTGTCATAGGCTATATTTTATTTTCAAAAAAATAGGGATCCTTACGTAAACTTCAAAAATGTAACCCAAGGTGTTAAAAAAATACCAAAAAAAAACCATACATCGCGTGCGCTGCGAAAAATATTGATAATAGAATAAAATTATGTATTTCAATTTTATAGAACACATCATTATCTAAAAAAAAATGCCGCGACAGCATGTCTCTAACTATCATATTTATCTCACAACAAGCGTCATTATATAAAATTATTTAAAAATTAAATTAAAATCCTGCTTTAGAAAAGGCTCTTTATTTGTACCTATCTAATTACCTTACAAAAAAACGTATATATTTTTTCAGACTATTTCATTACCCTTATATTACTTTTCGAATTATTCGATTCGAACATTCCATTCGAAAGTTATCTCGAATTAAAAAAAATGATAAAACTCCGCTCGGTTAGCTATGCATAGTAAGTTGTTGCAGGCGTCACGAAGGGGTACGGGAGGGGTACATGTTCTATCCGCAAAAACGGTCCTCTTGGTAAATTATTATAAGACGCCTCAATAATTAAATGGGATGAATGCACGATGAGCCATAGAGCACATATAGAGGCTGTAGATTGAACCTTAAAAGACATTATGGCGGAATTACTTTTGTATTTGCTGGAGATTTCCGACAGACTCTGCCTGTTGTTAAGTACGCGAGTAGATATCATTAAAGCATGCCTAAAATCGTCTCCCTTATGGACTTCGATTGAAACATTAAAATTACGAACTAATATGAGAGCTCATCTTCATGGAATTACGGGCAGTGATTTTCCTCAACAACTGCTAAAACTTGGGGAAGGAATTTTTCCTGCTCCAAATTTTAGCGTTCATATTGACATTCTTCTGGATGAGTCCCTAGGCCAGATAGTCTATAATTTGGAAAATTTAATAGATACAGTATACCCTGAAATCGATATTTTGCACGAAAAAGACTTTAATTGGTTATGTTCTAAGGCAATAGTGTCACCTAAGAAGGATACGGTCAACGAAATAAACAATCTTATTATTCAAAAAGTCCCCGGGCAAATAACAAACTACAAATCGATCGACACTGTAACTAATATTGAAGATGCAGTTCATTATCCAGAGGAATTTTTAAATTCCCTGACCCCTTCTGGATTGCTACCACATGAATTGACGTTAAAAATCGGAATCCCAATCATGCTTTTGAGAAATTTAAGCCCTCCGAGCATGTGCAATGGCACGAGGCTGCTTATCAGAGAGTTAAAGCAAAATTTAATTGTAGCGACTATTATCACTGGCCCAGCAGCCGGTCAATTAGCTCACATACCGAGGATACCGATGATCCCAACTGATCTGCCAATTCCATTTAAGCGGCTACAATTTCCGGTTAAAACATCTTTTGCTTTAACAATTAATAAGTCCCAAGGCCAAACCTTCAAATTAGTAGGGACTGACCTGCGAAAGGATTGTTTTACTCACGGTCAACTGTACGTTGGCCTGTCGCGGGTGGGAGCCCCTGAACATCATATAGTATAATGGAGGTCAGTGTATACTCTGTACTCTGAACTGACTTAAAAATTAATAAACTTTAAAAATTTTGGTTTAATCTATTAAGTGTCCAATCCCACCTTGAAAAAAAAAAAAACCTAAGGCTCAATAAAGCTTGAGGCTTTAAATAAACATGAGGCTTGATAAAGCCTCAAAAATCTCAGTCACCTGTATAACACCCACAATTATAATTGGCGATACATCCAAAATTCCAACAAAGTAAACAGAGAAACGATAAAATGTAATGTTTGTCAGGATCGTACGAAGTGCCAATGCTTAGTCTCTGCCTACCCCAATGGGAACTTACGGCGTGAGTATTTGTTATTTTTTTTATGTGGCTTAGAATAGCACTACCCCATTTCTTCCGGTGGGTGTACGTAAGAGGCGACTAACAGTATTGGGGCTTTTTAAGGGATTTTTGGGCGATGCGGTTGGAGACCCATCACCAACAACCTTTTTTGTTCTACCATCTTTTCCCCACTCAACTTCCAAAATATATAATTAGAAATTTCTCAGCCCTGGCTACTCTTTTTAGGGATTTACAGCCGTGAGTATATGTATGTATGTATGTTATACGACAAAATAAAGTTGTGTGAAAACTTTTCGTCTAAAATGTGACCTACACAAAACAACAAACCTCTAAATTTCCCAAACGTATCAGACTTCATATAGTAGTAAAGTCACTCGCAAACTGTATAAGTATTTACTTCACAAACTCCTCAGGTTACAATAAAAAGAGAAACCATTCAATATCACTAAACATCTGCAGCTCATCAACAATTCATTATTTTCTTACGCTCGAGGAATCGTATTCTTTCCGTACCAATTAGCCAATCTAGGCCAGACACATAACGAACCTAGACTTCCATCGATTTTATAGTTAATTACAGCAGTTCTCTCTCTACTTTTTCAGGCTCATATTGGTTTGTGGTGATTAATTAATAATTGACACTAACTACTGCTTGGGTTTCGGTGAAGAAACCTTCGGAATGTAGGTCGAGATACGGACTTTGTAAATTGTGGCCCAAATTGGCAACTTGTAATTTGTAACTAAGGCTTCTTTGGAAGCTTTGATAAAAAAATAATTCGACAAATCTGATTTCTTTATTGATATCAGTATTTCTCCCAAAAACTAATGTGACTTATCCAAAACGACATCCAGAGTTTCGGAATCAACCATTTAGTTGTTTTTTTTAAAGTGAGCGAGAAATTAAAGTGATATATTGGATACTGGTTTCAAATCTTAAACTAATTGTTAATTGTTAAAAACTTGGGACCCTATTTATCTCGCACATACGACACACATGGGGCGTTCTAAAACTCTAACATCGGTCAAACATCATACATGCAACGTCACTTGAAACAGGATTCAGTTTGAGTATTTTAAATTCTTACTAAATTAAATAAAAATAAATTTTACCATGATCCATTGCCTAACCTAACATGAATGAAGCCGATTTGTAAAATTTATTCTAATACAACAATATGTAAATTAACTCAAATGATATTATTTACGCATCACCATGGAAATCTCCTATATTTTTTGGAAAATAAACAGAGTTTGAATTTACTGTAATACTGATTTAATTTACCTCGTAATATTCCAATAATATCGATACTACAATTTGCATCGTGCACACCCTTTTAATTAAGCATCATTTATTTCTGTCTCTTTCGCATATATATATATTAAAGCAAGTGCGAGCAAAACAAATGCATTTGAAATGAAAACATACGTGGCTTCAATTTCAGTGTCGAAACAGGGTGGTTAATTGTGAAGCGAATTGAACGATGAAACCGCAAATAATTGAGAACGATTGCTATGTGAGTTTTGCACCTCTTTATGTCAACGGAATAAAGTTGAAAATTGCATTGGATTAAATTTCAATTTGTGTATTCATCATTGATGAGAATGGCAGTTATTTTATTATTGTGATCGCAACCGTATTAAAATGGATTAAAGTCTATTTTAGTTTAAAATGCAACGGCTCACCCGGGATGCTGTGTGTTAAATTGGTTTTAGTAAATGTTTGAAATAAGACTGAATTTTGGTTCATCTAATTTACAGTTTGCTAAATAAATGAACCGCTTTCGAATAGTCAGAAAATTCTGATAACTCCGTGCTACTGTATAATGTAATTAAAAGCAGCAATGGAAAATTCATTTTCGTGCGCAATGTGTTTAACCAAATGTCCATTACCATCTCATAATAAATTTAGGAGTACACATTTTGATGCATGAAAAGCATACATTAATAACTATAAGCTGGGTAGTGTCGGCATAGAAAAGCATTATTACTTTTCTTTCTGAGGACGAGGTACGAGGTAGATAAGGGTTGGGAATGGAACTTTTTAGGTAACCTTTTTATAGATTCTGTATTTTTCCATCGTTTCCCCCGTTTATTTTCGAAAGTTGTTGTGATATTTATTATTTCTAACATTCGGTAATTTTAAATGGTCCTGAAAGAACTGAAACCCCTATTAACGAGTTATTCTTACCAAAATTAAACGGGTGTGTTTAATAGGGCTCTATGATAGCTTATTAATTTCACTGATTTGGTGCACTTAAAGTTTCCATATACTTACTTAATTCATAAACGTAAACATAAACGTTCACGCCGTTTATCCCCGAAGGGGTTGGCAGAGGTACCCATACTCCTGAACTCACATGGCAAGCACCATCTAGTTTCCAGAGAACGTCCCCACACGTTTTGCTTAGACAGTGTACTCACGTGATAGGGGGCAGGCCTATCGCCGTTTTGTACGAATACACTGTCACATGACTAAGTACATCTCAGCCATGTGGGTTTCCTCACGATGTTTTCCCTCACCGTTAGCAACCATGATAAATTAACCACACATATGACTTTAGAAAAGACAAATTGGTGTAGGCCCGTCCCAGGATTGAAACTCACGCCCTTCTGTTTTTCGGGCGGGTGTTCTACCCACTGGACTATCATGTCGCATATAAACTACTTACTACTATATACTATAGTACTTAATTCGTATATAAAATGTTACACAAAATATGGTCAGCTATGAATGAGTAGGTAATCATTTCAACAATGGCAAAGCAAAAAGGAGGGTAATGGTTTTGATCGGTTTTTATTATTTTTGTAAGGATGCTCAAGTTCACCCATAATTTTTATACTACTTAAACAACTAGACGGATGGAATATCTATATATGTAAAATATACCTACACATTTTTTAAAATACAATAATGCGTAATTTCAGAGTCATAATGTCATAAAACGGGAAGAAATGAGATAGTGTTATTCTAAGCCAACTGAAATAGTTATTTATGCTAAATAGCAAATAATGCCGCCCTATTAATTAATTAATCTAATAGAGAGTACATTAATTTAATGATCGAAATTAAAATGATCTTCCCCACCAATCCGTGACGTGTGCAGTAGGAACACCTTTAAGCGCAAGCTAAAAGGTTACTTACTCTCAACAAAACATACCTCGTTCATAACCCTGACCCTAATCCTACATATCCCAATTTATATCGTGTATACACTTTATGTATGTATACTTTATTATTTATGAATTCATTATATAACATTATAGCCGTGCATTGTATACTTTTAATTGGATATATGTATTCATGTAAACATATGTGTATTTGTGTATATGTATTCGTTATGGAGTGTATTTATGCATCATACAATATATCTTTTATTATATATTTTTTCGGTACTTGTTTATTATATGATAGATTTTAATGTAATAGTGCAAGTTGTGTATGCGGGTATGGCCAGATTGTAGGTCGCATTTTTTGGTTTTGTTTTTATATAACTATTACTACTGCTACTATTTATTTTGTTGCTAATTTGTGTCACTCTAAATGGGTTCTGACTGAAAATCAGTGTTGTGTGTTCTACACACAACAAGAAGCTGAGGCAGGACCTTTTCACATTTGTTAAATTTGTAATTTTATTTATCACTTGTTTTTTATGTCTTTTTTTATTATTTTAATGTTTAAGTAAACTGTATGGTATTTATTTAGTAATTCAAATGTTAATAAATGTCTCTTCTTCCTTCTTCTTTCTTTCTAATTTATTATTTATTCAACGTTTGACATAATACTAGTGCATGAATACATGGGATAGGCAGAGACTATTGATCGCCACTTTGTACGATCCTGGCAAACCTCTGTGGCTTCGTTTACATCTATCAATCTTTTCATACATGCTCTTTTATTCTTTATACTGCGCACACCTGCCTTTTTAAGCACATTTTGTATTTGATCCAAATGTGTCCTCCGAGGTCGTCCTCTACTAATTGATAAAAAAAAAAAAAAAAAAAGTTTATTTCAGATCAAACACAACTTAACAATTACTACATAAAGCCTACTCCCTAAAAAAGGGCAAAGCCCTGTAAACTTAGGATAAGTAGTAAACTAATAATACATATTGGCGTAAGTTACATGACAGAAACAAGTAAAATTAAAAACATAAAGTTAAAAATTAAAATCTAAAGTTAAAAACTAAAATTAAAAAACAATATTAGAAACAATATATATAATTATAAAAATGTTTACAGAATATGTAAGTGCATTTGGGCTTGTATGTGTGTGTGCGTGTTTGTGTGTGTGTGTGTGCGTGTGTATGTATGTGTCTATGCATATGTGTTTGATTCAGTGCGAGACTGATATACACATGTACATAGATACACATACGTACATATATATACATATATATACATGTGGTCCAAGAATAAGTTATGATTATTTATTTATTTATTTATTTAACTACTTTCAGCAAATATTCAGTTTCATCGTAAGATAATTTACTGAGCCATTCCCTTACTCTGAATTTACAGTCGTAGTTATTTAATCCATAAATTTGCAAAAGCCTATTAGAATAATTGTACAAATGTGGACCCAAAAACAGGAAAGACCTATGGCTGAAAAAGGTATTAAATTTCTTTTTTGCGCAAACTAAATCTGATCTTCGCTTAGTCAACACCTCTGTATTGAATGGCGTAATCATGTGCTGTTGTTGGATAACTGAAAGAACAAAAAGTTGTCGGACTGTAAGGACTTCAACGTTTGAATATAGGAGCCGAGTAGGAAATAAAAACGGTTTGAACGTAGCTACCTTAAGAAGAGCTCGTTGAGCCCTTTCTAGCCGCAAGAATTTTGTCTTTTGAGATCCTCCCCAAGACGTTATGCAGTAAGTTAATATGCACTGACAAAGCGAAGTGTAAGTGCGCTTCAAAAGATCAAAACGCATTATATGCCTTAAGTTTTTAAAAATATGAATTAGTTTTCTCACACGGGTGCATAGTTGCTCGATGTGGCTATTGAAGTTCAAATTCTGATCGATTATGACGCCTAAGTATTTAATCTCTGTGTTCCTTTCAATAGCATCACATACACAAGTAGCAAGAGAGAGGCAACCTGGCGAATGTACGGTTATGGATAAATCTGACTTGGGAAGATTATTATTTCTTATTGCAAAAGGGATGTATTTTGTTTTGTTTGTGTTTAGTGTTAGTAAATTCTGAGCCAGCCAAGTGGAAACCATATCCATGCCCTTTTGAGCAGTATTGAAGGTAGCCTCCCAAGATTTTCCAGAGAAAATCAGTACAGTATCATCAGCATACGACAGTATTTTACCACCAATCTCTAGGGAGGACAGTTCATTGATATAAATGAGGAAGAGAGTCGGGCCCAAAATACTGCCCTGAGGAACGCCGAAGCCTACTGGTTGTTCATCACTGATGACCCCGCCTATTTTGACACATTGTCTCCTATCAGAGAGAAAATCAGTTAGAAGTTCTAATGGCACTCCACGAATACCTAGCAATTCTAAGACTTCCACGATAGTCTCTGCCTACCTCAATGGGAACTAACGGCGTGAGAATATGTATGTATGAATACATGTAGAAGGAAGTTTACATATATTTAAATTTAAGCATTAGTGAAACAGAAATTAAATAATCCTGAAGCTCTGACTATACCTCTCTGAAAATAATATAACTTCATTTTGAGTTCAGAATACATGTTCGACATCAAACACGATTCGAGTAAACACGGAAATAATACAAAAGTGTTTGGACATCAAAAGTAATGGTAACACTTGGTACACTTGGGCACAGGATAATTTAGCAAACTTGAAGTATTCTGATCATCTTAACGTTGTGAGGTTGTTCAACGAAATATAATACATTAATTTTGTATGTTATCTTATTTTCTGTCTGGGCACTGCATAATGCTTTTCTAGTTTCTGGAATAATATGACAGCGATGTTGGGTGTGGCGAGTAGAATGAATGCAGTAGAGATGAGGAGCCTCAGAAAAAATATTAATGTAAGGTTGTGTGATCGAGTAAGAATTAATGTGATTCGACAAAAATGCGGTGTGAAAGATGATATTGTAAAAAAGATAGAAAAATAATTTTTAAGATAGGTTGGGCACATATGGATGAATGAACATAAATTGGTTTAAGAGGTATATAAAACCACGGTAGATTGGATGATAATATCATTGGAAGACGCCAGATGAAGACAAATTTAGATCAAATAGATGATGTACTCAGGCCTCCGTAGTGTTCAAAATAAAAAAAACTTATTTTTTAAAATATTGATGAAGTAATTGAAGCTTGTCAGGAGAGGTTTGTCAGGATCGTACAAAGAGCGAACGATAGTCTCTGCCCACCCCAATGGCAACTAACGGCTTCGGTATATGTAAGTGTGTATGATTTAGGTGTGATTGCGTGACAAATAACAGACAAAGTAACTTTTACATTTATAATATAAATAAGAATGGGATGCACTGAAGCCTAATAAAATGGAAATTCGATGGAAACAAATAGAAGCCTTTAGAAGTTTGTATTATAGAATATTGTGCGACGTAAACATTATTCGGAGTGTACGGAATATTCGTGATAATACATATTTCCCAGATGGCCTCCGCCGTGTAGTTTGAAATATTAAATTTTAACGATTCCCTTGAAAGTTTTACTGCGGAAAAACTGGTATTATTCATTAAAAAATACACTGGCGGGCAGCGAAACTATGAAATTGGTCGTATTCTGTTGAGTTTGTTGTTGTTTATTGTTATGTGTCAGGTTTTTATAATAATATCAGTTTTGTGTCTTATTTGTATAAAAATTACTTTTGAGTACTTTGAAATTTACTTTGAAATAGCCATTTTCATACCATAAATTAAAAATGATTGTGAATGCATTGACCAAAACTCAGTTGAATTTATTTAATAATATTGTTACAATTTAAGATAAATCTAGGTTATGTAATATACAGTTTAAAAGTTCAGGTTAGAAATTAAATTGCATAAATAAAGTAAGAGGTTAAATTATATCTCCTTCTAATAACTCCCTATGTCTTTGAAATAATTGTTTTCCGTTGTCAATACCACCAAGGAGAACACTGATCGATGGTACATAATATATCGTTGAAACATGATGATTTCACTATTGACTCTTGAACCATCCTTTCAATTACCAATAATAATTATAGTAGGTATATTATTACATTAAATAACAATGAACAAATCGATTGAATCTAAACCAATTCTCAATTGCTGTGTAGTGTCGGCTTAGAATAGCACTACCCCATATCTTCCGGTGGGTGTACGTAAAAGGCGACTAACGGGATTGGGGCTTTTAAGGGATTTTTGGGCGATGCGGTTGGAGACCCATCATCAACAACCTTTATTTTACCATCTTTTCCCCACACAATTTTCCAAAAGTGGCTGAGAAATTTCTGATTTCTTGGCTCTAGCTACGCCTTCTAGGGATTTATAGCCATGAGTATATGTATGTATGTATGTATGCAATTCTCTAAGTTGTACAGAAATCAAAATAGATTATAATTATAAAAGTTATGGTAGCGACATTTTTACCCTTCATTTGATCTCAAGTATACCTTATTTTTGTAATTATAACAAACAAATTGAAAAATAACTCAACGTTCAGTTACATGAATAAATATGAGGTACCACAGTTCCTGTTGCATACAATTCATAATATTGTTGTCAATGTTATTTAATATTAACATACATACATACATACATATACTCACGGCCACATATACCAAAAGGGGTAGCCAGAGCTTTAGACTAGAAACTCGTCAGCCACATTTGGAAGTTGATAGGGGACAAGATGGTAAAAATAAAGTATTGTTGGTGATGGGTCTCTAACCACACCGCCCATAAACACTTGAAAAAGCTCCATACCCTTAGTCGCCTCTTACGTACACCCACCGGAAGAAATGGAGTAGTGCTATTCTAAACCGACACTACACGACGCTGATGCATACAGTTCATAATATTGTTGTCAATGCTTTTTAATATTTAATTATCTGTTGTCGATGATCTTCCATGTCATACATGCCAATTCTCTACGAAGATCTATAAGTTTCCTAAAAGAACATGCATGCATACATATATACTTACGCCATTTGGTCTCATTCGGTAGGCAGAGACTATCTATCGCCACTTTGTATGATCTTGGAGTAAACTTTCACGTAAGGTTGAGATTTAAAAAAAAAAACTGAATTAATTTTGTGAATTGGTGATATTATAACAGTCTGGTCCGAAAATCCCTTTAAATATTAAAAGAAAATAAGTTAAGTTATTTTTTATTGAAACTTACATACATATATAAAAAAAAAAAAAAAAGTCAAAAAGTTTATTTTTCAAGATAAAGTTAAATACTAACATTTTTTGAACGTCAAAGTTTTAAATTAATCGTTAATCCGTTGCTTCGGAAGGTGTTCGTAAAGAGAAGAAGCAACAAAGAAACTCTTTACATTCACATTTTTTCATTTTTTCAAAATATGGTTTGTACAATTTCAGTTTATAAACATGTTTTTATTTTACAAAAGATTTTCTATGCGACCAAACCAAACGCTAGTTTGACATAATTAAAATAAATTGTCAATCACAAAAACCAATCACATAACGTGAGAAGAAAAATCAGAAGGAAGTTTATTGAACATTTTCAGGGATAGTCCCATAAAGGAGTTACTTACTTTATTAAGTCTCCACTTCGGTACGTTAAGTTTCTCCTTATTCCGAGTGTTAACAGTATGCCTATCACTAACTTTACTAAATTGGCCTATATTCTTTTTGGCATACATTAAATTCTCAAATATGTATTGGCAAGGGACAGTTAAAATGCCAATATCTTTAAATTTTTCGCGCAACGAATACCTCGACCTTAACATGTAAATAGATCGGATAGCTCGCTTTTGTAAGACAAAAACTTTATGAACATCAGCCGCTTTACCCCATAATAAAATACCGTACGACATAATACTATGAAAATAACTGAAATAAACAATGCGAGCTGTTTCTATGTCTGCTATTTCTCTAATCTTACGCACGGCATACGCTACTGAGCTCAGCCTTTTAGAAAGTGTTAGTATATGGGGTCCCCATTGCAACTTAGAATCGATTATTATCCCTAGGAATTTTGTCTCTTTCACTAATTCTACTTTTTCACTGTCAATAACAACATTGGCGTCAACTTGCCTAACATTCGGTAAAGTAAATTTAATACATTTAGTTTTTTTGGCATTCAGAACCAGGTTATTTACAGTAAACCAATGCAATACCAGTGAGATAGCTTTATTTACGTCGTCAAGAGATGTAGAGGATCTCGCTACATTAAATATTAAAGATGTGTCATCTGCAAACATAACTATCTCAGAATACTTTTGTACCATAAATGGTAAATCATTAATATAAATCAGAAACAGTAATGGGCCAAGTATAGAACCTTGAGGAACGCCCATCTCTATTTCCGATCCTTTCGACGTGGTTCCATTAATATCTACCTTTAAAGTTCTTTTATCAAGATATGATGCCATTAATTTCAGTGCTTGCTCGTCAAAACCGTAATATTTAAGTTTAGTCAACGCTATTTCCTTTTTTACACAATCAAAAGCTTTTGTGAGGTCACAAAATATACCTAACGCATCCCGGGAGTTTTCCCATGAATTAAAAATATGTTTCATTAGTGACACTCCTGCATCTACAGTAGACCTACCTTTAGTAAAACCATATTGCTCGTCATGGAATATATTATTTTTATTGAAATATGAAAGCATTTGGTTGGACATGATTTTCTCAAAAACCTTACTGAGAACTGGTAAAATAGAAATAGGCCTATAGTTGGTAAAGTCCTGACTATCTCCTGATTTATGTAGTGGGATGAGCCTACTTAACTTCATACAGTCTGGAAATTCTCCTATATCTATACATTTATTAAAAAGTATCGTTAAATGGGGAGCGATTATATTTATTATTCTGTTTATGACGAAAACTGACATTCCTGTTATGTCTTCGGTTTTTTTAAGATTAATGGTTTTAAAATTTTTAATTATATCATTACTGTCAACATACTTGAAAGAAAACTGTGCTGTTGTTTTGGTAACATTTTGTTCCAACAACTCAAGAGCTTTTTGGGGACATGAATTTAATTTCTCTGTTGTCTGAGTGGGGGTATTTATAAAATGATTTTCAAAAATGTCAGCAATTTGTGATCTTGACTGTATCAGTTCATTATCTAATAATAAATTGAGATCATGCGGGGACTTTAGTTTTCCAGTTTCACTGTTAATTATTTTCCAGACAGTCTTACTCTTGTTAGAAGAATTCTTAATTTTATGTTTTATGCATCTAGATTTAGCTTCACCACAAACTTTTTTGAAAATTTTTGAATAATTTCTGACATAAATAATAAAATCTTGGTTGAAGTTATAGGACTTTTCTCTATAAATGTTATATAGGTGATCTCTACTTATTCTAATTCCAGCGGTGGCCCATTCAGCAAAAGAGCATTTTGTATTACATAGTATTACCTTAGTTTTGAAGATTTTGTTAAATTCTGTTTTTAGCTCATTGATGAAAGAAAGACAATTCTCTAATGTTTCACTGCTTCTCATTGGGGGGCTGATGCTAGACCTAATATTATTTTCAAATAAGCTAAGTTTTTTTTCAGTTATCTGTCTACATACAATTGACTTTTTTTTTTCAATGGTTAATTCTAAATTTATGAATTGTCCCTTGTGGTCTGAGGTAATGCTATCAAAAAGGAAGTGACCAGAGTAGTCACAATTGCAATAAATATTATCTAAACATGTTGCAGAGGTCGAGGTAATTCGGGTTGGCTCATTAAATACATTTAGAAGATTAAATGATTGAAAAAATGTTAAGATTCTCTCCTTTACTAGACCCTCACCTAATAAGTCAACATTGAAATCTCCACAAACTACAACCTCTCTGGAGCTGCGGGAAGCCATCCCCAAAGCATCCTCCATCGCTGCTTCAAAGATGTCATAGTTACCTTTGGGTGGGCGATATACACACAAAATTAAATACTTGCTCAATTCAATGCATGAGATTTCTACATGTTGTTCAACAGAGAGTCTACAGATGTCTTTTCTTTCTTTAAATTTAATGTCTACATATAATAGTATCATACTACCCCCACACATTATGGACTCCCTGTTAAAACAACTGCCCACCATGTAATTCTTTAAACTAAAGTTCATTTGTTCTGTTTTTAACCAGTGTTCTGTCAAACAAAGTATTTTAACACTAGCTGTGCCCGCGACTTCGTTCGCGTGATTGTCGAGAACAAAAAAACGTCGTTTAGTTAAGAGTATATCACCTTTTTGAAATAAAATAAAGAACCAATGAAATCTAATGCGGACACTTATTGTGATGTAGGAACTATTGAGTATTTCATAATGATATTTAATTAATTACAGTAGCCATTATCCAGTTGAAATAATAAAAGGTCGTAATTGTGTGTATCTCATTTGAATTAGTGTTTATTTAGATACAGTTACAGGGTTAGCCAAAGATTATGGATCGCTACCTTGTACGATCCTAGCAGAGCTGCATAATGCATCAATATATTTATAAAGCCCTTTTGTTTTTAACACTTCGGAATTTTGCATATAGATCATATATCAATCCCGCCCGATTTCGGCCACAGCAACTTCTGGTATCCGGCTATTAAGAGTGTGTTCATGTGCTCTCATGTGACTGACATAGCCAATCTTTCCGACAAATGTTCTATGGCGTATGTTGAAAAATCAGTAACCCTCCAATATATAGGTAGTTATTATTGATGGCCGCAGGTGGTCGGGCCTTGAGCTCATCACTCTTTGCTTCGAGCTCATCACGTCTTTTCCTTCCGAAAAGAAATATTAACCGGTTGACAGGAAGGG
This sequence comes from Bedellia somnulentella, assembly GCA_963576735.1. NCBI lineage: Eukaryota > Metazoa > Arthropoda > Insecta > Lepidoptera > Bedelliidae > Bedellia > Bedellia somnulentella. Next base: position 16,126,341 of record OY755189.1, on the reverse strand, counting down.
GGTGAAATTTAAATTACTAAATTTCACTCAAAAAAGAATAAAACAAACAGGGTAAGCTAAATAAAACCGCCAAAAAAGGTACTTTACTATTATTAGGGTTTACGGTTGTTGGTTGTACTATGATAATACATTGAATTAAATCGATTTATCAGTGGCATAATATGCACTGTAATAGCTGTGTAGTGTCGGCTTAGAATAGCACTACCCCATTTCTTCCGATGGATGTACGTAAGAGGCGACTAACGGTACTGGGGGTTTTTAAGGGATTTTTGGGCGATGCGGTTGGAGACCCATCACCAACAACCTTTATTTTACCATCTTTTCCCCACTCAATTTTCCAAAAGTGGCTGAGGAATTTCTAAATCCTTAGCTCAGGCTACCCCTTCTAGGGATTTATAGTCGTGAGTATATGTATGTATGTATAATATGCAAATATAACTAAATTAAGGTTAGTCACTAAGGTCACTACATCATTTTAGTGTTAAAAAAAGTAGAACTTAAAAGATGTCTTATGTTTCTGGTGTTTAATACATACATACATACATATTCTCACGCCGTTAGTTCCCATTGGGGTAGGCAGAGACTATCGATCGCCACTTTGTACTTTACACTTTTTTTATCGCCAATGTGGAAGGTAATGTTAGTAGAGGACGACCTCGGAGGACACATTTGGATCAAATAGAAAACGTGCTCAAAAAGGCAGGTGTCCGCAGTATGAAGAATAAAAGAGCATGTATGAAAATATTGATGGATGTAAACGAAGCCAGAGGGTTTGGTGTTTAATGTAGACCAACATTCAGTTTTTTATTATAAACGTTCACGAAAACTGGTTGTGAAGTAACGTGCATTTGAAGAATGGCTAAGAATTTCAAAATTCTGCTCACCAAATTGGATTGATTAATAGGCAGACTATTTACATAATATATTAATATTAATAAGCCTAATTTAAGAAACTAAGTAAAGATAATATTTAAAAGCATTTTAGTTATTTTCATAGTCGGCGAATTCACTTGACATTGGCAGCTTGTATTAATTTCGTCTTGCTTGTTTCCTGTAGCTTCTATTACTTTAACCGACTTTAAACTTATTTTAAAGGGTTAAAGGGGCTAAAAAAATGCAAATTTTATTTTTGCTTTATTTTATTTTGGTTCTTTATTTTATTTTTGCACAACGCCATCTATCGGACTTTGGATTCCAACTATCAACATTAGTTCTATATTTAGACTTAAGATGTCGTTGAAAGTACTATACTGAATTGCGTAACGTAATATTTTTCTTCTTGAACTCACAAAATTAATCATATCTTTTGATAGAGTGAACCGATTTCGATGAAACAAAAACTAAGTTATACCTCAAGTTACGTATAATTTTTGTATATAAACATTTTCAGCATTGAATTCGTAGATTTTACGTGGTGTGCGCACAAACAAACATATAAACAGACAAACAGACAAACAGACAAAAATTGAAAAAATGATGGAAATGGGTTCTGTTACTTATCTGTTCACACGCTGGCTATTTTTTTTTTTCAATTTCTTCAATGTACAAAAATGACTTTTCTACAGATTTATTATATGTATATGTCGTGGCCATATCGTAGATTTGAACACATCGTGAAATGATCGATCATTTCATGAAATGGTCGTATTTCATGAAATGTTCAACTGTTTATTGGCCACATCGTGATGTGGTTTGGGCAGATCAATGATAAGAAATCGTTTCTCGATATGGCCAACTAAACGCGCGGCCTCTTCATGAAATGGTTAAGATTATTTGGTCATATCGTAAAGTAGTTACATTAATTACCGGTAGAGGCGTTGAAAACGCTTTGTTTATGAGTGAAGATGGCGGCCGCTGTCAAAAGTGTTATTTCTCGCAGTAAAAAAGTTAATAATTCGTTATTAAGCGAGGAAGGACGTAATAACATAAGAGTTTTCGACGATAAGGTTTTCGAATACTTTGCTAATTACTAAAAAACTGAGCAATATGTTAAAAAACGGTAGAGTTTGGATCGCATTTCACAGGTTACCCTATTTCTACGATCTGGCCAAGCGTGGATGACCAAATCGTGAAACGTTGACGATTTTATGATCTGGTCAAATTAAGTTGGCCACATCATGAAATGTGACCATTTCATGAAATGATCGATCATTTCACGATGTGTTCAAATCTACGATATGGCCACGACATATAGATTGTACTTATTAACGAATAACTCTAATTCTAATAATTTGCAGGAAAGGCTCTGTATGTTCTGATGAACCAGTGGAATGTATGCCTTTTCCTTTGTCTTACTACCTAGTTTAAAGCTAAATTTGCAGATACATTAGTACTTGTACTAATAACTGCATCCAAGTCAGTTGAAATTGTTATGTTATTCAAATTAATAACATTATTGTATACTATATTACTAGCTAGTAACATAGCTAGACGTTTTTTAGAATAATCAGGTACTTTCAAGGTACTCTTAGTCATTAATGATTTCTTAATATAATTATTTATATTAAAATTAACAATTTTTTGCCTATATCCCAAAGTCAAATTATATAGTAACACGCAAATTATTACAAACGCAATTATTTTTAAAGGGGTAGGCAAAGCCTATCAATTGCGGCCTTGTACGATCCTTAAGAATCGTACAAGGTCGTACATACATACATACATACATATACTCACGCCATTAGTTCCCATTGGGGTAGGCAGAGACTATTGATCGCCACTTCGTACGATCCTGACAAACTTCTCTAGCTTCGTTTACATCCATCAATCTTTTCATACATGCTCTTTTATTCTCCATACTTCCGACGCCAGCCTTTTTGAGCACACTCTCAATTTGGTCCAAGTGTGTTCTCCGGACTAACATTACCATCATTATTTTTAGTTACTTTCTTTATAAGAGGCTGGATAGGCGTATACTATAAATTGATTATGTAATTCTATTCAAAATATCTGCCGACTTTCTAAACGTTTCATATGACAAGAAACATAGCCCAAGTAGGTACGTATGTTATTTGTTATTTCCATAGAGTCAGAAGCGTGAAAATACTCGCGGCATGTGAAAATACTTGTTCGTTGAATATTCCAACATTTGCACAAGTTCCTAATTGAAATTCACAAAATGGGTTGTAGGCTGGTTTTGAAAACAACTCTAAAACACATATTTTTAATTAAATAATAATTATTAATGACAGATTTGATAAGAAAATTGTTTAATCCTCTCTTCCATTTTGCTATACCCGACAGGGTCCATAAACACTAATGTAAAATGACATAACAGCTGTATACAACTTTATGGATTGCAAAAATAAATGAAATGAAATGAAATATTAACACAAATCGTCACGCCTTAATTTCCAAACAGTGAAGCAGTGATCAGTTATTTTCACTTCTGAATTCGTTTATTTACATCATTGTTTATAGTTTCCTCACACCATTTAACCTCTTAATCTACAAATTATTAAAGTCAGAGCTTTCATTTAAAAAGGATTAATCATAGCACTAACGAAATTGGGAGTTAATTAATGAAAAATATCATACGGTATTGGCCTCGGCTGTCATTTTGACCACGCTGTACAAGTATGTGCACCACACTGAGTCCATAATATTTTTTTGGGAGAGACACAATGTAGTGAAGGCAACTTGCACGATAGACACACACTTTTGTCCACTGGTGTACCCGGTTCTTTAATCATGGGAAATTAAAATTATCTTAATAACTTATTTTTAAACTAAAGTTGAGTTACACATATTTACACGTAACGTAATATTATTATCACTTAAGCTAGGGCTAAAATAGTAAGTGGCTTTATTGCCTACGTTATTATTTTGCTGTGTAGTGTCGGCTTTGATTGCTGTGTAGTGTCGGCTTAGAATAGCACTACCCCATTTCTTCCAGTGGGTATACGTAAGAGGTGACTAACGGTATCGGGGCTTTTAAGGGATTTTTGGGCGATACGGTTGGAGACCCATCACTAACAACCTTTATTTCACCATCTTTCCCCATGCAACTTCCAAAAGTGGCTGAGAAATTTCTAATGCCTTAGCTCTACCTACCCCTTCTAGGGATTTATGGCCGTGAGTAAATGTATGTATGTATGTTACTATTTTATCTTTTACAATATTATTTTAATAACAATGTTATTAATCCAAAAATTTAAAATGTTAACACAATGCATAAATTACTTATTTCAATAATTAATTATACTCATCATATAAATGTTTCACAGCGGACATCAATCCCGTATCCTAGGCATACCTATATTACTACAACTTAACGTATTTTTTCAAAACACATTTTCTTGTTTAAATAACAACAGTTTTTGTACATAAATATGAAGATACGAGTATTCAATCTAATATTTCTGTCCCAGGTCTTACACGGTGAGGGATCTGAGGACTGGACGCTACAAATTAAATTTGTCCAGAAGCGAGACAACGGGACCTACGAGTGTCAGGTACAGTAATTGTGTTATTATTCAGTCGTGTGTCACTTTATCAACGTAATGTATTCCGTGATAGGAATAGTAGAAGAACTTGTCATCTACTGAATAGAGTAGAACATGGTAATGGAGCTATAGGTAAAATGTCCAAGTGTGTTCTCCGTGGTCGTCCTCTACTAACATTACCATCCACACTAGCTCTATAGATCCCTTTTACCAATTTTCTATCATCCATCTTCTTTATGTGCCCAAACCATGCCAACATTCCTTTTTCTATCAAAAGTGTGCTCAAAAAGGCGGGCGTCCGAAGTATGAAGAATAAAAGAGCATGTATTGTAGAAAAGATTGATGGATGTAAACGAAGCTAGAGAGGTTTGTCAGGATCGTGCAAAGTGGCGATCAATAGTCTCTGCCTACCCCAATGGGAAATAATGGCGTGAGTATATGTATATATGTATGTAGGTAAAATGTATGAATACGCGTATGTACAACTAATTGTTGTTTATGGTGTCTTATTGTTTATCAAGAACATAATCAGTTCTTAAGTATTTAATATCCTAGTTATAAGAAGTCGCTATGTCCTAACAACATACATATACTCACGGCTATAAATCCCTAGACGGGGTAGCCAGATCGAAGGAATTAGAAATTCCTCAGGCACTTTTGGAAGTTGCGTGGGGAAAAGATGGTAAAATAAAGGTTGTTGGTGATGGGTCTACCGCATCGCCCAAAAATCCCTTAAAAAGGCCCAATACCGTTAGTTGCCTCTTAAGTACACCCACCGGAAGAAATGAGGTTGTGCTATTCTAAGCTGACACGACACAGCAAACAAGTTTTCAATAAAGAACTTAGAGTTGAATTATGAAAGAAATTACACTGTTAAAAGCAATAAATTCAGAGGACTGAACATTTTAGAGATATTAAACAAAAGTTTGAAACTAACAAAGGTATATGCTAATATTGAAAATGATTAATACAATAATTATATGAGTGACTAACTTGATCTTTTTACGAATATGAATTTATTTTTTTCTGAATAGAAAAAGACGAGCAAAGAATACAGGATAATGTATTTGTTGAATACGTCGTGATTTTCATGTCAAAGTAAATAAGCCTGGGTGAGTGATGGGACGACGCTTATTTTGCTTGAATAAATTGAGTCTTTAACGTAATTTCTCCTCGAAAGCCTTCCCGATTCGTGTGTTCTGTATTCATTAGCAATTCCGCGGCGTGCGCCGGTTAATAGCCTGATATCGCCGGGATCTGCGTGGATTACTGCTGGATGACTAAAGAGCTTTTTGATTTTGATGGCTTTAAATTTGCAAGGCTAACAATACTTTTAAATAAAGAATAAATAAAGGAAAGAAAAATTTCGACACAGGCGGGATTCGAAACCGCGACCTCGGGTATACGCCCCCGTCGCTCTGCCAATTGAGCTACCGTGTCAATGGCTGCCAGCGACGGGGACGTATACCCGAGGTCGCGGGTTCGAATCCCGCCTGTGTCGACATTTTTCTTTCCTTTATTTATTCTTTATTTATTAGTAATAATCCCCACATGATGTTTTCATGAACAAAAAGATTTAAATACTTTTAAATCACTCAAAACTTAGACTCAAACGAATCCCTGAAGGGGTTGGCAGAAGTACTCATACTCTTAAACATCGCATGACATTGTTACCTACTGTTCAGAGGACCATGTTTTGGTTGGACAGTGTATACACGTGATGGGGGCACGCCCATCGCCAAAAAAATATGTAACAGACATCTTGAAAATATTTACGCTTAAATATCTAACAAAATGTGGCAGAGATAATATGTTTTACATAAATTGCATAAAATTTGAAGGCCTTTCGTTTTCTGCTTAAACGGAATTACTGTCACATGAAAACTATAATTTAACAATTTTAGCCAACTGAATAACGCGTACCTAGTATGCCACACAGGCAGAAACGGGATAGTGCAGTATACATACAATATACATCAATATACTCACGACCATAAATCCCAAAAAGGGGCACCCAGAGCCTCAGAGCTAGAATTTCCTCAGCTACATTTGGAAGCATATACGATATACGACCTAAATAAATCGCCAATCCTTCTCTATTATATAGCAGGATGTCTGAAATGTCATGCTCATCCGTTCGCAGAATTTTCATAACAGGGTTATAAAATTTTGGATTCAATAAATCTAAATAACAAATGTCAATTAACTGTTAGTCAGTCTATTATGATATTAGTATTATCCTTCACAAATACTATTTGCCATAAAAAAACTCAAATCCTAAAGACGCCTCTCACGACAGCCGCACGTAGAAATCAGTAAGTCCTATTCTAAGCCGACACTGAGCAACACTGATGTTGACTGTTTGCTTACATATTTAAATATACATAAACATACATAATAAACATAAACGTTCACGCCGTTTATCCTCGAAGGGGTTGGCAGAGGTACTTAAACTTCTGAACATCACGTGACTTTGTCACCTGGTGTTCAGAGTACCCACGTTTTGCATGGACAGTGTACTTACGTCATAGGGGGCAGGCCTATCGCTGTTTTGTACGAATACACTGTCACATGACTAAGTACAACTCAGTCCTGTGGGTTTCCTCACGATGTTTTCCCTCACCGTTAACAACCATGTTAAATAACCACATATATGTCTTTAGAAAAGACAAATTGGTGTAGGCCCGACCCGGGATTTGAACACTAGTCGTTTGCACGATAACCGGTGTTCTGCCCATTGAGCTATTACGGTGTAATTAAATATATTTACTCAGTATAGTTGAAAACGCACGTACACGAGTGACTACGTTTCATATTATGCTGAGATAGAATGACTGAATTTAAAATGGAGTGTTTGTCTTTCAGATGCGAATTATTTGAAGTATATTTGTCTAAAATTATTCATTCTCTTGACTTTAATACATTATTATTTGTGTAGAATTACTGAATTTCATGTATAAGAAATTTTGGTCAAGAACTTTTATAAATTATCAACCCAGTGTTTATGCAAACGAAATAAGCTAACAAAACTACTGATCTTTACTTTTTAATTTGTATAATAACAAATCATTATTTAAAATTGTGTTACAGTAATAATCATAAACATAACATAACATAAACGTTCACGCCGTTTTATCCCCGAAGGGGTTGGCAGAGGTACCCATACTCCTGACCTCACATGGCAAGCGCCATCTAGTTTCCAGAGAAGGTACCCACGTAAATGCGACATGATAGTCCAGTGGGTAGAACACCCGCCCGAAAAACAGAAGGGCGTGAGTTCCAATCCTGGGACGGGCCTACACCAATTTGTCTTTTCTAAAGTCATATGTGTGGTTAATTTATCATGGTTGCTAACGGTGAGGGAAAACATCGTGAGGAAACCCACATGGCTGAGTTGTGCTTAGTCATGTGACAGTGTATTCGTACAAAACGGCGATAGGCCTGCCCCCTATCACGTGAGTACACTGTCTAAGCAAAAACGTGGGTACCTTCTAATAATCAGAGGTAAATTATTAAATCTACTACATTACTCACATGTTTCGCGTTCCTGTTAGAGTCAATCTATCATCACATTTTGTATCATGTTTTATGTCGATTACTGATTTTGGTTTGTTTGAAATGCTACTAATATAAACATTTCAAAAGCATAAAATATTTATCAGACTATTTTCATATGTATTTGTCACAAAAGCGAGAATTACAAACTAGTTTGAAAACAGATAATATAAATTACATACATACATTACTCGCGGCTATAAATCCCTAGAAGGGGTAGCCAGAGCTTAAGAATAAGAAAATTTTCAGACACTTTTGGAATTGATGAAAATATATTGTAAAACAAAGGCTTTTAGTAATGGCTCTTCAACCACATCGCCCAAAAAACACTTTGAAAGTTCCATTACCCTTAGCCGCCTATTGCTATTCTTAGCTACTACACAGCTAATATTATTATCCTAAAATATATATTAATTAATAAACATAAATCAAACAATAATTAAAGAATAAATATTTACCCGAGGTCGCGGGTTCGATCCCCGCCTGTGTCGAAATTTTTCTTTCCTTTATTTATTCTTTAATTTATTAGTTATAATCCCCACATGGGGTTTTCATGAACAAAAAGATTTAAATCAAACAATTATATGCAAGTGGGGAAAAGATGGAGAAATAAAGGTTGTTGGTGATGGGTCTCCAACCGCATCGCCCAAAAATCCCTCAGAAAACACTCAACATCTTTTCGCCACTCAACTTTCCAAAAGTGGCTGAGGATTTTTCCATTCCTTAGCTCTGGCTACCCCTTGTAGAGATTTATAGCCGTGAGTATATGTATGTATGTATGTATATATATACATGCAAGTGTGAAATTGCACCCTCCTCTGTGAGAGGGTCGAACTACAACGATCTACAAACTTTAACTTTAAGCTCAGAAGTGTGTTGGTAGCGCCGCGGAGAAAATTGATCTGCGAAACTTAAATTTTCATGAAGTATTTTATTATAAAAATTCACACCTAACCTCATGAAAGACGTATTTTAGAAATAGAAATTGTGTGAAATGTGAATGGATCTTTTATCATTGCCTCTAAGATCTTAAATATTCCAGCCACCGTTTTACACAAAAGCCGACTCATTATTACGTAAATACATATTTGTAAATAAATATATTGTCATGGTACTGCTATCGTATTAGTCATTTCAAACAATCAGATAACTATGTAAAAACTCATCTTAAATGAGATTTAGAGACAGACAGCAGACAGATCCAATTCAACTCTATCAAAGAGAAAAAATATACCATTATTAAGAAAGGTTTTTTAAATTTCCGCAATAGTTTTGAATGGATTTTGTATTGCATTTAATGTCAAATCTATACTCTACTACAGTTCACACTTTGTATAACCTAGAACAGTAGTTTTGTTTCATATATTGTTTGCCAGATTTCAAGCACGTTGTTATTTTTTAACTTGATGTTTCTAAAATATAGTACAATATAAAATTCTATTATCTATAGTACAATATGTAATTCTTTTAATTTACACCTTCCAACAAACTCCAACACGTACATTCTGTATTTGAATCAAAGTGTTTACCACTGAACTATCAAACTTAACTCATCAAGATTATTAATATTATATTAGTCACTAAAACACATCAAAAACAAAACTAATTTAAAGTATCTGTTTACTTTCTAACAAAACTTCTCAATACAAAATAAAATCTAAGAAAACAACGCTGCATTCTTTCACCACTTCCCGACTAAACTAAATTAGGCTGTCGAACTTTTTGTGTAAGTTTGCTGGCAGGCTGCTCCGCGAATTATTACGTCTGGCATGAACTAAAACTAATTTTACCACTCAATCGAATGCAATACCCAAGCCGGCAGGAATACTTGGTGACCTGCTTTCGATATTTTTGTACCAGGTTACATTTGCCACGAAAATACGGAGCAATCTGCGAATTGTGCAAAATTGACAACTCAACTGTTTTTGACATCGTTATCTTTATAATTAAATTTCCGAAGTTTCGCTCCGAAATTAACTTTGAAATGACGGCGCTTGTAAGACGATTATAGCTGACAATGGGATGGGAAATAATCGTCAACAGTTTTTTGGAGTAAAGGGTTTTGTGTTATTATCATTATTTCATGAATAAAACATAATTGTTAAATATATTATCATTTATTTCATATAATAGTAACTTTAAGATCATCAGTAACCTATGTAGTGAAACCAGGGAATTTATATTCATTTTATTATTCAATCAAATAAATACTTCAATAGAAGTTAGACAGATAATATCGATCACCACTTTGCATATTTCTTAAAAATCGACTATGAAATAAAACTTTTACCTATAATTTTCCCTG